>CM075853.1:11898200-12498200 GCA_037975125.1 Latrodectus hesperus
GAAAATAAACTTGCAAAGAATTAAAAAAAACTCTTTGCAATTGTTTTAATTTTGACATGCATAGCTAACTATTCTGTAAATACTTAATATGAAATAACATTCGTGTGTTAAGTAAAACAAATAATTGCGCATATGTTCTGTGAAATACATGTTTGAAAAATGCTTTTTATATGATCGTGATGAAAATCTCTATGGTGAATTAAAAATTCTTTTTTGCCAATGTGAATTAATTGTAAATTATATCTTCTTATTAAAATAATGAATATACTTTTAAAAAACGGAATTGAAATAAAACTACTTTTTTAAACTCAATTATACTATTTTTTTACTTATGACTTCTTATATTGATCTTGTCTCTTTTAGATAGGCACATTGAATTAAAGAAATAATTTAATAAATACATTTACCTCTTCTTTAAATAATAGAAAATATTTAAATTTAAAGGTACATTACCTTAACATATTTTTTTCTTTTTTCTTAATTAAACCTTCTTTTTAAATTTCAAATTTGAATTTTACATAATCAATCTTTTTATTTCCAGTTTATTTTTCTTTAATATGCTATTTCTGCAACACTTTATGTAAAGTTTACCAAATATAATATATGATCAATATTTCATTCTCTGTTATCAATTCATTCAAACAATGTCACTATTGTTAATTAAAATTTAAAAAAAAAATTGTTGTGCACATTTCTGTAAGCATTGCTTCTAGTCTATGCTTTAATATTCTACTGTATATAACTTTAACAATGTACAGGGTGGCGTGTGGCAGACGGATGGATTTGAAAAGGCCATTGCTCGCTACCTAACCGTTGGCACTGCTCGAAGGAGTTTATTAACTGGTGGTTCGAAAGAGCGAGATCGGAAATTTGTCTTCATATCAAGGTCAGTTCACATGATGGAAAGGTCAGTAGTGCAGCGTGTGTTTTGCGTGGAAGCATATTTTTCAAACGGCCGTTCGATTATCCGCGTGCAGCGCGCTTTCCATTTGGAATTCCGCATTGCCCCTCGCGGTCGACATCCCAATCGGAACAGAATTCCTGCGTGGGTGAAAGCCTTTAGGGACACAGGAAATGTGTTCTCGATAAGGAGGGGCCCTAGGAGAACTATCTCAACCCCGGAAAACATCGAGAGAGTTCGAGCTGCGGTTGAGCAGTCTTCTAGGCGTTTCCATATACTAAGAACAGTATTACTCGTTATTTTATAACAAACTCGTGCCAAGAAATATAATTATAGATTAATTTAAATTAAATGTGCTTCAAATTAAAAATTAAATTTTAAAAAATGCTAATTTTTTTCTTTTAACTTATGTTTTACTATATATGATATGTTCAAGAAGTAGGCTTGTGTACAAATTTATTCAGCTTTATAAATCTCTGAACGTTTTAAAAAAAAGAAGGTATATCAAAAGCCATTGATATCCTTTTGTAAGTAGTCCGGTAGATGTACTATTGGCATACTTGAAAACACTTACGAAGTTTATCATAATTCTTAAGCTTAATGTCAGTTTTACATTTTCTGCATATTTTTTCGGACCCTCTTCATGCTAATCCAAATTATAAAACTTAATTCAAGGGTATTAAGCGAACTACTTAACATTTTAAAACATGACAAACACTTAAATTTAATAAAAATATTATAAATTCTCAATATAATCATAAAGTTTATACGAGAAATATATATTTAAGCATTTATTACTTAATCTTTGCTTCAATGTCGTTTGATTTTACGATAAAACAACCATTTGTTTAAAAAACAAAAATGCATGTTTATATAATCAAGGATTATCTCGCAGCATAAATCATGCATAAGGAATATGTACATATTCTCTAGTTCTTAATAATAGGAAAATAAACAATTTGAGAAAATAAAGATATCATTATTTTCTCCGTCTAGGTTTCTTGTTACCATGGGTAACTCGCATATATCTAGGAGAATTAGAAAATCAAATAGATGCTTAAAAGTTAGAAAAAATCTATGTACACTGTATTGCATGCAGCTGTTTTCTATATTATAGTTTTTGTTTCTTTGTTTGTTTCTTTTTTTCTTTTTACTTTTGGCTGTATATCTATTAAAAATAATGTTTGTGAGATTACATATTGTAACAAATAAAATAAATTAGTTATTCCTTTGATTTTAATTGTAACGTTTCAAAATTCTAGAAAGTTTAAAATCATTTTAATAAAAAACTTCTATGTATAAAAAAGTATAAGAATTATAAAAATATAAAAATCATTTTATGATCACAATATACTGAAATTCTATGATGATTAGGCCTTCATTAATTCATTTAAAAATAACAATTAAAATATGTGCATAAAATTTTGTGTTAAAATGATTGTTCTGGAAATTCCAAATTTATAAACTTATGAATAAAAACAAAATGAAAATGTATGCGTCCTAGTTTCCTTTTCATGCTTATAGTAAACTCGTAGTGTAAATAAAAATATTTATTAGATATTTATGACTGAAAGCTTCGTATTACTATATGTAATAAATATTCTGTGGAGAATAGTAACTGTTTCTTCCAAAAGATGTCACCACTATATAACATAACCTTTATATGAATTAGAAGAATCTTGTATAAAAATTTATAAAGACATTTGTAAAATAAAAACCTCCTTTCAGAGTGTTTTTAACGTTATTTTAATGAGAATCCTGTGTTATGTCCTTGTTAAATATAATAAGTTAAACAAGCTTTATGTTTTAGTAATGTTCGTATTTGTGTTTTTGTATTAAAATAGGAAAATATTTATATAATGATCTAAATATGTAAAATTTAATCTAAATGAGATTTATAATTTTTGACCAATGCAAATAGTTACAATTTTATGCCCAACTTGTGACCAACACGGGTTTTAGATTATTTACTCGAATAAAACTACTTTGAATAAGCATAATTTCATCATAAAATTTAATATTTTTAATTGAAAATAAAATATTTAATGATGTTACAAAAAATATAAGTATTGAAATTTTGCATTATTTAATAATTGAATGTCCAATATGATTTAAATAAGAATAATAATAACTTATGTTTATATATAATGCTAATATATTGATCTGAATAATAAGAACTATTGTATTAAAATATTTAATTAAGGGAATTATATAATTGAGGAATATTATTTCATTTACTTTTTCATATCAATGCAGATACTTGAAAGTGAGTTTTGATTTTATTAAGTATTTGGAAACGCTCTAACATATAAAGAATGTTTTGTTTTCAGAGAGAATTATTTTTGCAAAATGTATACATTTGAGTATAATTTTAAGAGTTATGATACGAATATTGAGCGTTGATCAACTGTTTTTAAAATTTTGATATTCGAAAATTGTTTTGAATATCACATAACTTATTAATTTTGATTACTATTATTAAGTTAATATTTTTATTAATAAGGAGTTTATAATTAAAATGAATATTCATAAAGCTGTTATGATGTTTATTCCTAAAGTGGTATCATTTTGATTTTGTAGTAGCATGTCCCATACTGTTTTTATGTAGCAGATTAAATCTGTCGATATCAAATAAGATTTGCTTTAAAATAAATTTATTATTTTGAATTTATTTGGGATTTCGTTTTACTGATTATTATTAATCATAATTTGAATAGAATTTATATTATTCTTTAATAACTTAAATGAATATTATAAGCTCTATTGAGTTATGCGTTAAGCTTCTTTATGTGTAATGTTAAACGCTATATTAATTGGAAATATCTTTAAGCAAACAAAACACTTATTCGTATTCCGTAATATATTAATATTAATAACAAAAATTTAATTTGTTGAGTAAAATATAAATAGCATAAAATTACGAACACTTAATTTATTTCTTGTTTTGTATTTAAATATATGGAGTATTTGATACAATTTTAAAACGAAACTAATGTTTCATTAGCGAAACTGGATATCGATTTTATAGCATTAAGTTATACATCAATCTTGCATTCTGTATAAATTTAGTACAATTTAAATTTTGCGACATGATAATTATCTCATAAAATAAGATTAATTCAATATTGTATTTGATTTAAAAAGTCTTCTTCTTATTATTATTAATTTTGTCCTACAGGTAGTTTAATTTGTTATTATAAATTGAAGTTATGCTAGATGAAGTGTAACAAATTTGGATGTAATTAATTGAGACGCAGGATTAAGGTAAAACATTTTATAGACTTAAGTTAAAGTAAAATTTCAAATCTACAAACTAATTAGTGAAAATAGCCCTTACAGGAAAAGGAAAATAGATATTTCGACTTTGATGATATAGCTTCAATAGCCAAAGTGAATATTAATGTAATAACATTAAGTTATATTATGATCTTGCATTTTTTAACAATTTAACACGTTTTATATTTTGAGATATAATAATTACCTTAGAAATAAAGATTAATTCAATATTAAATATGATTTGAAAACATATCTAAATATTTTTGCATCATTAATTTTGCTTTGAAAATTGCTTGAGTTGAAATTTAAATTAAGTTATAAAATGATAAATAAATAAAGAGCAGAAATTTAAATGCTTGGTAAGATTTTAATAAAATAATTATTGTAAATTTAAAAAAAAACGTGATACATAAAATCAAAAGTAAAGAAAATTCCAAATCAATTTTGTGATAGAATAATTAAGATCTATAATAGCAAAAAAGAAATATTATTTGTAGACAGAAACCTGTAGCTAAAGAAATTAAAAAATAAAAGATGTTTGAAAGTTTGAGATTAAAAAGCTCATAAAACAACTTTAAATTAAGAAGTATCCAAACAAATTGATAAATTGTCTCACTGCGGAATCCAATACTCTAAATTAAATATTCAAACGATGTTATCTCGTGTTAATAACAAGGCTGACGTACATTTATATTTATATTTTAAGAAAGACAATTAGTTTTCTTAAAAGAATCGAATGCTTAGTAGGTTTATCTATTTTGTTAGTAATGTTGTCAATAGGTATTTAAAAAATACGGGGAGTGAAAAGAAAGATAAAATTTTACATGTAAATTGCCTAAGGAAAGAAAATACGAGATAAGTTTCTGAAAAAGTATTTCATGATGAAAAGAGATTTGATGTCTTATCTTCTGTGAAGTGTTTTAGATACGGATTCTCAGGCTATATTGAAAACCAACATATCTTCCTTCTTCCAAATATTATTAATACTCATTTTACTAATGCTCAAATGTTTTTTTTTTCTTAAATATTATCTTCTTTAATCGCAGTTTTCAGAATCCAAATAATTGTTATAGACATTGCTGACAGTAGACATCTGTTGCTATTGATAAATTGTATCACTTGTTGAAGAAAGAATATATTGATTTGAAAATCCTCAACGAATATTCTTGTTGATGGGTATAAATCCAAAATCGTCATCTTGTCTACATGTTTTAATATTACCATTGAAGGTAAATCTATTCCTACCATCTTTATTGTTCATTAATTATATTAATTTTTGCTTCGTGTAAAACACGAAGCAAAAAATTAATTAGAACATTACAAGAAACTAACTTTTTTTCAAAAAACAGGTATACCTGATTTAAAAACAAGAAAAGTTTTTTTTTTCAAAACTGAACCAAAACAAATGTTTTTGTTTTGCTGAAATCTGTGGAAATGACTGCTGATGAGATCGAAATATTTTCTTGGAAATGATTTTACTACACTGGATGCAGAACAAAAATGAAAAATTTATGAAGTCCTGATAAGCCACCTACACGTTTTGAAATCAAAAAGAAAAGCTACACTTTTTGACTAGCATTGGATTGCAACACGAAATTATCCTAAGATATTCATATATCCAAATCGTATTCATTCATACTATAAAGAAATACTAAAGCCTGAAATAGAGAGAATTATTGGCGATATCATGAATGACAAGCATTTGTAAGCAGTGACATTTTCATTTTTATCACACCCTACGTATAGAAATTTGTTAAACATAATATTCTCTAGCTGAACTATGATTGAGTAATTTCACATCCCATAAGCAACACAAAGAAGTAGGAAACAGCCAAATTCATGCTAAGATGTGATGACTCTAATATTTTACTTACAAGTTGTCTCCAGTTTCATTTGTTCCAGTTACAAGTTGCTCATCTTAAAAATCATATGATGTGAATTGCTGCATACCATATTTAGGCTCTTCTGATTTGCCTTGTACAATATCAAGTAGCAGTAATCTCATTTATAAGAAAATAAAGAGAAAAATGTTCATCTGGTTTTTTGCTGGGACGTCGAAGAATCTAGAAGGAGATATAGTAATAAATAATTTGATGAGAATTGTTACGCATGATTTCAAAAGATGGCCTCTCTAAAGAATAGTGTATTTAAGGACTTGAGCAATCTTCTTCAAAAACTCATATTGATAATTGTTGAAGAGAACTCTCTCTTCTGTACGTGGTGGTCGCAAATTTCTAAACAAAATGTTAGGTTTTGATGTCATGTAAATATATATATATATATATATATATATATATATATATATATATATATATATATATGAGAGAGAGAGAGAGAGAGAGAGAGAGAGAGAGAGAGATGTATTTATTCATATTTATGTGTGACTTCATATGTGTAACAAAAGTGAATAGGAAATCAAAGCATCCACTACTTATTCACCTGTTAAAATTAAGTCCTTGGCTTGTTTATTCAAAAAAAGAGCATCTGTTGTCTTCACTTTTTATTCTGAAATTAACATTGATGTCATTGTAAAACATTTTTCAACTTCAAAAGCTTGCTTGAATGATTTAAGTTTTTATATGATGACCTACAGAAAAACAGTGAATTTTCCTATTTTTTAAGAGTAATCTCAAAGTTTTGGATATATAACAAATTTAAACTTATCCCAAAAATTTTAAAAATACATTTTCAAAAAATGATGCAATTCTTATAGTAATGTAATAAAAAATAAATAATAATATATTTCAAATACCCGACCCCAATGTACTTACTCAGGTATAATTATATAAACTCAAACAATCTATCTATAAAAGCAATTGATTTCAAATATCAGTAAAGTATTAAAACATTCTGTAATGTCTGTAATAAAAGACTCAAATTGTATTAATTCTCGTATGAGGTAATTTTTATAGATATATGTTTAATTGCTGTGTGAAAGATATCTAAGCTTTAAATTAAGAAGCATATTAAAATTGTATTGCATATAAAATAATAATTCATATAATTGAATGACATTCTTTCATAACGAGTTAACAGTAAACCTTCCGGATTCGATTATAGTTAATTTTAATACATTTATTCAATTAATAAATGTATTTTTGCTATTGGGTAATTAATATTAAGTAAAATTTTTATCATAATTACTTTGCAGCCATTCATTTAGATAAAAACCATATCATCAAAGTAATAACCCATTGAGTAATTTTAAAGTAATCAAAATATAAATATATATTAATTTTACTCAGCCATTTGCTTACATTTCAGTTCTCGAACTTTAACTGCCATTTTCAATATAAACATTTATGGAATTTTTATCTGGATCATACAGTATTTACATAGCTTTACTTAAACTATTCCATCTGGAAATTTACTGATAAAAGGAAATTAAATATTACAGTAGAATAATACTTATTTCCTCTTATATGTTTACTATGCTGATTAAATTGGAAGTTTTCATATAATCTTCAAGTGTGTTTAAATTAATGGGACTCTTTTGAAAATAATAAATTTAATTAATTAATATGAGAATTCAGTTTAGCATTTATTCAATATAGAGTATTTATTCATGTCATCCAATTAATTTCATTTGAAGAAGAAGACTCTCTTTTATTTGGGAATTATTATATACTATAATCTATTTTTCTTTTTTCTAATATGAATGTTTATTTTCCGTTTAGCTGGATACATGAAATTTACACTAGTATATATAATAGTGGTATATACGTATAATACAAAAATGTAGTTTTTAACATCAGTATGAATTTTATCTAGAAATGCATTTCAAATTAGTAATAATTTAAATAAATTTTAATGAGATATTTCTTATTGAATGAAGGAAATCTGCAAATACTCGATTACTAAATCCGCTTGCTTTCAAGCACATGTGTATAGTTTTTTCTTTTAATGTTTGAATTTTATAATTAATTGTTACAATTTTATTGTAACAATTAATTATAAAATGCAAAATAAGATAGAAGTGTTTCGTATTTTTCCACTTTTTACTTTTATGTCCAATGAAATAGAAATTAGTCATTAAAACAGTGAAAATATTAATGTTGGTAATTTAACGGTCTTCTATAAATTTTCAAGCAATCATATGTAGTTGTCAGATATTGATTTAAACATTTTAAATGAAAATAAAAAAAGTTTAGTACATGTAACGTAAGAAAAGTAGGTATTTAAGATACAGGGACACATAGTTTTCTGTTAATGATAGTTAGAAATATTAACATACTTGAAAGAATGAATTAAAAAAATTATGAAATGTAGTAGAGGAAGCTAAAAAATGTATTTTCTTATCACGCAGTTATAAACTTTTTTGGAAATCACATTTTAAAACTATTCAGGAAGTGTTTTAAATTTATCTATAAAAACATTGTGACTGTAAAATATAATATTGCATAACCTTAAAAAACATTTTAATAATAATTAAAAAAAATGATTCGATATAAATATATTTTTTCTTAAGTTATTCGAGAACGTTTTTTACTATTTATAAGAATAAAATCCATAAATTCATTTTACAATTAGGATTTATCTATTACCATAATACTTTTGTAAATTAAATTTAATTTTTACTTAAAAATAAAATATCTTAAATGCTATAAAATAAATGCTAATTTAATAACATTATTCTTTTATTTATGATACCGAAATAAATATGTCCGGATTAAGGAAATTTTATTGGATTTTAGAACTATAATGTTGTACACAGAATGTTTAAATACATAACAAGGGATATAGTCTTTCGTCTTATAAACTTTAATTGAAAATCAAAGATTGAAAAAAATGTTGAATACAAATTTCAATTTCAAGCACTTGGACAAAAGAAAAAGAGAGCATAGCTATTAATAACTTTTGACTCATAAGTTCATGCTTATGCATGCAGTATTTTACAATGTATTTAAAAATTACTTAACAAGTAAAACTTTTCATTGAATTTGAATAAAAGAATTATTGTGTTAATGGTGCTTTGGAATATACATATATTATAAGGTAAATATAATTAAAACCCGATTCATATATGATTAAAGCGTGGAAAATTAGTGTACGAGATTTTTCATGATATTACATTTCTGATCAAATGCAATGCACACAAACTTTTGCAAAATTAAATGTAATGTTGAGCATATATATACAATACTTTGTTCAGTGTTGATACATGCTGCTGAATTTGCTTTCAAAAACTACATAAAATTTTGTATATCAGTTTTTTATATAGCTAATTAATAATATAATATTGATACACTGTGAAAATCACATTTCAAATAGTGGTCAAGAGTAAGCTATTTATTTTCTTATCAACAGTTATTGCATCCTCAATATATTTTAATTTAAAATAAAATAACGTCGTTGATTTAATTACTAGTTATACAGATGACCCTATGTTACTAGAATGTTTGATCGCACGCATGTACACACACACACACATACATATATATATATATATATATATATATATATATATATATATATATATATATATATATATATATATATATATATATATATATATATATATATATATATATATATATATATATAAATGCATGAGTTTGTATAAATTGAAGCGTTTCTTACTATTGCTTGTTAAATTTCTGCAATGTACTGATTATAGTAATGTGTGCCATATGAAATAAGTATTAGTCATCACTGGTTCTCTTTTGTATCTTAACTTTAACCCTTCACAATAACCTTTCTTTTAAATTATTTGAACCACCAATTTTCACTTTACGTGCATCCTTCGTATAGGTATTCGATAGTATAGGTTTTTACAAACTAGTTATTCAATTAATCATATAAACTGAGTTCACTTGTTTAAAACTCTTTCCTTGTAACCAAAAACACAAGCACTGTAATGTTGCACATCATTGCAAACTCAAATAGATACATTGATATAACAATGTCTGAATTTTCTGACTAAGAAACGAATATCCAGAACAAATATATCTATGGTAACAGTAACATGTGCCTGGGTATATATATTTAAATAAAGATTGGTTTGCATCGATAAAAACAGTTTCGTATGTATCACAAACAAATTTCCACAGTTAACTAAAATTACTGATTGGGTTAAATAAAAAATTTTGATAGTGATTAACTAAAAATTGCGAGCAAAAGGTATGTTGACCAAACATGCTATTGGTGAGGATGAGGGTCTAGTGAGTGACAGAGCATCAACTGTTTATTTTCTATATATGAGAAAACATTTGCACAATATCTGATGCAAATTTTCATGCATTATGTTACTGAAAGTAACGCTTCACAAAGAGTTTCAATAAAATACACTGTGAAACTATATTAACAAAAATTTAATAAACACTGTTTAAAGTATGCTAATAAGAACAATATGGGTTATTGAGACATGTATCTTAATACTGTCATTAAGTTGAAAGAGAATATAAGTAAATTGAATTCAGTCCGGCATTTAGCTTTTACTCTAAGGCATGTGTGCGACCATATGTATGTATATATATATATATATATATATATATATATATATATATATATATATATATATATATATATATATATATATATATATATATATATATATATATATATATATATATATATATATATATATATATATATATATATATATATATATATATATATATATATATATATATATATATATATATATATAAAGAGAGAGAGAGCACTAGATTGCGCGTTTTAGATTTTAGAAGTTAATTTAGTAACTTTAGTTAATCTTCTTTCATCGAGAATTAACATAATTTATTAAAGCTGAAATTATGAGCAAACGTTCGTGATGTATTCAGCTAATATTTTTAATATATTATGTATAAACAACTTAACTGCAAAATTCTTCATACTAAAATTTTAAAACTTAATAGATTTCAACCACCCCTTTAATAAATATACTTTATTCAATATTACTCCTTTAAATATACTAAAATGTAAGTTTAGAAAGAAACAGGATATACATAGTAAAAGCAATTTGTTTTAACTTACATTTAAAACACTCTTTTAGAAAAATATATTCTGTAGTAAGTGGACCGTGTATGTGCTTCATTAAACTGCTGGTAACGCATGTACATGACAAGTAGATGCGAAGTGTATTTTTGAATAAGTTATGCAGTTTTTATGTTAGCGGTAGTAAATGCTTTTAAAGAACCTAAAATCTCCGCTTTATGATAAGATGAAGCGCTGTGTTATTGCCCAACGTGCGAAACCTTTAAGAAGCATATTTAATGTTTTACATTTTAAAAGATTATTTATTCTGAATCTTAAAGAAGATGCTCTTAGAAATTCAGAATTTCAAGAAGTTTTGAAGTGCGCTTCTCCTGATTCAAAGATTTCAAAGGCTTTAGTTAATTTTTCCTTTCAAGTTTTGTAGAAGATTTCTGTGCTCTTTCGTTTTTTGTGGTCAAAAATAGGAGGATTAAGTTCATATTAAATGTATTATTAAATTTGTTAGTGAAAAAGAAACATAGATTAAATCAGTGACGCATGTTATTTCAAAGAGAATATTTAAAGCATAGATAAATGTGCTCAGAAAAACTCTAATCGCGTTTTTAAATAATAAGTAATTCTGTAAAGTACTTAGAGATTCAAATTTCCATTTTGCAAAGATGTGATGTTATTTAACAATATACATTAAAATCACATATATGTTAAATGCAAGAAGTCATGTACTACTTTCCTCCTTCTGGGTGAATATTTCACAGATTAAGAGTTTAAATTTGGATAAATGAAATTTTAATACACTTATATCCCTAAAATATTTTTAAATTTATGTTTGCATTTTTTCATACAATTATAGGCTTTCGAAAAAATATTTTTAGTTTAATTTGTAAAATTTGATTATACTTTTTAGCTAATTTTTTAGTAAGGATATTGTTAAGAAAATTAAAAAATTTGTTTCTAAGCATATAATCTACTTTTTAACAAGAGGTAAAATATTATCAAAAGCTTATGGATACTAAATTTAATAACATATATTATCACTGATATAAACATATGTCTATTCATTAAACTACTCTTCTAGGGAAAAAAACTAGTTAATTAATTTCTTTAACTTGCAATGATTATATTAAAAATTGCAAATTAAATAAGAATATAACTTACAAATGTAAAAAAGCTAAAATAAATTTAACGTATGAAAAAATACTTCGAAAAGTAATAATTATACCATGTATTGGTTAAAATTACTTTCCAAGCAGCACATATATTCACTGTGATAATTTTGTCACTTAATATATTATATGTCTACCACTATAAGTATTGAATAATATTTGAGTGTAAATTATTTACCTTTTTAGGGTAATCTTAAAAAAATAAAGATGAATTTCAATTCAGTATTTCAGTTTTATTGAAATTTATATATCATTTGGTTGAGCAGTTATCATAGCGGTTATGATCTGGAGAAAATTGCCTTCCCCTTCAAATGAATATCAAAATTTAGAGAGCGAATCCTCTGGTGGTGCCATCTACCGCAAGAGTTTACAGCAAAGCCGCACTTTTACCTTTGTGGCCCTTTGTTTAAACGATATACGCACCTTACTGACTTAAATTCACATAACCAATGGCATAGTGTCCAAGTTTTGTAACAACAACAATCGATATTATATTTTCAGTATACATTTATATGACGCACTCTATGTAATTTTAGGAACAACGTGCATTTTTTTCTTAAATCATAACAATTTAACTCCTCTGCTTAGAATACAAGCATTTACTAAAATTTAAATCATAATCAACTCCAAGATTTATGCAATTTATAAGTTCAATGAATTGAGTTATTACAATTCTATGTTTTTAAAATACAGTATGGCATCATTGCGCATCAAATTTCATTTAAATTCTCTTATTGAAGAGTGTTTGTTAGGTCAGTAGTCAAGATATCTTATCCGTAGTTAATGTTTTAGTATACCACCCTTCAAAATCTTTTGATGACAAAGTAGAAATTTTAAAGCAAAGTGAAATTAAATAAATTTAATTTCTTTTTTATATTCATTATTTTTTAGCTCATATGCATATCATATTTTGTAATTTATTCATATACCATCTAAATTTATTTCAGGAATTAGATTTGACTCAAATAATATTAAAATGAAATTTAATTTAATGTAATTAAACAATTTATGTAAAATATATCACCCAAAACGTCCACATATTAATTTTGGGATATTATAAAATTTTCTCAACATCCAAAATTTTTGCTACTCAAGATCTAACTTAAAATCCTAAGCCAAGTGAGAATTCACTTTGGAATGCTGATCTTAACATCAGGATGTATAAATCATGCTAGGTTAAATATCTATGAATTTATTCATTATTAAATAAATGAATTGAATGATTTTTCACATATTTGTTTGAAAATTAGCTGAGGTTAAAATCTATTAAGTTTTTATAGGCTTAAAAATATTCTTATAAAATTAAATATAATGTTATTCTATAAGTCATGCAATTCATTTATAATTAATTAAGCTATAATTTTACTTAATCATAGTAAATTCAGGTATGGCAGGGATAATATTTTTTTTTTCATTTTGCAAAGTTCTTTTTGGGAAGTTTACGTGAGCTGTAATGTGTCAAAAGATTTGTGCGCCATATCTCCGAAGAATGAATGGCTACTGGATATATTCGGTGATTATGTGTTATAGTGTATTTATTATAACATATTCTCAGCCGAAATTTACCTTAAAAAAATAAAGCATCATGCCAATTTTTTTTTTACTAAATCTGCTGTAATGTTTTGTTAAACATTTCTCACATCTATGTGTTCTTTGCTAGCCATCAAGTTTATTAGAAAAAAAAAGACTAAATTTAATTTGAATTATATTTCATATATGCTCAGT
Source organism: Latrodectus hesperus (assembly GCA_037975125.1). Classification (NCBI taxonomy): domain Eukaryota; kingdom Metazoa; phylum Arthropoda; class Arachnida; order Araneae; family Theridiidae; genus Latrodectus; species Latrodectus hesperus. The sequence continues at coordinate 11,912,205 of CM075853.1, forward strand.
TTGTATTGCACTTCATTTTGGGATTTAAATGGCTTTTTCCATATTCCAACCAATATTTGTAAATTGTTGGTGGTAGAAAATGACTCCGGGATTCCGTGACTTCTAGAGTCTTGTTGAGTCTATATCATGGGATATTTCAATCTATATGAGTGCTAAAGTAGTTGTTATAGGCAATACTCCGGTGTTCCAATGAAAATGTTCATCAGTGTATTTTGATTTATATGTTAATTCTGAGTTTATAATTACTGAAACTAAAGGTGGACGAGTTAAATATTTAGAAATGTTTAGTATAAGTTATATTTTGATAATTCGGAATCATATATAGGCACAACTTATTCTAAAAGGTCCTTCTGACACAGTATAAAGCTTAAAATATTGCCGGTTGTCTATTTTTAAATATAATTGAAAGACAAATGTTTTTTTTTTTAAATAAGCATTTTATGGAAACACTAAATGACATTTCTTAAAGAACTATTTGGTCTTTTCATGTATATAATGTTTTTTTTTCTTTTTTTCAATATAATCAATTGAATAAAATTAACATGGGACTTCCGTTCTGTTAAGTGGCTCTGTTTAAATCTCTGTTGTAATCAAATAATGTAATTGGTTAGAATAATATAATTGTGTAGAAATTAAATGTAAATGGTAAGAGAAAGTTGAATTACATTCCAAAACAAGATTATAAACATAATTTGATAAAAATTAAATTTTATTATGTAAGAAAGCTAATGGGAAATACAGAAAACGGAATAATAACATATATATTTGTAAAAAAAAATCATTAGATGATTAAATTTTAATAACGTATCAAAAATTAATTTTGACTTACACTACATTTTATAAATTTACAAACTATATTTTATAAATTTAAAAAATAAAAGTAAATTGGAATTTGAATATACATCGGAAACCATGATTATATTTTTCAAAATTTGAACATTTGAATTGCGATTGAATATTTGAACATTGAACATTTGAATAGCTGAACATCTGAATTGGCTTCAAAATTTGAACTTTAACTTGCAATTATTTTTATCTAGTTAAATTATGTAGTTTGTTTTTCTTTAAAAAAATTGGAACTCCTCTAAAAAGAAATGCTTAAATAAAATTGACGGGATACTCCGCCTCATTAAGGGATCGTTTAGAATATATATTTTTTATATTTAAATGATGTTATTGGTTGAACGAAGTGAGAAAGATAATTTGTGTTTGGAGATTAGAAGAAAACTATTTGTGCATAAAATTTAAACATTATAAGGAAAGCACGATTGTGTGCAAGCAGAAATAATTGTATATGCTGTTACAGAAATATTAGAAGTATTCGTAAAAATATATTAGATGACTAGTTTTTAATAACCTCTTATCAATCCATTTTGAATCACCATTTAGTATCATAAAAATTCAATTAAGTTGGACTGATTATATAGGAATTAAAATGTTCTGTCAGTTTTAATATTAATTTACGAATATAAGTATACAGATAAACAAAAAGATATAAAAATAGCGGATTTTATATTTTATTTTATCTAATAATTGTAAGTTAATATTAAGAAAGATTTAATTACTTATCATAAAAGATAGCAAGTTTTAATCCTCAAATTTAATAACATCAGTTTTACTTTAGTTAGAAAAGTAAAAGGATTCAAATATACTTCTATATATGTAATGTGAAGATGATATATTATTATTGAAAGAATTTGTATTACACTATAACTCACACAATAATCTTTGAAGCATTACTTTATTGATGCTTAATATGCAATGTTTAAGAACTTCTGTTAATCAGCCTTTTAAGGAAAATTTCATAATAAGGTATTGAAATTTGTCTAGGTAGGATTGGCTGATCAGTGAAGAAGTTAAATAAATAATTGATAAAACCTATTACTTAAACTAGTAATAGTATCATAATTATATAAAATGCATTTTTTCATTATTATTTACAAAATAATTTATTTGATTGACTTCTTGTTTCTATACATAAAAATAAACAAAATCTGGAATTTACAGAAATAATTCTGAATTTAAGTAATTTTGCATAACTGTTAGAATTTTTTAATATTTTTAATTTTATAAACTCATGTTTTATGAAAAAGTTTTATTAATTCACAAATAATGTTGGCGGTTTAATGAGTTATGCCGAGTTTTTATTTTTTAAATGATTTTCCTAATGAAGTAATTTTTTATGGTTTAAACTTATTTTTGGCAACTTGAAATATGTTAATTTATAACGTAGAAAATGATCTCAATATATATTAACAATTTTTACATTAAGGAATAACTTTTTTTAAAAATATAATTTCTAAGACATTCTTATAAAAACATACAGAAAACTAATAAAATCTTGAATTTGGAATAATTTTATACTTGTATTCATTGTAATTTTTCACATATTTATAAAATAAAAATACTTACAGATTTTTTTTTTACATTTTTTACAAGTAAAAATTAATACTTGCATTCATTTTACATAATAAGAAACACTTACGATAGTAATTAAATTGATCATTAATGTATTCTTCAGGATAAATTCAAAAGAAAATAATAAGATAAGCAAAAATAAAATATTTTGTACTATATAAGAAACTTATTTTTTGAAAAAAGGGAAATTTATTTCAAATTTCTAATAGAGCCAAATTTATTTGGTTTAGTCTTCAACTTAAATGTATATTTTTCAACTGTGCATTTTCAAATTAATTTTGAAATAGTTTTATATTTGTAAGTTATCAACAATATTTTAATAGAACTGTTTAAGTCAATCATAAATGAATTGCTTTGTTCTCACTTCGTGAAATCGCAAAGTACATATTTTTTGCAGTTTAATATTTACTATTACAATAACATAACGCTCCTCACTTTTCCCTTATACCAAAAACCAATAAAAAAGGTAAATTTGCAAGAAAATATATTATATAAAATGTTTTGAATAATAGTTTCACAATATAGATATTGTGCCTCAAGTATATTTTTTCTCAGTAAGAATGTTTTATTTTTAAAGATTTATAAATCAAAAGTAGGAGTAATCATTAATAATAACCGTTTTATTATAAATAACAGTGAAGAATAATAATGATAATATACACATTTTTTTCAAAGAAATATTTATCACAATAGTTACAAAACAATTGCAATGATATGTTCAAAAGTATTCTATAACAAAAAGTATAAATAACTTATTGCTGTATTCATCATAAGTAAAACATCGAATGCACATAAATTCAAAACAATGAAGAGTAATTATTTCCTGCAGTTAAAATAAAATAAACCAGAAGCTTCTATAAGGTTTCTTTAAGTATTTACTGTAGATTTACCTTCTAGAAGATTTTTCATAGGCAGTAAGCCTTATTTGAGTGTCGCAAGAAAGAAAACTTACCAAACTCCTAAGAACCCACTCCAAAAGAAGTGTATGCAGAAGAATAATACCCAACTCCCATTGTTCGACAATTTCCGGGACAAGACCTAGAATCTTTCTATCAGCTTTTAGACTGCACAATATATACTAAAATTATAAGTTAATCTAGATTATTTTGGTACATATTGTTATGCTTAGTTCTGTGGCCGGAAACCTTTAACAAAGGTTGTTGTTGCACCAGCATACTTCCCTGTACCTATCCCTGAGATGGACTTTACCAGTTGGATAGAAGCAGTCGGATGGAGTCTTCGTGATTTTGAAGCAGTTAGCAAGCAGAAGATTCCCAGATGAGTTACCTCACCTGGAGGACATTGCGGCAAGATTTAGTGTGCCCCGGCCGGCTTTAGCGAAAACAACGGAACATTGGCCAAACTTGAATAAATGTTACCGCCTCATAATACTAAACCAAATAACACTCGAATAACGTTGGATATTTAAACTTCAAATTTCTTCTTCACCGAACTGCATCTTGCAAGCATAAGATTTTGGTATCTGTAGGACTTTATAAGCTAATTCACTTATCCGTAAACAATTAGTGAGTATGTGTCTTTCTATATAATACGTTTTTATACACTGCCCGACACTGAAAATGCAACACCCACCAAGAAGGACAGGCCAGAAAATTATGCAAATTTCAGGGTAGATGCACCTTACCATTTTATGCAAATGATGTGAAATGTGCAGCTCTCTAGCGCAATATTCACACCGATATTACTTCTTGGTAATAAATCATAGAAATTTTTTTCTTGTCGCAAAGAGCACATGTAATTGCAGAGAATACAGGCCATCGTCGGTGGAGTCAGTTACAGTAGACAGACGAGATTACGAGGAGCATGGATATCGAACTGAGAAAAGCAGGTTGGTTCATACCGCAAATCGCAACTGACAGACACTTGGACGCGTCCACACTGTACCAGCTGTAAGATGACTGAAAGTAGAAACAGTGAAATGCTTGTAGGGTGAAGGTGAAGCCAGAGTGACTTCAGCATACGTGGATCGACGTGACAGACAGGAGACTGTGGCAGCCCTGCAAAGCAGTCTATCGAAATTCTGCAGCATGTGCAAGACACCCTGGATGCTCCCATTTCGTGCAGAGCCATTTGCCATGTATTGTTTGAAGTGACCTGTTCTCATGGCTTACGTTAAGAAGACTATCACTCACCCTACAGCATAGACGATAACGTTACTGCTTACAAGTGATGCGTTGACGTGGAAACAGTCCCAATCCAGCAGCAATTGTGAAATATCATACCAAGTGATAACGTGACACCATGGCCTGGGGAGACATTGCGTACGATTCCAGATCACTTCTAATTGGTATTCATGGCACTATAACAGCCATAAGTTACGTGGATGATGTGCTGGGGCTGGTGACACTCCCCTGCTTTCAGTAGTGACCAATGCACTTTATCACCAGGATAACGCCCGACCGCACATTTCTCATCAGCCAACATGTCCTCCATGATGTACAGCTGCTTCTCTTGGAACTGTGATCACCCGATCTCTAGCCAAGAGAACACTTTTAGAATATGATTGAACGCCTTTTGCAAACCCTGGCACTGTCTCTTTCAGAAAACGCACTTTTTCAAAGTTTTGACTGGGAATGGAGAGTCATTCCTCAAGACGTCATTCGTACTATCATTAACTCTGTGCCTGGACGTGTTGCTTCGTGTATCACCATCCATTGTGGTCATACAACCTACTGACCCGACAAAGTTCTAAATCTATATTATGCATATTATTTTGAAATAAAGATCAATTATTGTTCGTTGTTTTCTCTCTGGGTTTGGCGAGTTACATCATTTTCTAATAACTCCTTCTTGGTGTTGCATTTTCAATGTTTGTCAGTGCTCCTTTAGTATCTAACAGAACAAACAAGAAAATGTTTTTGTTTCCGATGTGAATTTGTAAGCAATATTTAGGTTTTTATTAAGTATGTTAGTCATTTTCTATAATATTAAAATTTCGTGGCAGTCATCTTCCAGTAATTACAACCGTGAAATTTCAAAGTTTTATGAAAAGAATAGATTACGATTCCTTAATGTTTTTTTTTAAATGTGATATTTAATTCTGATCAATTCTCTGTTATTTTCCATTATTGTTGAGTAATAAGTGATGGAATGATGAATGTTGCTTCTTAAAGTGCATTAGTTGTCATTAGTAAATAAAAATTTTAAAACAAATTGATTTATAAAAATTAATATTTTAGAAAATAAAGTTCAAAATCTGTCAAAAAAATTGAATTAACTTATATTTACAGATTTAAAATTTATAAAAGAAAATTGATATGTATAATGATGCACATTCCTTATAAAATGTTATGAAAAATATATACGTAGAACAGTTTAGAAAATTATTTCCTTCATTTTGTACACTTTCCCACTCTTTGCTTTCTCCATTCAAAAAACTGAAAAAGATCATCTGATATCAAAGCAAATTTGTCTGTAAAATTTCAATTAAGATTTTACTTGAAAAAATGTTTTTCTTCTTTTCTGCTTAAAAAATTGACTTGAAAGTTTCAATTTTATTTCAAGTAAAACAAAAAGCAATGCTTAGTAAAAATTTAAAACAATCTAGTTTAAAAAATGCTCTTTTTTATAATCAATTAGGTTGCTGTAAGTGAGATGTTAATTGCATAGCTTGATTTGTTTCTTTTTTCAAAAGTAACTTAACGAAAGTAAAATAGATGGATTTCTTAGTTTACAAAAAAAAATGAAAAATACGAACTTTTACACATTTTAACATGTATGATAAAAGCGTTAAATGAATATTTGTTTCTTAAAAATAAAATTGAAAAGAATGTTATTTTCAAATATAAGTATGCATTTTGAAATTAAAATCCAGAAAATAATCTGATTTGTTTATATTACATTGAATAAATAATCATGTTTTCAACTTTTATGATAAGATATTGAATTGTATAAGTTTTTGTTAAGAAAAACAGTATTGCAATAATTATTTTCACGTGAATCGTATGTGTATTATTCGCTTCAATATTTAAAATGTAGAAGGGAATATACATTACATGGAACTTGCTATAAAAATATAATTATAACAAATAAATTCCATAAAAAAATGAGAAATAACATATAAAATTCATGTATTTTAAAACTGCATTATTGATTAAAAAATTAGATGAAAATAATGAATAATTTAGAGTATTCTCTCCAAGTAAGCACATAAGTTATAAAAAAGTGCAAAATATTAAGTACTAATGAAATGCTATATTTTATTATTATTACTGTTTAAATATAAATGTTTTTTAATTCAAATATTAAATCTTATTAATGAAAACATGAATAATCTAGCTTTATTTCAGGTGGATTCAGATCAGATTTTATTTATAAAAACTGTAAGTGCTTAATAAATTGAAAAAAATTAAATAAAATGAAATTATTTGAAATATTTCGACATCAAATTGTGAAAATATTGTTGAATTACATATATCTATCTTTTCTATAAAATTTGTAAGTAATATGCAAATTTTCAGTAGTAGTTCGCAGTACGTTTCTGATTTATAACTATATATCATTAATTCTTTTATTTTTTGAAGCTCTTTGTTCCAATAAATTTTACATAATATTTATAAGAAATCCAAAAATGTAATGAAAAAGACCAACGAATATTTTGAACATTTGCAACATACTGTATATTTTGTTCAATATAAAAAAGGATACTTTATATATAATACTTTATATATTTGAAATAGGTATATAATTGAATTCTTTATTTTTGTGACTTTAAAAATCTATATTAAATCTTATTGCTTCCTAACGGAAAAAAATAGTAAATTGTAAAGACACTTTAATTACAGAAAATATCTTTTAGCTGCAAGCCATTTCTAGCATGTACAATTTTGTTGCTATTTTAAATACACACATTCATAGCATACAATTGCACTTGAAGAGCTTTTTTCTAAAATGCATATCCAATCATTTTTATTTTTGATTTTACATACAACTAATTTTATACATGTGTTTGCCTTCTTTTTTCTTCGATAAATTGAACATCTGTATTAAAAGAATTTATTATTTTACTCTTGAACAAATAAATACTTAATGAATTATTGATAACTTCAGTTATTTATATTATCAGTAACTCACAAAATTTAAGTCCACATTCTAATATTGTTATTCCCAATTTCTATGTCATTATTCTAATCAGAATAAGTTTTTTTTATTTTTGAGAAAACTTGTTATTGCAACGAGCATTCTTGTAAAATAGTTCAATTTGGTATCACTTGAATAATATTTTAAGAAAGAGAAGAAAATTAAGGAAACTTTAATTCTATAAACTAATATGCATATATTTGTATATGTATATTCGATATAACATATTTTAATTTTCAAAGCATACTAATAAACTAATTTTGTCTCAATATTTTTGCAATTTAATATTTCGGTGTGAAATATAATGCATCTCGTGTAAGAATATTAAATATTATAAAAAGTAATACTCTAAAAAACTTAATCTCTTTCTTGCTTATTTCTAAAGTATTTAAATACCCTTATCATTCTATTAATACATTTTATCTCAAATATCCATTACATTATTTTCTGTTATAAAAAGTATTATTAAGTAGGTTTTAATAATTAAAATTGAAAGATTTATATTCACTAATTGAAACTGCCTATTTCAGTCAATCGAAACCAAAATGTAACCAGAAGTTGATTAAGTGAAAGAAGAAATTTAAAATGAACTCTTAAAGCACTTAAAAAGGCTTTTTACATTTTAATTAAAGTGTTATTAATAATGCATCGTTTCCTTTGTGATATTTCTTATTCTGCATTTTACTTGTCTTTCATATCGAAGAATACGCTTTGTAATGAGAGCGTCTAGAAATATTAAATCACTTAGCCAGTAAATGCTTTGAAATTATTTTTTCTCATTCATTATTTTTAATGGAAACCCTACTGAGAAAATGAAAGTAAAGTTACAAGAAATATATAATAATTATGATTACTTTAAAGTGAACATGTTTACTCATTTCTTTTCACATAATAATACAAGAGACGTTAAATTAGAAAAATATATTTAAATAAATATGCGTTGCTGATTTGAATCATTTAAAATTTAAAAAAAATGAATTTATTTTATTTATGTATATTAATTAACTCTTATTCTATTTTGAGGAAACATTTATTATTTTAAAATTCTTCTTTTACTAAAGTAAGAATGTTTCTGTTGCTTTGATTTAATAACATGCGTTTTGTAATTTTCAAGATTACTTATCAGTGTTTAAAATCCAAAAATATGAAAAAAATAATATGGCTATAAATTGTATTGAAGTTTATTTTAAAAACATTTATATTTGCTAAAATAGCCATTAATAAAGGAAATATCGTCATTCGAAAAACAAAAATTGCTATAGGTAAACTTAAATTAATATTCAAAAGTTAAATTTACAATAATTCTAAGCAAACCAATCAAAAGTCTCTTATTTCGAAGACATAAAAATGTGTTGGAATGTATATTTTGAATGAATTATTAGAAATTTATCATAAATTATTTTAAATAAAATTATCATTTAAATGTTTAAATTTTATTTACTTGTAATGATTTAAATTAATTAGGAACTATCATTTGAAACTGAATTTTTTCCCATTCCTGATTAAGTTACAGTTTAGTTTTAAATGTAGCTACTAGAGAGAACACAATAAGACTTTTACTTTTTTGTCACTTTTTTCTAAATAAAAATGTAATTTGAATTTAATTACTTCTTATAGAAAAAAATTACAAAATGAAATCTCAGGATGTATGAGTCCACCAAAACGAAAAGAACACAAATTGTCACAAAACGAAATTAAAAATGTACGAACAAAGAACTGTTGCTTTTTACGTTAATGAAATCTTAATTACGAATGCAGTTTTTTTTTTACAGAGATCAATAGTTTGCTATTTTTCTGTGAAAAGTACATTTCCTCATTTTTTTTTCTTTTTTGAAATGTATGTTTTCGAAAATATCGAAAATATCACTTGCAAAAGTTAAAAATCTTAATTAATTTAATAACTGCTATTTATCTAATTATCTTGTTAGACTTATCTCATCAAGGCAATTCATGTCAGAATATATAAATATATATATATATATATATATATATATATATATATATATATATATATATATATATATATATATATATATATATATATATATACTATATATATATATATATATATATATATGCATATATAACTATAAATATGTGCATGCCGTATTTAAACTACTATGATTTTCATGTTAGTAAACCAAAAAATTATCTTCAAAATATTGTCAAAATTTAAATGTCTTTTTAAATACATAATTTAAATATTTCTGTTAGTTATTTGTGGGATTATGTAGAATATTTAAAAAAAACTGTAAAAGTCTTCTGGCCAATTGAATACTTTATTAACTTTGTCCTCGATTTTTTTTTAAATAATAAACTTTTATTTGCATTATGATAATTGAAATTTTAGTAAAATATATTTCTAATTTGATAATCGAATTTTTAAAAGAACATTTTTAATTTTAACTACACCTGAAAGAAAAATAAAAGTAATAATATCAAGTAGGTTTGACTATTTAAAAAGACTGAGCATTTCTATTAATTTATGAACATGTTATTCTTGCATTTTTCTTAAGTATAAACTCAATATACTTTCCATTTTTATCAATATAAATATCCTTTTTGTTAACTAATAAATTTCTTACTTCAACATATTAAAGTTTTCACATTCATGAAATACAATTTTATACAATGCTGTTTCTACTTAGCAGTGTTTATTTACAAAATCCAAATTTGATATCGTTACCGTTGTTCACATTCATTTTAACAGGAAAAAGGGATTAATTTATCTACTTCTTTACTTTCAACGGACGGTGAACTTGCTCTGTACAAAATATAAAAAAATATGTATGCAAAATGAACATGTTTATAAAATATATTGTAAAACTTTACATTTTAACTTTACATTTGGTTAACTTTACAGATAATAGTAGTAAATGTCAAAGAAATAAAAATTGATCTTTTTGACCGCGTTATAAATTTGATTATATGCATTTCTTAAAATTCTTCTTATAAAAACTATTTTAATTATTAAATTTATAAATTAAGTTGTTTACAAAATTCTACATTTTATTTCCTCTTAAAATAAATATGCACTAAAATTTTTATTATTAATATAAAAACAGTCCACTTAATATTTCCGAAAATTTCACAGCTCGCTGCTAAATAAAGAAATACTTAGGAGTGTGTGCTTGTATTTTATTTTTTTAAAGTTCCTAAAGTTAATAATGTTTTAAAATGAAGAAAATTAAATTTTTAAATCGAGAAAAAAATAAAAATAAAACGTAATAGAATTTCTCATTTTGAATAAACGGGAAATACTTTTTAAGGGCATAAACGTTAAGTTTGTGAATGATATATTAAAAAATATCTAAAATTTTATGAAGTAATCTTGTAATGAATTTATGACATTGCATTATCTATATTGCAGTTTGAATATTTTTATTATTTTATGCTTCTTCTTTTTGCAATATGCATATATATTATATAATAATGCTAAAAAATATATATAATAAATAGGTACATAAAAAATTTCTTAAATCTATAAAATGTTATATATATATATATATATATATATATATATATATATATATATATATATATATATATATATATATATATATATATATATATATATATATATATATATATATATATATATATATATATATATATATATTTGTGTTGGTAGCTTATAATGATGTTGGTAGTATAACTTAAATCTTCCCTACTTTAATTAATATACTAAAAATAAAAAAAAATGACAACTATTTTTCACACCATTTGTGATACATTTCTTACTTGAAACAACACTTTTCCATGAAATGTTGACTTCGATTTATGAACATTATATTTTGTTTGTTCCAAACATACAGCAAGAAAATTAAATGCATTAGAAATCTACTATATAGTGAAAAAATTATGATATCGATAATTTTTAAGATTTGTTCAAAATAGAATGAACATCGTTATCAATTTAAATTTAATTTTATAAACTATACAATATTCAAATTCTTGTCGGACTTGTACATATTTGTAATTTTAATTAAATATTTGTATTATTTTTAAGAATTAAGATGATTAAAATTATAAATTGATTGAAAATTTGTGATGGAAGTTTAAATCATTCATATGATATAAATATTTTATAAAAATTTGCTATAATACATGCTAAAATTTCTTAAATCTGTAAAATGATATAATTGTTAACTCTCAATTAATAACAGAATCAGTATTGATCCTTTCAGTCCTGACGCAGTCATTACTTTCGTTTGAGCTGCTTGTTAAAACTAAAATTTATCCTTGAACTGAATTTATACTTTAATCAATTCATTTAAATTAATCTAAATAATAAAAATCCAGACTCACGATCTCTGATTTAGTGTTCCATCAACAATGATGAAGAAAACAAATGCAACGCAAACTATCTAAGCCATTAACACCCAAATTATTTTAAAATCAAAATTTTTGAAAAATATTTTTAAATTGCAATTCACATATCATAAACTGAGTAATTATGAAGTTGTATCCATTTTCCGTTATTAGCAGCTGAGATAATAAGTGATCTATGAATAGATCCCTGGACGCCTATGATAGTAATAGACCAAGTAACTCTTCTTGTGGTTTTAGATTTTAAAAATTACAAATTTGGGGGAAAATTAAGCTTTTCTGAATTTAAAAACAACTAATGAGATTTAAAAGAGAAAATATTATTTTACTGATCTAAACTTACTTAGTTACAAATTTATACAGCTAATTTGTAAAACTTAAGTGTAATATAATGGAAAACACTTCAGGCAAAAGGTTACATTACATTTTATACAAAACGTAAGAGATCTACCTTTACATTTTTGAAACTGACACCTTCTTTCGTTTTGTCTTTTTAATAAAACATGGTATTTTCTATCTAAACACACAGAGTCTATTACATTGGATCTTCATGACATCATCAAAGGTCTTCCAATGCCTTTCTTCGAGTTTGTTCTCCGTTTGAGGTACACAACTGCGATATATCTTCGGATGTCTTTTATACTTTTCTTTTCACAATTTGTTAAATTAAACAGAATATAGGTATGTTTGATAACCATGTCGATAACTCTAGTAAAGATTGACCAGTACCACTTTTTGCCACTGATCTGAATTACGTGTTTTTCTAAGAGCCAGTCATGCTGGTCGACTCCACCCATATTTTTGTTATACTGGTAAAGTGTATTAGTTCTCAAAGTATGGATTTTGCTTTCAAACCGTTTTGATGCCTTGAAACTTGAATTAAAGGCTCTATGTAATCAAAGCTTGTTGCTGTTTTTACACACTTGCTATCTTTCCGTTTGACTATAGTTATTTCGTTCTTTTCGTTGAAAAAGTAGTCATAAGAACACTATTCTTTCTTTCTAATATCTAATCAGGCATTAAAGGGCAAGACGCTGTTCTATTGTTTCTAAATGTGCCAGTGGCTTTGAATCCTTGTGTTTTTAGTTCGACCAGCAGATCATAAGAATTAAAAAAATTGTCAAAAAAAATGTGGCTGTTAGGATCAGTTACTGGTTGTAGCATTTTTTTCACTACTCGTGTTCCAAACGTTTATTTTGGAGTTTCAGGAGTATTGACAAAACTCTCCTTGCCACAATATAAATAAAAATTATAACAATATCCCTTTACTCCACACATGGTCCAAACCATATGGGTTTATCTTTAAGAAATTGTTTGAAAAATTGATGTTCATAATACCTAATCATCATTTCATCATATGACAGAAATTTATCAAATATTCCGAATTTTTGAAAACTCTGATTAATATGCGTGATTAATTTTCTTTTTTGAAAGCATGGTCTGCTTTTTACATCACTGCATCATTATTGTCTGCAAAATGTATTACAGACTTAATTTCTAAATATTTATTTCGGGATAATGAATTTTTTTAAAATCGGTATCATGAAGTCTTCGTCCTTTGACCAGTAATCACGTTTACTGGTTAAAATGTGGTAACCGGAAAAAATAAGAAAATGAATAAAACTCTTCAACTCATCAATTTTAACTGAAAATTCTGGTTTATTTTCCCATTCTTTTGCATATTTTTCTGTTTCATTTTTTTAAAATATTCGTTTTAAATATTCTGGAGTCAAAAGTTCTTCAAAAATTTCAAGTGGATTCATATTTCCTAAAATATCTGAAATGTTTTCAAAATTTTTACTGGATAAATTGCATACTTCGTGAAAAGTATAACTGGGCTTAATTTTTGTCCAATTTGCTTTCCGTTTTATTTATTTATTTATTTTTATAATTCTGAATCAACCGGTTTTACGTTTTCATTTTCCTTACTGGCGCTAGATGGCAGCTGCTCCGCACTATTAAGGCCATCATCATTTATGTTTATTGATTCATATTGTTCATTTACTCCGATTTCTTACATGGGTACACACATTTCTACATTACCTAACAGATATTTTACCGATGGAATAGTCACTTCATCGTCATCAAAATACTCTTTGTCAGTTAACTCATCTACATCTGGCGGTAAAGCAATTGCATCACACACACACAGACTCTATTTTCTGAGAAAACATATATTCATATATTCTGACGCTTCTTCGGCGGTGTGAAACACTTTACGCAGAGACATTCTGAAACGGTGAAAAATTATAGTAATTACCACAAACATCAACTATCTTTTTATAGATCAGAATGTTTGAACTTACATTTTAATAATAAAAACAGTTATTTTTCTAATATATATAAGCCAGAATAATTCAAGAGGTATTGAAAATGTAAAACATAAAAATGTATAATCTTTATATCTTTTGTATTTTAATACTTTCTGTTAAATGCAAAATCGAAAATTGCACGTTGAAGCATCAAAATTGTGAACATCAGACTCTAGTTGCTGGACTGCTTTGGGAAAGAATGCTTCAAATCTCGTTTAGGGATTTGGCCACATGCGTAAGGATAATTGCCAATGACAATACAAAGTGATTAAAATATATCGTTTTTACTGGGAGTTCTAAGGGAAAGGTGACCGATACATAAATCACTGGGTGGTAACGGACAAATATACTATTTGTGAATAAATTCAAACATATATTACAAGCAATTAGAATTCTATATAGTTAACATCCAAACATTAGTACTTTATTATTGGCATTTTGTGGAGTATATTCACTTTTATTAAAACGCATAAAATCATGAATTTCAGTTTTTAAAATTATTCATTTAAAATGTTTAGTTAATTTTGAAGTATAAAATTTTATAATTATTATCAGAATATGATACATTTTGAGCATAAAATTCAAATCTTCTATGAAAAAAAGTAATATCCCATCAAATTATTTGAATAATTACAGAGTCTTATATAAATTATCTTACGAAAGATTCAGAGGAGGAATCGAATCAAATAAAATTGTTTTTTATAAACGTGTTCCATTTTTTGCTGCCGATTTTACTCAATAGAAATTAGAAAGTGTTTGAAAAACATTTAGCTTAGAAGATTTCCGTAATTATGAAGGTATACGCAATTTGAAAAGCAGCCTTAAAGGATTTCTTTAATATATTGCTTTGGGGACCATGTTGGTTGAGAGTCGATAAAATAATCTATTAAAAATCATAAAACTTTTATTCGTAGTAAAATTCAGGGAAATAAAGGAAATTCTAATTGTAGAAATCGTGATAAGAAAGCTGCACTTCAGCTATTACAACAGGAAACATCTTCCAATCACAGAACTCTCTAATACCTCAGACAGACAACAGCTTCTGTCCACTAGACTAGCATTCAAATTTGATCGACTTCTCTCCACAGCGCCTTCACTCTCTTCTATGTCGGGTAGAGGCATTTATACCTGATTTGGTTAGAGAATCTAAGAGTTTTGTCAAGTTTCTGGGAAGTTTTGGGCTATTTCGCTTAATATTGTTCCTAGAACTTAAGTGATGAATTTTTTTTTGAAGATTCTGTATTTCAGCAAAAACCGCCAAGTCGCGAGACTGATAGAAATGCCATTTTTAACACACAGAATGTGCAATGTTTGCCCAAAATCTGAATGTTGCAGGTGTGTATGAGATATTTGAAAACAAATACAACTTATGCTTGTAAATTTGTAAAAATACACATCTAAGCGTATCGTAATTACATTATATTGAAATAAATATTCTGCTTCTTTTATAATTGCCCTGACGAAACAAACTATAATTATGAGCATCAGCACAACATTTTGATCCATGAAAGTAATTGTCTTATTTTGTTGAATACTTATTTATATAAAAGTTTTGCAGAATTTATTTAGATATCCATATATTACAAGAAAAAAATAAGTAACAGTTCTTTTAGTTAAAAACCATCTTTTTCTTACAAAATATTTTTATTGTGTTATTAAAACAATGGGAAAGATTCCAAGCAAATTGTCAACCCTATCACAAAATGTTTTCAATCTCCACTTTATTTTTGAACTATCAATACTCTAAGTATATTCATATTAATCAATGATGTTATTCGCAGTAAACTACTGCATTTATTGTGTATTACATTTTTTTACTATTTATGTACATATGTTATATTTTATTATTTCTTAAATTATTATAATAAAAGTAAAATATTTTCAAGTAAGAAATAATTTCTGTAAAGTTAATGTTATGAAAAACAGGCATAAGCATATATATGTAAATAATCTTACATAACATAAAACTGGCATAAAAAATTAAATAATAAATACCTAAAACAATACAAAGTAATGCAATGATTAGGTATGGATTCGACTAATGTTTAAAAGTTGTAAATATAATTTACAACATGGAATCTGAAAGACAATATATAAGTTTATAGGAGTTGGAATTGAAAAGAGTATTTCCTAAATGGCGGAGTTCGGTAATTAAAAAGAAAATCAGAAAACCAATAATTGAACAACTTGGAAACAATATTTCTTACCTTATGTGTAGCTAATAATTTCCAAATTTGCTTTCATGTACAACGAATTTTAGTAGATGTAAGTAGCTAGGCACAACACATACGAATTTTTCACCAGACAAATTCATCTCTAAATACATCCGTGAGTCACATTGCAAGAGGTGCTTATGTTCAATAAAAGTCTCAATATGCTGTCATGGAAACTTGTTAATGTGGAATGGAATAAGTTTACAATATTTCTTCCAATTTTCTTTTTCATCCATTAGCTGCGGTTTAATGAATTGGATATATTGATCTTGTGATTAAAGTTTAATTTGTAGAAGTAATTAAAATATGAATGTTTTTTGAGTTATAAAATATGTCCACCATTTTATGTAATATTCATACTCATTGTTCCTATTTTTAAAATTCTTAAAACTTTAAAACTATAAAACTGTCTTCCAGTTTTTATCAAAATATAACGCAACAATGAATTGTTTTTAACTCTGCTTGTATTTAAAAATTTATTAAATTGACTTTGCATGAATTTTAAAAGAAGTTTCAATTACAAAATTTCTAATTACACATATATTTCAATATGTTAATGTGCAATGATATTGGTATACACTGTATTAATAAAAAATCAGTATTTTTTTTTAAAAAAATTATAAATATGCATATAACATAAACCTGATTAGATATTGGTAAACATTGATTTGCAAGTTATAAGCAAAAATTTAGTTCAACCTCATTCTAAAAAGCTTTCAAATCTAGATGTAACCTGAAAAAAAAGCAATTTCCTGCCTCTGACACTGGAGATCTCCTGGGATGACTAGATTATTACAAACATTTTTATTAAATTTGTGAGCTATGAATTTAAAAAAGAATACAATTATAAATAATGATTTTACTATTTTATTCTGGAATTACTATTGTATTCTGAAAAAAAAACTTTTTAATGTTTAGGAAGATAAAACATTCATTAATTATAATAGTAGGATTATATCCCTTTAATTAAGATTCTAAGTCAACATACAATTCTAACAGACACAAGAAGAATGATTTTTCAAATATATCGTATAGGTATCATATTTTATGCTAGAAATTCTAGTTTTATGATTTTTGGTTCTTTGTTAAGTAATATATTGGCTTTTGTCGAGTTTTGCACTTTTAGCCAGACATTAAATACGTTTTGCTTTTTGAAGTGAATTTATTGATTTTGTAGTAATGTTCTCTAGGAAACATTTGTATAGATCATCTTTTACATGCAGTTGTATAAGAGATAATAGAATTAAGGAATTTTCTTTCATTTGTAAATTGCTTCATATATATATAATATATATATATATATATATATATATATATATATATATATATATATATATATATATATATATATATATATATATATATATATATATATATATATATATATATATATATATATATATATATATATATATATATATATATATATATGTCTGTGTGTGTGTGTGTATGTATATGCTGTAATTCAACAAAATTAGACTAAAATAAATAGTTTTTTTCATCTTATTTTAGTCACATTTTAAGCTATACCTTCTTTAAAATTGGCTAGGTCTCTTACTCACATTCCAGAATTCATTTTATTGCATATAAACTATTCCGGGTTATTAAAATAATATTAACAGATTATCTCTCTAGATTTCTTAGTGACATAGGACTATTCACCAATTTGAAATGGTTAACATGAATGAAATTCTCTTTCCATCCTCTAAACACTTTCAATTCTCATCATACTTGAATAGAAAAAGAAAATTTTTCCTTTTTATATGATTGTTTTTTTCAACACTTTTTTTGTATTACAACTGAATATTTTCCTACACAATAAATAAATTATGATATTTTTTTGATTTGAAATCCAGAAAAGTAAATGATTTGGTCACAGATTCTATGTACAGAGTTTGGCAAATATAAACACATGTATTTCTCCTTAAAATATTGATTAATAGCAAGTTTTCATAGCTATTAGAAACGCAATTATTATTTATGTTTTATAATATGAATCTTATGATGCTTATAAATACACTTAAAATCTCTATTGATTTTGCATTTTATAGGTATTAAATAATACTAGGTTTGCTTTTCTTACATATTTATTTTCTTAGAAATGTGGAAATGATAATTTATTCCACAAAAGAATATAAAAGTGAAACAGTGTAATCTAACTAAAAACCACATGAATACTTTTCGTCATAAATAATAAAAATTTTTACAGATTATTTTAAATTTGGAAACAAAGAAGTACAAATAAATAACCTCGAAATATCAACAATATATTTTTATTTATTAAATACAGTCTTTATTTTTCTAAATAATTGTTGTAGCTTAGAAGCTAAATATTATGAAATTAGGATGTAATAAAATGGAAATAAGGAATAATCCCATTGCAGCAATATTTATAAAATTAATACTATTAAGTATGTATATATATATATATATATATATATATATATATATATATATATATATATATATATATATATATATATATATATATATATATATATATATATATATATATATATATAACATAAGAATTTATAATTGCAATATTGTAAAAGAATGAAAAATGCGTTCTCTTTATGATTATCAATCATTTAAAACATGGATGTATACATATATGTATTTAATTTTTCGTCCCTATTTTAGGTTTCACTACTTCCTTGAATGTGTAAAATCTCCTCACATTGGGATGTCTAATAGATTTCACATTGGGATGTCTAATAGTAAATTTTAGTGTCAATTAAATAAATATAGACATTCAATTTCTTCTTTTTATGTGTATGTTTTGTCATTCAAAAGGCCAGCTATTTATATATTCTCCTATATTTGCCTGTATATGGGAGAATATGTTATTCTTTAAAATTTACTAAAATGATTGATTATTTTACATCGCACAATTTCAAAATAATTTCTGAAGAAGATTCAAAATTCCGTTTTTTTTTCAAACAGATTGAAAATTCGGATTTATTAAGATATTTATTATAACATTATTATTTGTTTATAATATTAATGTTGGATTTTAAAGTGAAATTTTAAAATTTTTTAATTACTTTTTAATTTTACTTGTTTTTTATCCAAATTATTTCCATTTAACGTTTTAAAAATATCCATTCGACATAGTTTCAATATGTTGACCATTTATTGTAAAATATTAGCAAATCCTTCGATTGTTTTAAAAAGTAAAGTATTTAAAAATTCAAATTCATTTCATGTAAATTTCATGAAAAATGCCTAAAATGTGTGAGAGTGTTTTAAGTTATTGCTGCAAAAATTACCAAGAATATTTTTTTTTAAGAAATTCATAAAATTAAATATAAAATTTATACGTCTTTATAAAATTTATGTATCTAATCGATACAAAATTAATAAATTTGAATTTTAGAAACGTTTTTTTAAAATATTGAACAATATTGCACAGTGATTTTTACTTGATGCTGAATTAATTATTTAATTTACTGCTTTTATTCATTGAAATTATGTGTTTTAAAGAATAGTAAAGTTTATTGAACAGTAAAAATATAATAGTTTTAGAATTGTAATATAATGTTATTAATATGATTTATAAAGAATAATTAAAAATCTTAAATATATGGCTATTTTTACTAATTGATACACATTATTTAAATTCTTATTTGTCCACTGCAAAACTGCATTCAAAACGTTTTTAAACTCAACATTTCTATTCTATCAATTCATTCAGAGAATATAAGATTAGGTAAAATAATTTAATACTAACTAAAATACGAAAGTAAATTGTGTTTGAAACAATAATAGTTTTCAACAATAGTGTATTTATAATGTAACAAATACAGTACAAATATAAGGCATTTAATGTTTGTATGTGTTTGTAAGGTAAGCAAAATTATAATAAATTATTTAATTTGATTTAATCATAAGTTACACATGGAGTGAATGTTTGAAACAGTAGATGATTAATTAATGAGACAAATTATCCACATTTTTACACCCAATATTATTCAAATTTATACAGAAATAATTGTCAAACTGTGTTGAAATGTCTTAAAATGTATATTTTAGAACAATATAATATTCTAGTGTTACTTGCAAATTATTCAATTCTATACAATTCAAAATCGTGTCGAATACCATTTATCATTTAAATAATTACTCACATGAAATTGCATGCCATAGTTTATTGTTTAATTATATATTTCTCATAACACAAATTGTAAGGACTAACATAATAAAAGAACTGAATTTCTATTGAACAAGCACCATTTTATGACTTCAAAAATCTTGTTCATTGGATTTTTCTTTTTTTTTTCGTTTTAAGCTTTTACTAAGGAAAAGCATGTTTTCATTATTTTAAGTCTTAGAACACTATAAGAAACACTAAAGCAAGTTATTGAGTAATTAGGATCTGAATTCAATAATAACGTGTTGTCAAATACTAACAACACTGATATTGATGTCGTTTTTTAAATATTTTTTTTAAATTTTTTTTATTTATTTATTATTTTTTTTGCTATTACATGAAAAGAAGTAATGAAACAAATAATGTTGATTGTTTGAAACATGATTCGCTTTAAATTAAATTTTAAAAATTTTACTATTAAATATACAGTGAATATTAGATTTAACTGTAATTTTGATCGTCAGTGTTTACAATAAATTATCCTTTATGATGTTGTGTTTTTTAGAGGAAACAAATATATTTAAAACTGTCATTTTTGGTTCCTATGGAGAGATATTAAGCACCATTTTCAATATGCTAAAAATATTGACCACAATAATATTTTAATATATAATATACATATTCAATATTAGTAAATTAATTTGTCACAAGAAGGAAATATTTTCCAATAAATTTATACACAAATTATTTAATTTATTTTCATGTTTTACTGACAGTGTTTGTTAAACATTTTTTTTTTTGGAAACAGATAAAACTGCAGTTCATTCTTCTTATCTTATTTTTCACTCAAAGTATTCACAAACAGAATTTATTTCATAATTTAGAGAGTTATTTTAAATGTATTTTAATGATGATCTTAATTAATTGCATTTTAATTATGTGGCGACAGTACATTAATATTTCAGTTATTCTTATCATGTTATTCATATATTCATTATAAAGCTTTCATTTTATGTTTCAATATGTTACAACTAAGATCTTAAATGCAGTTTGTTTTAATTTGGTATTTCACTTTGTTATAATAAAATTTTCCTAATGCTAAAAATGATTTCTTCATTTTTTCAAAATATCAATTTAATTCTTCAGAATAATCTCTAATATATTAATCATTTTTTCAAAATTTGCAATTACGTTTTCTTACTAACTAACTGTTTTTCACAGTTATAATGATGGATGATTCCAAATATATATATATATATATATATATATATATATATATATACCATTAAATTTTGCATAATTTTCCAATTTTCCTAACGGTATGGTATACATGCAACTATCAATATTTTAATGAGGAACTTAAAATTAAGGTATTTTTAAAATTTTAAATTATGATATACACAATTTATTTTTAACATACTTTAAGATAAGTTCAATAAATATTTACTAGAAAATGTTTTTATTTATTACTATAATTTTTAATGCAACTAAAATAATATTAATTCCATTATTTATAATTCAGAAGTTACCCTCAAGTTAAAAAGTTTCTAAACGTTTTCCTATCATTTCAGAAAAAAATTATATTCATTTTAAGCTCTGCTGCCTTCAGATTTGCGTTATTTTCTGCTAGACGTAGGTGAAGATAAATTTCAAAAATAAAGTGATTAAATTTTAGATTTTCATACAAAGAGCTTCAGATGCGAAAATTAATCAAAGAAAATTTTCAAATGATATATATATATATATATATATATATATATATATATATATATATATATATATATATATATATATATATATATATATATATATATATATATATATATATATATATATATATATATATATATATATATATATATATATATATATATATATATATATATGTATATATTTATTTATTTATTTATATTTATATTTTAGGTAAACAAATCAAAAGGTATATGTTTAACGACCCTCATGACAACGGATAATTTCTGAATACTATTTATGGAAATAATTTATAGATAATAGATTATTACCAGACTTTATAGATAATGTTACTCATGAAGATACAAAGAGATAATAACTTATTCAAAAATTAGAATAAAATAAACAGAGAATGTAAAAATAATAAGAACTCACACACATTATAGGTTACTATGTACAGCGACAGTGTTTAGAGAGAAGCATCTAAATATTCATAAAACTTCATCATGAATATTTATTTTGCTGGAGATAATGAAAGGAAGAAATGAGAATTATTTATGTGAAAATTTTATATAACTACAGTACTTTCTAACAAGCAGATATAGTCATATGAGAAGTGACTATTATTTCATTATACTTTGCAAATGTATGGAAGTAAATTGTCAAATACACAAGGTTTTTCAGAGTTCAAAACTATATCTCTTTTGAATCATAATTTTATATGTTTCTAACCAAGAATCCTAGGATTCGATAGATTTAAAAGGAAATCTACTCACAGTATCATTCTAATAATTAATTATCTTGAGGAAAATTTTCAATACGTGACATATATTGACACCAATTTGTAGCCCTGTTATTATTCCATTATTTGGATTTTTTAATTTGTAACAAAAACGGTGAGTTTAATTTTATGCAAATAAATATTATGGTGTGAATAAGTTGCCAGGTATATGCAAATCAAATGCAATCAAACAATAATTAGATAAAATTAAATTTTAATACCCAGATCGGAACATCTATCTATTTGTACACATGTATGATTATTCAAATCTTATTATGTGAATGTTATCTTAATAAATATGAGTGTTTATCATTTAAATTCTGGAAATTTAAATTGAATAATATTCAACAGACAATTTTCACTTATTTCTATCATTTCAATATTAAAAATTTGATATTTGTAAAATATCTCAAAAATTAATTTCAGAAATTTTTTATAAGCGAACATGTTGTAATTGCAAGTTAATTTCAGATAATTGGCTAGCTTATGGGTAATGATTTAAGCACTTTTTTTCCATTTTCAGAAAAATGCAAAAATTTTTGCATGGTACAAGATCACCATAATGATTCTCCCCTATTTACTAAATATACGAGAAAATAAAATTTACGTGCACCAAGCTTGGAGCATCGGACACGTTGAGTCACTTTATAACTTTATAATCATTAATTTCTTCTAACTAAGAAAATTCTCTCATTGATTGACCCAAAAATACTGTTTTCATAATGATTCAGATTATTTCTGCTTTTTAAGATCTTGAATGGTTGCTGGTATGAAATCAAGCTCCGTATGATTAATATTGATGATTGATGTTGATTATATTGATTACGGAGTTTTTTCTTGGACTTCTTTTATGTACTTTAGCTTTTTAAGTTTAAAAAAATATTTTAATAATCTCGATGAACAAATACATAAGAGCAAGAGTTCAAAGCTGTGTGAAGGAAAAAAAAATAGTGTTTGGTAAGGCGAAGCTGGTTATAACAACATTCGTATCGCATGTGGCAAAAGTTGAACGAATTGAAATAGTAGTTCATTTTTGGTGGTTGTATTAGCTCTGCAAGAAACCTGAGTGTAGCTATAAGTAGTTTTATAAGGATGCTCTGAGAAACATTGTATTTGGAAAGTATACCAAGGGGAACAAAAGGTAAATCTTGTGCCTATTTTGTATATTGATAATATGTTCTTGCTTGTTTAAATTTTATGTTTTACCATTTTTTATGGGTGGATAGTAAAAATTTTTGAAAAGTTCTGTGTTCCAAATTCAAATAGTTACAATTATTTAAAAAGTAAAGACTTATATTATCCTCCTTGATTAGTTGTAATTACCGAGGACATGCCAAACATACTTATTTAGAAGTCAACAAATGCTCGTGTACAAGTCTAAGATGTCATGTTGATAGTTGAAAATGATTTGGGTTACCTAGAGAAACTTTAGATTCAGGTGACGACGCACCGATATCTATTTGATAGAGATAAGTGTTCAGATAAATAAATATGAAGCTTATTGAATGCGATCAATGGCAATCTGAAAGACTATATTAGGTTTTGAAAACACTTGTTTATTTTGAAATTCAGATTATTTCACAAGTGTAAATTCAACAAGATATGTGATTTAAAATACTAGGCCAAAAATAATGTTTTATTGTAAGTGTTTTCTATGGTCCACATCAAGGATGTTAAATTTCATGCAGTTGATGGAGGAATATTTTTCAAAATGGCAATGGAATAAGTGGACTTATTTCCAGATTTCCTATTCATATATAGTAGAAATTCCAGAAACATTAAATGGATGTGGCAACATAATGCACATTGAATAATTCTGAGAATGGATTAAATCTCTGGATCATTTCTATGTGTTAAAACAATGCCTTATTTGGCAATGAACATCACTTCGGGATTATACTCAGAAAAAGAAGATGGAGAACCAACCATGGAATTATCAATACCCTATACATGTCATATATCAGTGCAAAATTGTTCAATAAAATCTATGTGTTGCAGTTGTTTAGAGGAAGTTAAATTTGATTTTTTTATCGAAAATAAAATTTAAGAAACAGTGGTTGGTAAAGATTATAATAATCTGCAAAATATTTGGTCACACATATTATAAAAGTTCACGATCGTATATACTATTTTGTTTCTGTTATTAAATGAAAAATATGATTAATTACTTATCAATCTTATATAAAATCAGTACTTAGTACAGTAAATATAAGAACATCAAATGCAGCTAACATTTGACGGTTTTTTTAATAATATAAGAAATAAACATTTCTTTATTAAAATATCTCCCATACATTCTCTAAACACTGTTATAGAATTTATACTAATGTATAAGATGTTGAGTCATCAAGAGGAGTATTCGATACCTTAATTTCAGTTACATTCTAACGTAGCATATCATCTGGTTGCGTATATTAAGTTAGAAATTGAGAATTTTAAATAAGTACAGTTGATACAAGCAATATGCAGAATACTGCAAAGTAGCACCTACAGGTAAGGTAGAATTAGCAATTGCAAGACTGGGAACTTTTGGCAGTAGTAATAGCGACTCGTCCCTTATCTACTCTTTTAAGTACAATAACAGGTGATTAAGTAAATTTTTTATCAGATTCAATGACTGTGCTGACAAGGATTAAATGATATTAACTATTATTGTTCATTTCATTTTGTTATGAGTGAGTGAAAACAAAGAACTGACTGATGCTGAATACTACAAACTTGTCCGTGGATCTGTGAGCTTAGCTGATTTGCCTAGCAGGGGATGTTCTGTTCGAAAACTACTGAGGTTGAAATGGTGGAAGGGATCAAGAGCTGGATTACATAGCTTGAGATATGTGACATCTATTTGAAGATGTCATTAATGAAGAAGTGAACTGTGAACAGAAGTCAGACATTACAACTTCAATGGGAAATTTTTTAGTAGTGTGAGAACTTTGTTTTTACATATTTATGATAGCAAAAATGCTTAATAACACATTGGAAGATATTTCTACATAAGCTTGCATAGTTGAAAAATCTAAATAAAAGAAAATTTCTTCCTGAAAAAGCATTAACCAAAGCCATATGATATATTTTAATGAAAAAGGAATCATATATTATTTAGAAAATTACTGTTATAATATATGTAATTATGAAGAACTTAAAAGTCCTGTTAATTAACCAGAGATTAACAGGACTTTTAAGCTCTTCATTTCATTAACATTTCATTAAAGACATTAACAGGACTACCGTAAAACATTTAATAGTAGCTGACCATAAGAACAAAGAACCTGTAGATCTTTCCCACACATTCTATTCTTCGCGAGGAATGTTTTAACTTCTTTCTGGATGAACTGTCGAGTCTACTGTGTGATCTTATGTGGTGAGCAAGCGCATTTTTGAGAAGCATGAAATTGGAGAGATTGTACCACCACCAATAGAAAAATATTTTAGAAGTGATTGGCGTAGACATGACTGGTTTCAAAAGTTTCAAAGACATAACAGAATAGTGATTTGTCTTTCACTTTCACCATTTACAGAGCTACTCATCTTTAATTGATCACATCACTGTTGATAGATGATTTTTTACTTTGATCCCATGTTTTTGTTCTAAAAAGAGGAAAATCTTCAATTCCATAGAATTTGATAATTATCAAAAAATTGAGCTGTTCTCACATAAATCTGAATTTGTAATGAACATTTGCATAGAATATATAAATTTTTCTCTTTGAATTTTTTTCAGACCCTGTGTTACTGTAATTATTATATAATTTAATACAAACTTTTTTTTTTAAGCTTATTTTAATTGGTTGTTATTTTTTAGCTTACCATTGTGTGCATTTTTCCCAGTATCTCTTGATGTTATATCGTGATAACATGTTGTCTTGTATGTTCCTTATTTCATAATAAGCAACGTACATTTTATTTCTTATTCTTGCCTGGAAATTTTATTCAGAAAGTGGGACAATGAATAGGAAGCAAAGGTAAGTTTATTATATCACCTTGAATTATTAGTCCTCATTATAAACTCATATAAGAAAGTTATAAAATAAACTAATTAGAAGGAAATAATGCGACCAAATTCTCAATTATTGCTATAGTTATCATTATTTAACCTTTTTTACTAGATATCCCATATTTATATGTAAAAATAAACTTAAAAATTATTTCAGTACAGCTATAAATAATAAGAGGAATTCTTTATTTTTTTTGTTGTCTTCACTCATGACACTTGGATAAGCCATAGTCATTATGCCATTGGCTATACGAATTTAAGTCAGCAGTGTGTGTTTTTTGTTTAACCAGAGAACCATGAAGATGAAAGTACCACTTTGCTCTAAACTACTCCGATAGATGGCACTACCAGATGATCCCCTCCCTGAATGTTGTCTTTGATTTGGAGGGGAAGGAAATTATCTCCAAACCTTCACATCCATGGTAATTACTCAACGATTCAACACAGGACTTTCGATTCCTAAGATTTAACGAACACGTATATCGCATGTATTCGGTATGTCTTTGGCGACTTTTGGAATCAAACCCCCCTTTCCAGACGGAAGGGCGGCCGATGTCCTAACCACTCGGTTACCACGGTCCTGGTTTTTTCAAACTGCATAAAACGTAATCACAAAAATTTAAGCATTTATAGTGTTAATTTATTTTAATGAAAATATATCAATAAAAATTATCGAATGTGTCAAATTTTATGTTTTACATAAAATTTGAGACATTCGATATATTTTACATAGTTTAAATATTTGAAAAATCTTATTAATGTTCTGCATCTCACTTGCAGATATTTATTTTAATCTTTCTAAATGAATTCCCTTAAATTTAAAAAATAATTGCCAATTTATTAAATTAATGCATAAGAAATTGTTTTTACCAGTATGCTACGAGATATAGCATGAATTTCAAACGTATTTAATTCATGCTATTGATTAATTTCTTCAGAATATTAAATAGAATGCGTGCTAACTAAAAAATAGTTATTTTTTTGAACTTATGAAAAATAATTTACAAATAAATGCTTTATAAATAAATTGAGGAAGTAAAATGGTTATAAGTTATTTTGAAGCAATTTATAGTGAGAGTACACAGTTGAAACTCCACTGGACGATGGATTATAAACCTCAATGTGGAGGTGCTAAATCGATTCTTGCATTTTAGATCATCATAGCAATAAATATAAAGTTAAAAGTAATTATCTTGAAAAAGTGTAAAAATATATTTATACTTAAAAATTTCGGATACTTTTACAGTAATACTTCACATGTGCTTGAATGTTTCATTTATAAATTTGAAATATTTTGAAATGCCTTTTCTATTTTTAAAACAAGAGTTAACAGTGGATCACGAAAACCTACATTATATTACTTCCCCATTCAAATATGTCATTCATTTTGAATGCACGCATTTTATTAGAGTGTTTCGTATCTCAGGAAAATATTCTTAAGAGTAGCACTTTCATGAGTCTAATTATTTCATTGCAGATGTTGATTATACTAGAGTGGCCTTAAGCCCTTTAAAATGTGTATTTTTAGGTGATAAAGAGTAGATATTTACTATTCAGTAAAGTAATTTATATCATGCCTTACTTTTATCCCTACTTTTATCATTTAAATATGAAAAACTCATTTTTACACCCTTTAATTGCTACCCTATAAGAAAAATTTACTTTCTCAAAAGATGTTTAGTATGTAAACTGTAACACTTTATAAGCCTTCATTAGATAATATAGGAGTTCAGTGCATACTTACAGTTATTTTTTCCAATGCACAATTTGTATTATAAATCACATATTAGTGGGATAAGTATTTTGTATTAATATTTTTTCTTTATTAATATAAAACAAAAATTTATAGTTAACGAAACTGATATAAAGCAAAGATTTTAATTCTTTAAAATAAGGAAGAATAATTACGAATACTACACTATTGGCTTTTATATTATTAAATACATGTCCAATGGTACACATTTTCACAAATAATTTATATAAAATAATCTCGTTTTAATTTAGAAATAGTAATTTCTTTTTAATTTTGAATTTTTATTACACATCGTATACTTTCGTGTTTTAAAAGATTCAATTATTATCTTCAGTAACATTTTTTTCTAGTGGTTTTAAATTACAATTTAATGGCCAAAAATAAAAGTTCGAAAGGAAATACAACTTTTTTTTACAAGAAAACTACTTTCTTTTATAAATGCAAATGAAGAATTTCGTTTTAATTATTTCTTAGAAAAGTAATTTTATAACGAACAAAGATAATAAACGTGATTCCGTTGTTAACAAGCAAAAAGAAGTCTTGTAACAAAGTAAAATGAAAAACTATTTCACTATTGCTCTTTTTAATTTAATTAATAGTAATAAAAAATTTAGCTTTTTTATTTTTCGGTTAGTATATATTTGATAAAATTTCTTTAATATTTCAAGCAGAAATATTTTATCTGCACTAACCAAAAGTTTAAAGTTTTTTTTTTCTATTTTATAGAAAATACTCGATTAAATTTTAATGTTGGAATATAATGAAAATGGGTTGATTCCTTTGTCTTCTAATGTTAATTCCAGGTGATTACGAAACAATTTTACCATCAATAGTTTATAATAACATTTGTTTTCATAAAAACGCTCCTCAAATTAATTTACTATATTTTTAATTTGAATGCAAATGTAAAGAAATAATCTTAGGCAAAATTACGACCATTTATTAAATAATATGCATAATATAAAACAAATGCTAAGAAATAAACTTATTAAACAATTAGTAAAGAGTTAATTGATTTATTACACTTCTACATGATTTTTAAT
Organism: Latrodectus hesperus; assembly: GCA_037975125.1. Classification (NCBI taxonomy): domain Eukaryota; kingdom Metazoa; phylum Arthropoda; class Arachnida; order Araneae; family Theridiidae; genus Latrodectus; species Latrodectus hesperus. Next base: position 11,941,930 of record CM075853.1, read on the forward strand.
GAATTTATTGGTTTTTTTTTTACTTCTCTTAAAATATATCAAGTACTCTCTTGTTAAAGAATTCATGTCTTCTTAATGAAGAATAATTAAAAAAATATTTTAAGATGCCTTTTTTATGTGACACATGCGCGCAAAATGATTTTGTAAAGATTTTTATCTTTGTTTAGCAGCTCTTTCAATATTTAGAATAAATTATATTCAAATCTGACAAAATGTAATTCAAATCTGATTAAAAAGGCAATAAAGATCTAAATATTACTTTATGTACTTATGTAAGGGAAAGTATAAAAAATGATTTTATAGGCATAACAAAACACTTATGCCTATTCTCAAAAGAAGATAAATTGCATATTTAGAAAAGTATTACTGATGATTTTTATGATGTTGTAATGAGGTTTAATATCATTTGACAATATGTGTTTCGATGTTAAGATAATTGTTAATTTTTATTTGTGCAAATCATCATTACGTTAGAGCTATGCAAATCTATAACTGATAATTAATATTTCTAGTGAAAAATATTAATTATTTTGACAATTTTAAATAATTGTAATATTAAACGAACAATGCAAAACTTAAATACTAATTTTATTACAATCTTTTACAAGCAAGAAACCTTAGCCGTTCTAATTAAAAATACATTAAATTTTACAAAAATGGATATAATAAGTCTGCTTATTTAAAAATATATTTCTTTTAGATTTCAAAAATTAGGTTTTTACAACATAATACTACTTGCGGATGGATATTTCAAAGCAAAAGTATATTGTTAAACTAAATAGAAGAAAAGTAGAAATGCGAAGAATATTTGCGAATAGAGATATCTCGCTTTGAAATATATAAATTTGTTTACCATTTCCAACATTATTTATCTATACTTATAAACATTGATTTACAGTTAACTGCACTTTTCGGAAGTTAGATATTTATTTATGTCCAATACGGTATCAAACGTTATACAAACTCATTCTTTCATAGAATGCAATAAAATAAATTTAAAAAATAAATAATATAAATAATTTATTATTTCTGCTCATTTCAATATATCATTAAAAAGGCTTTATGTTTAAATTATTAACTGACAATTTCCTTTTAATAAGTTTTTACTATGTATTGAACTGTATGTATTTATCTAAGCAAATATATACACATAAAAAAGCTATTTAATAGGCATAACAACACATTTAAGCTTATTCTCATAATATAAATTGTATATTATAAAATTGTTACCGACATCACTTTTTAAAAATTACTTTATAGGAATTTTTATTTGGAAATTTATTCAATATTGCTTTGCAATAGGATAATTCATTTTATTTTGGCCAAATGTTTTACTACACATGCCTCCCATTATTTTCATTACTTTAATGGATTCACATGCTGATTAACCAAATTTTGTCAATCGCAATTATCAGAAAATATTGTAATATATTTAAAAGAAATGTAATTATCAAAAAAGTAAAATTAGTCACAACAATGGGTTTAACCTCAATCACAAAGTACTCAATCCAATACTCTTTATAGACTCCTGATGTTAGCAAATACATATTAAATTAGCTAAAAACAAGCTAAATTTTAATACCGAAAATTTCAAAAAAATGATTTGAAGATAAAATTTTCTTTACCTAAACATCTTATTATAGTTTAGTTAATGAATGAAATAATTATAAAAAAGAGTTTTCCATTTGTATAGTTTTAAATTTTCTTTAAGTTAAACTAACAATTATCTTATCCTATAAAGTAATAAAAATTCCTATAAAGTAAAATTTACTTTATAGAAATTTTTATTTGGAAATTTAATTAATATTGTTTTGCAAATAGGATAATTCATTTCATTTTAGCCAAATGTTTTACTACGGATGCATCCCATTATTTTCATTACATTAATGTGGATTTACATGCTGATTAACTAAATTTTCTCAATCGCATTTATTCAGAAAATATTGTAGTAAGTTTTAAAAGAAATGTAATTATCAAAAAAGTAAAATTAACATCTTCCTCAAATATTCCTTAATCAATGCACTTATACTTCCTTAATTAACATCTTCCTCAAATATTCCTTAATTAATGTACTTATACTTCCTTAATTAACATCTTCCTCAAATATTTGGTGACCTTGGTCTCTGTTCTGTATGCTTATTTTATTTTCTCTGTATGCTCATTTTATTACCTTCAGTGACCTGACACAATTAATTTAGTTGCTTATGTTCTAGAGATATGACTACGTATGATTGAAGAAACATAATAGTCAAAAGAATATATTTCACTTAATCTGCGAAATATAACAGTTTGAAACACATATTTTATTATCAGAATTCCAATGTCCAAAGTACAATTGACTGAGACCAATTATTCATCTGTTCAATCTAGTATTTCTTGCCCAATAGCACTTTAGAACATTATCTCATTTGAGATTTATGGAAACGTTTTGTGGAAAGAGAGATCACAATTAAAATGGTAAAGTTTACAACTATCCATATGTTAGTTAACAGCTTTTGAGAGGAACTGGTATCAAGATTTTTTCATGAATATTTTTAGAATAATAATAACATAAGAAAATTTAAAACCATAAAATTTGATTACTATGTCAACAGAATAAATCGGCAATTGTTTAAATAATTGTCATTTTTCTGTTATCATTTTAATATCTCCTAAGACGCAGTAAATCCAAAAAAATATATCACTGATTTATTTTAATTTCTTCCACATGCATCAAAATTTTGTGTGAAGAAAATTGAAACAAGAAGTATAAATTGGATAGATACTAAAATATATGATGCAAAAGACAAGAAGAAGGCATAGGGACCACGTCTTCATCAGGAGGGAGATGGCCAGCTATGCAAAATGAACACTTATTTATATAGGCACATTTTTCTTTAGCTGCTTTTGCGCTGGCTGGATTTCCTATAATGTATTGCAGTTCCTACATTGTATTTATTACTATATAATTATATATGTTTTTGATTTATATATATATATATATATATATATATATATATATATATATATATATATATATATATATATATATATATACATATATATATATATGTATATACAGAGAGAAAGAGAAATAATATTGATCTCTGAACGTGTATTTAAAATAAAGTAAACTCTCTAGTGTATTTAAAATAAATATATAAGCCGCACGATTAAAATAAATACACTTAAACTGTAACATCAAGAAGGATTACGGAAATCATACCAAAATATCGTTCGTGATAACTTATTGTACATAGATCGAATGATGGTAATTAAATCCTCTTGATGTGTGATATTAAAAAAAATAAGTTGTTACATCCACCATCATTATTGGCTTTAACTGCCAGCAAACGCTTCAACAAAGATGGTTTTCAACAGTCCTTGCAATTCCTACATATTATCAAAGATTATCTGGTGTAGTAGCTGATTATGTACACCGTGTCAATTGTTGTGCAATTATGGGCCATCCAATTCAATTAGCGATTGTTTGAGAGAACAAGATTGATCATGAAACATTTGAATCTGAAAGATAAAGAAAAATCTTTGACGTTGCGTGTCACAAGTTATCGCAAATTGTTTTATTGGAATACACTTGAAGGCAATTACTGAAGGTGTGAATAGGCCACCTGTTCCCACATCTCATTGTACATGCAACTTGCACTCGGATGATGCGAAAAGGAGACCCAATGCCACCAACTGCTAAACCAGTGGGTCGATGCATAATGCAATTGTCTAGGAAGCCTATAACCAAGGGTGCGTCCAAAATCTCATCAAACCATCTTTTTCTTGCATGCAAAAGCTGGATTTGATGTTAAAAAAGTAATTCCGTTGTTTTTTGCCTTCGTTCATCGAAATCTTGAAGGTCTAAGTGATTGAGATCAAGTAGAAACTAAGAATGTGTAATTATAGAAGATCCTACAAACCTTCAAACGTGTAGACTCCGAATGATGCGTAATAAACAAATTCTGTGTTGCAATGATTACTGATGCGGTGAGTGGTTTATTACTACATTGAGCACAATATGATTATATCTGCAAATAAGTAGGGCTCAATTTGAGCGTCGGTCAAGCGTTTTCTTCTGCAAAGAGAGATTAGAGATACTTTTCTTTGCTGCTTGGTTCTTTATAATACAAAAACTTGACTAAAAGATGATCGATATTTTATTCGCAGAAAAGAATTTCTATATTTCAAATTGCCAGTCAGTTCTCTCGTTATTTAACGTTTACATATGGATACATTGAATTGAATTTTATGTCAATTAAAAAACCAAATAAATTTATTTTCGGTTATTTAGTGTTTTTTTTTATATTCAATATCAATAAATATATTTTACTCAACATAATATTTAATTGTTGATATTTTTCAAAATATAGTAACTAATTTCTAAGGTAAAAATGAGTTAATAAATCATTTAGTTTAGAGAGCATTTTTAGAAAATAGTATATTATTTTAATATTGTTTCGTATTATTTAAAAATCATTTCCTATTATCATGATTTACATACACTCCAAAAGCTACATTTAAATTATCAGATATTGAAATGTACTGGTATTTTTAATATAATTCAATAACTAAAACTATGTATAATCCCATAAACTATAAATTACATTGTAAATATGATAATATATTTATATATTATGATAAAAATTCTTATTCCAATGAAAAAATAAAATAATATTAAAGCACGATTAATTTTGTAAGAATTCCTTAAATATTCATAAAGCCAGATTTTAACCTCTCTAAACTATGCATAAAAGTTTTTCCTTTTTATAGATTTTTTGTCTTTAATTGGAAAGATTAAAATAGCCTTTTTTAGCAATTCATAAAAAGTAAAATATTTCCATAAATAAAATACCTTTTTTGTATGCAAATTTATGCCATTACTTTTATATTAGGGTGGTGTGTGTCATTACTAATATATTTTGCTTAAACAATTATATGGATATATAATAAATATTTGGTTGTAAAATATTATATTTGCAAATGGATCAATTATACATATCCTTTTAAGGTTTTACGAAACTTTAGTACTATTTACAAAACAAATGATAAAATTTTCAACCAGTATATTATTTTTCATATAATATTGTAATTATTTATTTTTCTGGGAGTAATAAAATACATAAATGTAATTTAAATACTATCTGTTCTCAAATACTAATAAAGTTAAAATTATTTTTATTTATTCTTATAAGAACTGACAGCTATTGTTCTTAAAATGGATTCTAAACTAAATTTATCTCAACAAAACATTAACACAAATTTTGTAAAGCTGAGAAATCCCTTTTATAAACAGGATACTTGTTATAGTTAAGTTTGATCTTCCAAGTGTCTTTCCTAAATCCATTTTTCTATATATACTTACTTTTAAATAAAATTAGATTTCATATATGCCTTAGCATTAAGGCATACATCTCTCTTTCAAGGAATATCCTTATAAAAGTGTTACGTAGAATAGTATTATTTATACTGACCCTAGGTGATAAAGACAGTTAAATTATACATTTGAACTAATGTATTGATTGTACAATGAAATTATTCAAAATTGTAGATACTTCAAAATTTAGCAAGTATTAATGAATTATCGTAATTGATTTCAATAATATAATATTTGAATTCATCAATCACTAATTTTAATTAAATGATCGATTGTCTTAAATTATGTTTATCAATGAGTAAAATCTTTCGGTAAGTTTACTACTTATAAAATACTTATTTTCACAGATAATATTTACTTTTTGGTTGTTTTTACGTTTTTCTGAAACTATGTTATATTCCTAAATAATTTCTATTTAGTATTTACTTAAATTAAATCATTTGCCAGTTACTTTGCATTTACATTATTTTACAATATTGGGAAAATATGTGCTGAAAAAACTTAAAAATATGATGAACTAAAGAAAGCTTTATCGTTTTCATAGAGTTATTATTACTTGTGTATTATTATCCTTGTGTAGAATTACTTGTGTATTTAATTCGGAAACATTTATGGAATGAAATAAGTATACAGAAAAGAACTATAAAAATGTACTATAACCGCATTTTATTTTTTCTCAATTTTAAATAAAATTTAGTTGTATTTTTAGTTTATATTTTCAACCATATATCAGTGTGCTATATAAATATTATGATATTAAAAATTTTATTACCATACATTTTTATCATAAATTTATGACCATAAGTTTGGAATTTATGTACATACACTTTATCCTATTTTAAGAATTTGATATTTTTAATTGTTTCATTAATTTTTTCATCTGATTACACTTTCTTTAAAAATGGTTCTTTCTAAAAGAATAAAGGAATATAACTTTTTTCAAAGATAAAAGTAAGCGACAAAAAATTTTATAAATTTTATTCTGGTATGGTATTGAAAAAGGAAAGCAATCTATTTTTTTTCTTAAAACATCTTTAGCTATTTCTTTTGATTACATAAGTAACATGGAAAAATATCAAGATAAATTTTTCAAAGCATTTTTCTTTAATTTAGAATATGCTTTTCAATAACGAGAACTCCTAATTTAAACATTTGTTCACAGATTACTCCTCTTCTACAATAATCACTGGCAAATATTTAAATGAAAAAAAAATCTGTTATGTGATAATAAGGAACAAAATCATAAAACCTTATGAAAGTAAGATTTTTTAAGTGAAAACATTTTGAAAAAATTAATAGGTAATTAGTGTATAGTATTCTATTTTCTTTAATTTTATATGCACTAGAATAATTGCTTATTTCTTGTTGGGAGTAATCAATTTATTTTTTTTTAATAATTGTACTTAAAAGTATGAAAAATAGTTTACTGTAAAAATAAATGCTGCAATATTTAAGACATACACATATAGCATTTCTTATGTAATTGTTTATTTAATACTGGACAATTATTTTCTGTATACGAAGATAAGTTGAACTATAACAATTAAAGTAGATTCTGTTCTGTTGAAGACATCCATGAATTAGGTTGGTATCAAACACACGCAATGTGTGTTGCACATCTTCTGGCTATTTTGCTAAAATTCAGTTCTTGCTTCAGGGACACTTTAAGGTTGATAATAGTTATTGAATCATTTATAGCTTATTACAAAGCAGTATAAGTAACTTTGTCCATCATAAGGTATCTTTTACATAACATTTAATATTTTTATGAAAATAAAATATTTTATAAGAATTAAATATGTTGACAGTTAACACCAGCGAACTCTCCTGTACCTAACTCCAAGGAGCTTCACAAGTTTAATGGGAGCCGCTTGGACATTTATTTAAATAAAATAAAAAATGTCATTATAAATTTTTTTACAACATTGAACATGATTATTTTACAACCTCTCTTGAAATATACAGTCAGATTCCGGTTAATTGTAAAGATGAAAACTAGATGACAATATAATAAAGTTAATGCTGAATTATATTCTGTTAACACATAATAATTTGTAATTTTGCAAAGTTCTTGATTATAACCAAATTAAAGTTTATAAATTATATTCAAAAAAGTTTTTTGATATTTACAAAGACCGATCTTGAATTCGGTCATAAACAAGTTCTTAGCTAAACTGAAGAAGAATTCTCAATCCAACAAATTAAGTTTTCATAATTTATTAGGAATTTAACTGTTTTATTTAATTTCATTCTCGCTGTACGATTTCTCAAAATTCACTTCTTTCAGATAATTTTCTAATTTTCTCCGGGTGTCAGGAAAAATTTTTCTAAATGTAAAGGGGCAGATAGTCAAGAAGTGCAGTGGGTTGCCTTCCTTTCCATAAGTGCAATCTTTGGAATTAGAAATGCGGAACCTCTGGAAGTAAGATGGAAATGGATCATGATCCGTAAAGAATAGTACCTCATTCCTAGTTCTTAAGGATTTTCCTGCTAAATTTGGTATCATCTCGTGAACATTTCTTTCAGTTATTCCTCTGCCCCATTCTTCCTGCCAGCGACCCATTATCCAACTATCAAATAGGGATTTAGTATGATAACATGGTAATGGTAGGATATGAGAAGAATTACTTGATAGTACAGCCACATTAGCAAGTCTGTTGGTTGCCTCATTTTCTACTGTACCTTGATGAGCCTTTACCCAACCAATCCCGATGTTATCTATTGTTGTTAAGAGATCTTACATTTTTCGTATCATTGGACATTTGTTAAGAGGATTGGATAAAGATATGAGGCATGTTTGACTACCTGACCAGATGTTTGTTGGAAGAGGTTGTGAAGCAGCTACTTGTATGGCGTTTCGTAGGGCATAGACTTCAGCTTGGTATAGTGTGTTATCTGGTTGTAGTCCAGTACTCCAAGTAATTTGTAAACCAATTTCAGAGTATACTACCATTTTGGATCCAACTTTTTCTTCGATTTTTTAGCCTTCTGTGAATATTGTTCGGTAACCTTCAATGTAACATCGTATTTCTCAATATTGAAGACACCAGGATGAATTGTTAGGCCTTTTATAGCTTTCTTAATTAAATTTGGTGCAGGAAGGATAGGATCAACTTCAAAAAGAATTTCTGCCCTTGCATGCCTTATAAACTTTGCCTCGGCTTCTACTTTCAAATAGAGAGGAGGTATGCCAGTTATAACTTGAAGAGCTGTTATAGGTGTAGTTCTAAATGCGTCTTTGATGTTCAGCAAAAATCGTCCTTGAATTTAAGTAAATAATTGTTTTGCACTTGTTGTTAATTTTGTTCCCCAAATTGCAGCGCTATGCTCCAGCATCCTCTCTGCTACAGTTTGGTAAAGTAAGATTCGGTGTCTTTGGGAAATTGCTTATAGTCAAATTAATACGAAAGGCAAAATTAAATTGATTAAAATATCTACTGAAAAATTCAGTATAATAGATGGTACGAATATGTAAATGAGCATTGATAAATTATTCTTCATGATTATAATTCAGAATTTGCTTATAAAACTGTCTACAAATCTTAGCTTTAATTACGGGATTCAAATTTTAAAAAGTGAATAAGTTGCTCAATTTGTAAATCAATTATTTAATTATTCTCTATAAAGCGAATTAGCTAACATTAGCAAATTCTAAATTGTGTAATCATGCAATTTTGAGATAATATTTATTTTCTGAAGGCACATTATGTTTTCTTCAAAATAATGCTGTAAATAATTTCTAGAATGTTATTTTAAGAATATAATTTGCGTCACCTTTTCTCAGAATCAGAGAAAGTAATGAAAAATTACAAGAGTTAGCTGATTTGAAAATGCATAAGCAAAAACTTTATTTTGCTTGTAAAAAACAATGATATTATTTAACACATGAAATCACGTTTAATTAATATAATTATATTTTAGTTTCTATATTATTACTGATTTTCCTATTATTCACAAAGATTAATTAAATATAAATTTTTTGGAGCAGTAATGAACTCTACCTTTTATTCAAGTAAATTACATGCTCCCATTAAGCATTTCAATAAACATTTAGAGACATGTTCATAAACATTATACATGAAATTTATATTATTATTTCTCACAATAATACTGTATTTAATTTTTTCGTTGTGTTAAACAAAGAATCAGTGTGAAAAAAATATTTTGTAAAGAAACAAATCAAAGTAACTGTAAAAATTCTTTAAGCTTAAAATATTGCTATTATAAAGATAGAAATTTTGTCAATAATTCAATAATTGTATTTACAGTTTCTTTGAGTTTTAACTTATTTGGAAGAATAAAATCATTAATACTCATAAAATTATCAGAAATTACAAGATAAGTAAATAAGTTGTTCTTGTTCTTGTTACTAATGTCACTTGGACAAGCCAAGCTCGCTATGCCTTGGCTATGCGAATTTAAGTCAATTGGGAGCGTCTTCCATTAAATCAGAGCACCATGAAGGTTAAAGTACGACTTTGTTCTACATACATGCCATAGGTACCCGTTTATAGGGTAAGCAATCATTCACACCTCATTCATACAAGGAAAGGACAAAGACAGGATAGATAGAGAGAGAAAGTACATCCATGTCCGAACCGTGTTTCGAACCTAGGACCTCTTTATCAACAGTCAGGCACACTAGACACTCTTGCTAGCATACTAGACAACTAACACTAGCACACTAGACACTTAGAAGTTGGGTGGCAAGTAAATAAGTTATGAAGCTAAGTAAGTATTTTAAAGGGCTTTTAAACAAACTTAGTGGACTTCTTTTTATAAAAATATACTTTAGATTTGTTCCAATCTATTTCTTTTGTAAAAATTATAAAACTGCAAAATAGATTACTTTCGTTTCAATATATTTTAGGATATAAAATAATAGTAAAATTTTAAATTTTAAGACATTCTTTTTTCATAAAATATTTATTAAAATAGATCCCCAAAATTGTTACAAACTTTTAATAACAAATTTAATAACTATGTATGAATAACTATGATATCAAAGAAATTTGATGCGATATCAAGTTATTATAAATTGCATAATATATTACATTATTTTCTTATTAAACTTAGATATATTATAAAAACAATTCCTTCTCTATTGAATATTGCAGAAATATTTTAATATTCATTTGGTTTACATGATAAAATAAATTTTCTTGTGTTTATAAAAAAGAAAGAAATAGTACTTTGTTAAGTCCTCTATAATTTTAACTTAAATTTGCAATTTCAAAGTTTAATCACTGTATTGCGCTTCCATTTAATCATTTATTCGATGCTGCTAATATTTCGTAAAATGTGACTCTAACAAAAAGATTATTACGTTGTAAATTTATTTTTCCACAATTTTATACACTATAAATTCTCCAAAAATGATATAATTCATGAATTAATACATGATTAATTCCCCACATATGAAATTAACATTAACTAAGTTAAATGTACCTTGTGAAACATTTAACTTGTTTAATGATAAACAAAAAAATGTAATGAAAATTTTTAAGAATCTTTAATTACATATTTTATATTTATTGAATGTATTTATTTCGTAAAATTAATTCCGATTTTTCTCAATGAATAACAGATTTTTAACTTTAATTTAATCATCCTTATTCATAATCAATTAAATTTGCATAACTGAAATTAGATAATTTATTTTTAAACTCGGTATTGTGTGAAAGACGTTATGAAAAGATCCAAATTCCTGAATGAATTCTTGCGAGAATACATTAGATTATAAAAATAAAATTTCTATTTATTGCTTCTAAATATTCAACTTTTTCTACCATGCACAAAATTAAAAATAGTGAGAAAACAAAAATATCTGAATTTAATGTCAAAGAATGAAAAGAAGTTTGCGGAATAAATGTGAAAAAAATCTCTTTTCCTGGGCTCTCTCTGTCTCTCTCTCGAGTCCCTGTTTCCAAGCATTCACTAGAATTTGGTTAGAATATTCATAAAATTATTATATGAATATTCATTTTTAAGGTTGAATCATCAGAATAAATTTTTTTTGCATAGTTCTAACAAATAATGTCTTCGATAAAACGAGTTAGTAAGAAATTTAAGTTCTTTTGAATATTTGATCGATGCCATTTATTTTTCGCGGCTGTTTTTGATCTGGAGAATTTTAAAAGAAAATATGCAACTAGATCTTAAAAGAGAAAAACGCTTTAATATTAATGTTGAATTGAAAATTACTCTTTCTTTTTACTTGTTAATAAATAATTATCAGGGTAGAATTTTTCTTTAGCTATTTTAGTAACATGTAGTTACTATGAAATCAAATATGAATTAGGTTTTCCTCATTCATTATTTATATAGCTCCAGAGAGAGATAGTGTCCAGAAATCCAACATTTTCATAAATAACTTAACAGTTATAGAAACCTAATAAATTTATTTTAAAATTGCTATAAATTTAACTACCCATGCACGAAATCAAATTTACATAATATTTTGATGGATAAATGTAACTGAAATCATTTATATCTTTGCATCGAAAATTTAATATAAAATTATTATATTAAATTCTATTAAATCAATCTTTCTTTTCAAATTTCAAACCAGAAATATTAAAATTATAGTGAATTTAAAAGTACAGTTTATCTAAGTTAACTTTAAAATAGAATTTTTTAATATGATGAATTTATAGGAAATGTACAAAGAAAGCTTAATATGATTGAAAATATGGTGAATGGGAAAGTCACTAGCAAATATTTATTTATAACAGGAAACAAATATTATATATTTCGAGAACTTTCTGATGAAAAATGGTTTGATTGAATTTGGATGTTATTTTTAATTATTCTATTCAAAGAAACCTAAAATAAGTAAGCCATAATGCCTTCTGATATTGATTGAATATTTTTCTATTTTTTTAGCATCTGATGTAAAATAAAAAATGTCATACTCTTATTAATTTGTCTAAATAAATGCATTAAGCATTCAAATAAAATATATTATTTGCTTAAAATTGTTTCCTAAAAAATGATTCATTGTAAGCATTTGAAAAAAATTGTTAAAATTGAAATATGAGGTATTATTTTCACAACAAAGTTTACTAATAATACTTTAATATCTATTAGAGATTTCTTAATTTCATGCAAATATAATCAAGTTTTCATAACAGTTTATGAGTATATCCATGCTTTAAGTTTCACATGACATTTTTCTACGGTGAAATGTGAGTAGAACGATACATAGAGATTAAATGCATATCAGACGAGTTATATAATTTATTTACATGCTATTTCAATTATAACTTCAGGTGAATAAATTTGCAGGGAGAATTTTCCTCCAACAGCTGGCTAAATTTGTACAGCTTTTGCTTACTTGCATTACAATTATTGAACATTCATTGATAATTACCACTTGGACACCTGAAAGAGATATTTATTGATCAAATGCAGAATTTTGGCTTACAAAGATTATAAATCATGAGAATTTTAAACACTTACCTTAGTAAATAAGAAATAACATTTAATTCTCGCTGTTCAACAATGATTTGAATCAAAAATTGCACTTATCACTCATACAGTCATAGGTTCACTTCAATGACGCAATGTTTCACAAAAATTATCCAATAGTAGATAAAATTTACCCTCAAGTACTAAAATAATATATTTGAATATATTAAAACTGTTTAATATCTTTATATATACCTTATTTTATCCTCTTTTAAATGAAATCAATGAAATCGTGTGCCAATTGATAAACATACTCTCTTAAAGCTGGTCCTATTGGTTCTTTATACCACTTCTATATATTAGTATATTTATTATAATTTATCTATTTGATTAATATTTTTATTGTTCTCTTTAGAATGTTTTGTTATATATATATAAAATTTTATATTAGTTTTCCCAAATAAGGCATTTTACCCAATAACAATCTTATCAAAAGTTTAAGCCCCTGGCTTCTGGTTTCATGGGGTCCACTACGCCATCAGCACCATAATAGGGTTCGCAGTGCAACCTTTCGCTGTTTTTGATGTCTTTTCACATCTTTCCTCCAAGATCTCGGTTCCATCCTTGGCATTAACTTCATTATTTTAGATTCTCCAGCAATATGCAAGTATTATTTCTTCAAAGATATCTATCACATTAAAATTCCATGCATAAATTTAGGAAAAAATGACGTAGTGTCATTTTTTCCTATATTGATACACAATAATTTCTGATTTCCAATAAATTCCTGATTACTAACAACCAAAAAGATAATTAATTGCTTGGTAACTGCCATATTACATAAATTGGACACATTATATGGTCAATTTACCAAATAGTAGATGAAGGCAGCGCCATTTATGGCACAACAAATGTTTGCATAAGACAATCTAATGATGTTAGTATCTACATGAATAGTCTGAAATGTACCAACATTTGATTGATCCTGAGATTCCATCTCAGTTAATATTGCTATCACCAATATGATACAATATTTAATTCGCTTTACATTAATTGCTGTTTTTAAGTGTAGGTATACATTTTTAATTCATTGGAATTTATTGCATTTATATGTGCCAAAATGAATATTTAAATATCCTTTTCCCCTTTTAAAAGAAATTTATTTTTCGAATGATATATTTCTTAAACAGTTACAGAGAAATTTGTGAATATAATAGAAAATTCTGACATGTAAATATCATGTATATGCGAAGAATATTTAAAATAGCACTTTGTAGAAAATTATCGTATTTAATTTGATATTCCAGAAAAAAATTGCGAGTAAATTTCCGAGAGATATTGAACCAACATATTTAGAAAGCAATCAGTATATACAATGTGTTTAAATTTTTAAGATTTTTTTCACATTATTCAATTCTGTGTTTTGGTGTCATTTTAAATTCATAATTATGTGTCAAAACACTTATAAATTTATAAAATGCATTTCATTGATTAAGAAATATAACCAAGTTATCCAAAAAATGTTTTTTCTTGCGAAAAAATCTGACCTCTTAATTTTGAATACAAAGGAACATAACTAGAAATATTTCTATTTATAATACATAGAAAGAGTTATTTTCAAATGAAATAAGCAGTGTAAGTATTAAAAAATTAAAATATTTTTCCAGTGTTCATACTGATGTATATTTTAACAGATCAACAAAAATATACTTAAAACATCTGTAGAAAAAAATTTATTTATTGTATTAAACATTTGTATTAAAATTAACATTGTATTAAACATTTGTTGTTTAATACAATGAGAGATGTTTGATGGTATATTCCGTTTTTAGGAACCAGCGTAAATGAATTTAGTGAAGTGAAAATACAATTTGTGTTATAACATCATAGAATATCACATCAGATACAAATTATTTTTAATACCTTACTGCTTTATGAAAGAATATTTCTATATGGCTTTTCAATTAAATTGATAAAATACAAAATTATTATATAGTTTCGCTTGTGTTTTTGATTATATTTTTGATACTATTACCAAATATACATTCATGATATATATATATATATATATATATATATATATATATATATATATATATATATATATATATATATATATATATATATATATATATATATATATATATATATATATATATATTATATATATATATACAGTCAACCCTCCTACAACGCGGTGAGTGCGTACCACGTTATATGGAAGCCGCGCTATAAGAAACTCAGAATTAGTACAAATCACATCATTCGTATCGCGTTATATGGAGACCAATAAATACAAAAGACAAGATAAATTATAAAATATTTTTATTGAAGAGTTCATATAAGGAAATGATAATAAATGAAACAAAAACTAAACTAAAAAACTGTTTTCCAACAAAAACAAGAAAGATTTTTGTAAAATTATTTTATCTTTCAACACTCATCCTCGCTTTCAGATATGAGTGGCAAAACTCGACTTCTTTTAATGGGCAAAACGTCTTCCTCACTTGGTGTCATCTTCACATTGGTTTTCAATTGTTGCTTTTTTTATAACTCCACTATACATAAAACTTCTCTTTAGGGAACTAGCCAATTTTTTAATTCTCTTTTAAACTTTGCGCTGCACACCGTTAAATGATCAGTTTGAATGAAATGGAGTTCTAATTTTTTAGCAAAATTTAACCCTTTTTCCACATCTTGTAAACAGAGATTTGGCACCCATTCATTTTTCTTATTTTCATTTACCAATGCATTTGAGGCATTTGGGACATCAATTAATTTCATCAATTTTTCCTCATCTAAAGTTTTTTCCCCGAGTACTAGTTATTTTAAAACCCGATGGTTTACTCCAAATGTTTCATCGCTTAAACGAGAAGTAATGTTTATTATTTCTGTAACTGGGAGTGAAATTGTAGAATCATCTTGTATTGCTTGAACCATTTGAGGTAAAAGAGGTTTCCAACACCTATTAAGCGTTAATGGTTGAATTTCCGCGCAAACCGATGACACCGATGACCGATGCAATGTTTTATTTTATTTTATTATTATTTTACAGTTTTGTTTTACAATTACAGTATCGTGTAATTTTTTCCAACTATAAACCAGAAATAAAGAGCAAAAGGCTAAGCGAATGAATGCTACAGACAAAATTTTAGAAAGAATTAGTCACCAACGAGACGTACTGTGAAAGAGCTCTGTGACGACTGAAACCAATGCCGTAAACGTCTAAGAGATAAGCTTGAATGCTTATATAAATATATCCAGTTAAAACCATTCATTGGGTGCTCGGAAAAAACTGATATGACGTTGTTTAACGGAAACCACCACGCTGTAAGAGTACCGCGTTATAGAAGGGTTGACTATATATATATATATATATATATATATATATATATATATATATATATATATATATATATATATATATATATATATATATATATATATATATATATATATATATATATATATATATTAACTCAAATATTTTTGCAATATAACTTTGTACACAAAGAATAGGGCACAGAAAATAACATTTATTAAAAATAACAAACTTTATAACAAAATAAAATTAATTCATATTATTGAAATTTCCTTTGACGTGGTAGATCTATTGTTTCAATTACAACAAGAAATTAATTTTATTCAATGCCATTTGACTTGCACATAAGTGTTTTGAATGCATGCTGCGTAATTTTTTTGGTATTTCACAACGAAAGTATTTTTGATTTTTTTGGTAATGGTTTATTTTACTGCCGCTTTCCTAGACTATAATATTTGCTTACAGAAATTGAATATCAGAAGGTAATAATTATAATTTCTGTTCTGTGATTCTGTGAAATGGGTCTTGAGAAATAACATATATCATAAGACGATTTTCACAGTTTAACGTCTGGCTGTTTAAAATGTATTTACTAACTGAAATGATTATGCGTTTGCAGAACACAGCTGGCTAAATTTGCTGAAAATTACTCTTAGTAATATAATGTAAAATATCCTATTTTTTCAAACCATAGTTTAAACAATCGTGATTTTCTTTTGAAAACTATTGAGAGGAAGAAATAAATCTCTGTACTTGTTAGATAAAAATTAGATGGTTATTCATTTTTCTAGCATGGCATCAATTATTTTTACGTGTCAAAAAATTTACTGCAAATGATAGTAAGTTTAATATTAGTCTCATATAAAAAATTTTCTTCCAATTTTCAAGGTTGCAATAAAATATGTATTAAATTATATTGTATCCAGCATTATTTATATTGGAGTACTGTTGGAGATCAAACTAGCCTGGACACAATAAATCTTAGGAGATTGTCACCCAAACACACAGTGCATTTCCGATGGATTCCTTCACACTTGGGAGTAGAGGGGAATGAAAGAGCGAATTTCTTGTCCAGATCGGCGTCAGAGGAGGGAGTAAACCCAGGAGGAGAGCTCAAATCTAGTGACATTTATTCCCTGACAAAAACTGAATTTAATAAGCTTATGAAAATTCCTCCCAATCATCCATAGACTTCGCCAAAACACCGGTAGAGACCTTCCATCTTAGACCAAGATCTTATCAAACTGCCTTTTCCCGCTACCTGAGTGGGCACACGAGAGAAATAACCTTTCAGCAGAGGCAAAAGACACTTACAGACTGTCCATGATGAATATATTGTCTGACAGATGAATATATTTTATTCATTACAAATTATAGTAAATTTAAAGTAAAATATTTTTAGCTCTTTTTCTTGAGCTAAGCAACTGTAATCTACTGATTCCTGTAGTATATATTTAAATAACAAATTTCAAAGTAAAATGCATGGGTGTTGGAGTTTCTTTCTCTAATGTTTATGTATCACATATAAGGTATAATTTTGCAGTAGGATTCTAGAGTAAAAATAGAAATTGAAACAAAATAAATTTCGTTATATTTGTTTACACAGGCATTCTTTCACAAGAATCCGTTTTAGAGCAACAAAACTAATATATAGTACCATAAGAAATAGCTGAGTAATGAATTTCATTAAAATTTACTATAATTAAAAGTATTTCTTTTTAATCGTACCTTTTTTTAAAAAAATTCATCCCATGAATTATTTACATTATCATTTGTTATACATAAATAAATAAATCATCTCATATATTTAGAAAATCCCACAACCAAAACATTCAAGACAGAGAAAAATCCAAAACAAAATGTTTTACAAATAAAATCAAATGGTTGTAGACATAAAAACGTTAGAATATTTACTCAGCATCAAAATATTTCACATACTATTCCGGAAAATATTTCGTTAATAGTGTAATTAATAAACTAACTCACATTCGAATGTGATTGAATTATCAACAAAAATAATGATTTACCACATGAAAGTAATAATTTCTTTAATTCCATTGATAACTTACATCCAAAGTTAAATATTAAGTAACGCATAAATTCTACTTTTCCAGAAAAAAATAAAAGAGAAGTTTACATGCTAAGAAGAGAATAATCTAGTAATGCTTATTCAAGAGAATTGATTTGTGAAAGCATCTAAAATATTCATAAAATTAACTCATGAATATTCATTGCGGTATACATTAAGGAATGAATGGAAGAGGTAAAATAGAATTCTATTTTTCTTAACACTTCAAAGGAATAAAACATGTAACGTGTTTCCCATAAAATAAAATTTTTAACTTTTGTTGAAGCTTATGTCTCTGTTATTTATTCCACAAGACATTAAATGTTTAGTTTTTTCTGTTCAAACTGAGTTTTAAAACAAATGATTCATTTCACGAAAAGGAAATCTGCGATAAACAATTTTAATATCTTTCTTTGCATTCAAATAAATGTTTCTTTAGAATATTTTTTGACACAGAGATCACACTTATGCAGGGAATTTCGAATATCATATTCGCAATATCTCTATTATTGAAGTTTTGATTTGTTTTCTTATTATATTATACCCTAAAAATTTTTAATCTAATTAAAATACTATCAAATTTATTATTTTCTGGATTACTTTAAATGCTATTGAAATATATGAAAATATACCCATAATAGTATTTTATAGTAGCGTAATTTATTTATAAATTTACATACATGAGCACCGCCCAACTTGTCTAATGGTATAGTCAGCGTGCCTGACTGTGGGTAAGGAGGTCCTGGTTTCGAATCCCGGTTCGGGCATGGATGTACTTTCTCTCTCTATCTATCCTGTCTTTGTCCTTTCCTTGTTTGAATGAGGTGTGAATGGTTGCCTACCCTATAAACGGGTACCTATGGCATGTGTGTAGAGCAAAGTCGTACTTTCACCTTCATGGTGCTCTGATTAAAAAACGAAAGACGCTCCCAGTTGACTTAAATTCGCATAGCCAAGGCATAGTCCAAGTGTCATTAGTAACAACAACAACTTGGCTAGTCCAAGTGTCATTAGTAACAACAACAACAACATACATGAGCGAAATGAAGCTTAAATTATAATAATTTCAAATAAAAATTATTGTTAATAATTTTAAATGTTAAGAACATAAAATTAAATTAATTTAATAGAATTAAGGATAATAAACTAATAAAATAAAATAAGGAAAATAACGAAGTAACTTCAGACTTTCATTTTTATAATGTATAATTTAATTTTTTAACTAAACTAAACTCTGTGGTACGACAGCCTATGTAGGCAAAGCTTACAGTGCCCGTTTCTGTTTTCCTGATTGAGATGTTCTGGGTTAGACACGAAACCCCAGTGAGTGCTTAGTTCCCAAGCGTGCTTGATTTAGTTTATATACCCAGTGAAGGGATGAAAGGCTGGGTAGATCCGACTAATACAGATAAATATAAAATACAGAGAGTAAAGGCATATTATTTTATACGCGAAAATGTTATTAAAGAATGAAATAATATTAAAATATTTAAATAAATTAGTGTTTACTGCATCAAAATGCCTATCTAGAAAATTATCAGAGCAATGCAGAGAAACTATGCTAATCTCTAATAATTAAAAACCGTAAAATTTATTTCTACAACAATCCTATTTGCAGCTATATCATTTAGTTAGTATAATAATCGTATAATAGCTATAGATTTCTAATTATATAACTATACTATGCTAGATATATCGAAACGTTATGCCCTTAACTTTTCAAATGGTTTAACATTACTTTGTGAAAACATGCTTCTTTGACAAATTAGTTTTCATCTAATTAATAATAAAATATAAATTTTAATACATTATAAATAAAAAAAATCATAATAAAAATCCAATCAATTTAACATCTTGTTGTGTGTTGCCGGAGTTTTGCACCAGTTTGGTTGACAACATAGGGTGCGCTGCTCCGCTTTTCCAACTGAACCGCAATTTGGTGGGGAGTCTAACTCTCTTAGTACACACATGCCATATGTACCCGTTTATAGGAGATGGAGCCCTTCACAACCCATTCATACAAGGAAAGAACAAAGACAGGAGAGAGAGAGAGAAATTACATCCATGCCCGAACCCGGATTCCAGCCCAGGACCTCACTGCCCGCACTCAGGCATGCTTGGCAACTAGACAGGGTGCGTGGTCATATAATTATTTTAAAGATCATATATTACTTAAATAATTTCTGTAAGATAAAAATTATATCTAATTTTAAATTTAAAAAATAAATTTTAAATTATTTTACAAATACAAATCTTATTGACGTATGCAATGCATAATAGCTTGCAATGGCAGGCAAATGGAAATGATCTCAAAGCGAAAATTGTTTCCTATTTAACTATATTTCCTTTATATTAATTAAAAATGTACATATTGTATTGATTTAAATTGTTGACATGTTTTTTCTGCAGTTTTCCTATTTTCAGAGATATTTTATGATAGGTAATTGTGTAAATTAAATTTTTGTGTATGACTTTGTTTAAAAATAATATTAATTAAAAACATTTTCCCCTTACATTTCAGTTACTGTATTATTTTAATAAATTTCAGGTGTTAAAAAATTATTTTATGCATTAACTTTAAAATTTTTTGGAAAGTTATTACAAGTTTATGATTTTATGATTACTTGTATTATTTTTGAATTATTTTAAAAGTATTATTTGCTTAATTCACAATTCTTTTCCTCTTAAACTCACCCAGGGAATATGTTTAAATCCTTTCCTTAAGTGGAATAAATTATAAAAGGAACTGAGGGGAAATTTTATAAAAAGTATTTCACATATGAACGTATATTGATTGGTCACTCTTTTGCGCCATTTTCATTTCCATTCCGATAAGACAGAGGCTGATGTTTTAACGCTAACAGATCTAGTGCTTACCGAGGGAAACTTGTTGGAATATTCAAATGGGGCATTTCATGTGTACTGGATGTGTAAATGTAGATTAATTTGCATACATGAATTGATGCGTGATAGTTTCGGACATGCTTAACGGGTAAATAGTTGAATACATTTAAATCATTCTAGGGAATACTAGGAGGTACGGCATGGTAAAAGTAAAAGCTTTCAAATTAGTTCGAAAATTAAGCAATTAATATTACTTGTAAGATATGTAAATTGGCATTTATTTACAATAATTTCTGTACAGCTTTTAGTTTACTTCAAATTATTTTAATTTCTATTATATTATTTACAATACTTGAAATATCTAAGAATCATAAGTTATGAAATTAGATAAAATTTATTAATATACACAATAATTTTTTTAAAAAATATTTAAATTGATTATTATTAATTAATATTAAAACTTTACTTTCAAATACATATTTTTCCTGATTTAAGCTTCAAGAAAAAGATAAAAACTTATTACTTTCTAAAACCAGCAATTATAGTTGTATTTCAAAATGAGCAACTGATTAAATAACCAATATTAAGTAGTTATAATTTATAAATAGCTGCACAAATACCACTGACTTTCAAAAAAATACTGAAAGCTTTTTAAATTAAAAGTTTTCCTTATTATTATTATTTCATTTCCTAATTTTCTCGTTACATAATATACGTGAAAATATCTTTCACAAAATAATTTTTTTTCATACGTAAAACTTTCATTTCATGAAATTTTTGGAGATTTTTAAAAAAATGAGAGCATATTAATTTATTGCTAGAAATGGAACTTATTAAAGTCTTGAAAATTATTTATGCTTATAACATAAAAAAATAATTGTTTCAGAAGAAGGAGTTGCCAAAATGTTCTACCTAAAACTTTCAAAAATGAAATTTTAATATATATATATATATATATATATATATATATATATATATATATATATATATATATATATATATATATATATATATATATATATATATATATATATATATATATATATATATATTAGAAACCTAGCTTCACTTGCACACACTGTTTGTTTTTCTATTAGGAAATCATTTTTCATTTCATTTTTTGTATTTATTGGTTACTGATTGCAAATTAAATTTTGCTTTGGAACTAGTATACTCATTTTAATTGCTTCTTATTTTTTGTTATTTCTTCTTTTCAATTAATTCAATTATATTGCTGTAAATCTATAGCATTGCCTTGATATCCATATAGCAGTTCATTAAATAAAAGTTATAAAATTAAAATCATTTTGAAAATACTGGACATAATGCTAAAGGGCTTATTTTTCTTTAAATCACTTGCATGGATATTAAAATATTCATGAATTTTACATTTTATTTTACTAGAGAAATTTTAATATACGTGATTTGCTGACTAAATTTTGATGAATGTATTTCCAAATTTTCAAATTCAAATGAAATTTATCGGTAGAGTTGGCCAATAGGTGTACTTATTTACTACAACTTAAGAAGAAATTAGATTTAATAAAGTGTAATAGATAAAGATTATAATATTTTCAGTAGCATTCTAAGCGAAATTATAAATTTAGAAAAAATATGCATTGACACTTGATTTTTTACTTTTTGGTTTCAAAATTTGATATGATATGTGGTTTGAAAGCATTTACTTCATTAAATATATAGTTGATTTAAACCACGCTGACACAAATATTATCTTTATCTTATTTATATTTATTTTTATATCATAAAATGTATCAGAAGAAAATAAATTTTATTTCATTAGTTGATGTGAATTACATACTATATTAATGGTTTTGATATTTTTTGTAGAATATTGGTTTCTATTTAGAATACATAAAACATATGTATTTGAAATCTATATTTTTACAGTTAGGTTTTAAAATTTTTCTTATGAAACGTTTTATAAATACACTACCTTACATTGCAAACACAACACTAAGAAGAAATTGAAAGGAAGCGATGAAACTCGGCAAACATATATGATATATAAGTGATAACATATATAAGTGAGAGAGGCAGCAATGAAAAATAGGTGATCTGTATTGCGAAATACAAACATAATACAGAGAGAGAAGAAGTTCGAGTCAGTAGGTTGTAAGCGACGGACAGTGAAGCATGAAGCAACACGTCTAGGCACAGACGTATTAAAAGACGTCAATAAAAGTACTTATGGCATCCTGAGGAAAGTTTCTCCCCACCCTCTCAAACATTTTCCAAAGTGCGTCTTCAGAAGCCAGCAGTGGTTGCCTCTGCAACTAGCATCCAGATCACATCTTAAGCGTATTCGATTGTGAGAGAACTGGAAATCATGGTTGCCAGGGAAGCAGCTGCACACCTTGCAGGGCATGTTGACTGAGACGAGCAATGTGCGATGGGACGTTATCCTGCTGATAAAGTGCATTGGGCACCCCTTGAAGCTAGGAAAGTGTCTTCGCCCTCACTTTGGGCTGTCATAGTGCCATGAATATGAACTAGATGTGACTTGTAACCGTACCCAATGGCACCTCAATCCATGATATCTCGAGGTCACGTGGTAGGGAATTTTACAATTAATGCTGGATTGGACCTGTCTCCACATCGGCGTATGTGATAATATAAATTAATGAAATGAGGCCACCATAAATCATAACAATGAAGCACAATACATATGTCAATCGAATGAACAATGGATTCAACCATTATTTTTAAATTTAAATAATAAGTCATTTAATGGTGTAGTTTTGCTTATGCAGTAATGCAAAAATTATTAAGTAGAAATTTTTCCATTTAAATTTTATTTTCCAACTCAAAATTATTAGTAAATATATATTATAACGTTTTTTATTAATTTTTTTATAAAGTAGTTTGCATTGTAGAAAAATTATATGTTTCAGTTTATTAACAATTAAGCTTCCTATTAATGATAATCTGAATCCCTATATTTTGAATTCTTTAATTTTGAAAATTTGGTTCACATTATTTGACTTTTCATCAATACCATTCTAAAAATTTAGAATATTATTTAAAATAAATAAATAAACTTTTCACATATTTGAAGCTTTAGTGATGCATCATTTGAATTAAATTGCTTTCCTTAACAATAATTTAAAGTTTCACAATTATATGATTATATTTTAGAAGAAAAATCTTTTTTTCTATTTTAGAAGAAAAGTTTTCACTAATATTCACCAATTTAAAATGAATGGATATAAGTTTGTATTATAGCATTGCAACATTTTTGTAACTCTCCACTTAAGTTGAGATTGCACTCTAAAATTATTCTTCCTGGTGACAAGCTTTAGACGCTTAGGTAGACTTAAAATCAGGAATAATTTTAAAGCTCATCATAGGCCTGAATAACAAAGATACATTCAGTGATTACTATTTCGCAGAACATAATGCCTTTATAACTAAATATGCTCGTTTCTAATATTCCTTTTTTTGTAATTTTTAAATAAAAACCATAATGTTTCGCAATATTTTTACATTTGCTGAATAAGATGAATTCCTGTGCTTAAAATGAAATTATTTGGAAGAATTATTTGACTTCTCTACTCAATTTAATATTATGTAAATATAAAATTTACTAAGCTCTTTATCCTAGATACGTTTTTTTCAAAGAATTCCCATTGTTCTTACTCTTTATGATTCACATTGAGTGAATATCCCCTATTTTATTCTTCCATCCATAATATTTTACCCTCCCATCTTGGCAAATTCGGTAACAGCATAATTTTTATTACTTTAGCTTATATATTTGTAATATATGGAAAAAACACCATTCTGTAGAAGCAAATTTATTTTTAAATTAACATGCCTTTTAAGTTATCTTCACAGATAACATCTAAATATTTTAGATGTCTTTAAAATTTAATTTATAGCTTCAAGAATATTTGGTGTTGGAAATCACTATGAATGCATAGTAAGTTATTTAAGACTTAAATCGTAAACGGAGACCTCTGTTTTGATGATAAACAATTTCCTTTGCTTAAAGTTATTTTACAATTTTTCATTAAATTTTAATGATTCATTTGTTACAATGGTATGCATAGAATATATTTCACATGAATCCCCAGTCACATTTTCAGGTAAAGCCATTGTTTTTTTAAAGATTTGCTTGTGTACTGCAAAGATATTTATATGTCCACTGACATATTATTTAACATTTTTTTCCAAAATATATTATAAAAATCATAAAAATTACACATCTATCCATCTACCCATCTCTCTCTCTCTCACCTCTCTCTCACTACACTATATATATATATATATATATATATATATATATATATATATATATATATATATATATATATATATATATATATATATATATATATATATATATATATATATATATATGTGTATGTGTGTGTGTGTGTGTGTGTATATATCAGTTTTTCTCTTGTTTTTAATATGTTTATGCACCATAAATGCAATTAAGCATTTCTTAGAAATTATTTAATTATTTTAATAAAATTTAAATTACTTGCTTAGAGACGAAACAACTTTTCGTTTGCATTTTATATTTATAAATTTTTTATGAACTATTTAACTTTTAAAAGAAATAGTATTTTAACTTGATTTCTAAAATTTCCTCAAATCAAAGATATTATGTATGGAGAAATGAGTCTTTACTCTTGAATATTAATTTATTTATTTTTAAACAATATTGTATACATATATAAATCAAATATATTAAATTGATGAATTTTACAACATTTAATAACATTTAACATTTTAGCAACAACGTAATCTATTATAATTATAGTCACATGCATTCTAAAGTGCATATATGATTTTGACAGGCTACTTAGCCACCATCATGTAAATAAGGCTCGAATCAGTCCTAATTAGCTGCATCATAGAAATAAATGACAGTAAATCACCAGGGAACCACGAAGTACAAGTGGAATTTGTAACATTCCTTTGAAATGTTAGCAATATGAACTCTGACATTTATGTAAACTATAACATCTAGTATGATAATATTAAAAATATATGTTTTATATTTTTGGAAATAATGTATGCTGACACATCCAAATGAGCTTGAAAGTTTATCTATTATGAATGTAATCAATGTTATTTAATGTAAAAATTATTAGTGGAAACTCTTAGAAACTAACAATTGTTAGCAAATTTTATTATGTGATATAAATTCATACCCCATTTTTAATACTTTATAAAAATAAATAATGAAAATAAGTTCAAATGGTTTTATTTGATAATATTCCAAAAAGAAATGAAAATTCAGTTGTTAATGGACATAGTAATTTATATATAATTTGGATTTTTTCATATTTGTTTTTTTAAAAAAGTATTTGCATACAATGAGTTAAAAAGTCATAATTATTCAGTGTTTATTTTAAGATTTATAATATAAAACTAATATACAGAGAGAGCTCAATTTAATTTATTCCTACATTAGGTTATTATTGAATAATTAGAATTAAATTTTTTAAACAATGAAAATTGAATAAAAAGTAAAATATTAAAATGGTATACTTTTAATATTTGACTTAAAGCATATTTAGAAAGAAAGCTGAGGATTCTTTTTCAATTCATTAAAATACAAATTGGCAAACATACAATGAATAAATTTATTTTGATTAAAATACTTCAAAAGACATTGAAAAAATATACAAGCAACTTGACTAAAAACGAGAAAAATGTCTGTGCTATTTTAATTGAGTAATAAAACCTCGGAATCTGTCAAATTGTAGGATTATTATTACATGTATACCTGATAATGAGACTTTTTTTTCAAAAATGAATCTTTATGAAGTCTACCAAAAAACATTAATACAAAATACAAGCATAAGCGGTTTTTTACAGTTTTAACTGATTTATGGTAACAAATAATGAGATCTGGGTACTTAATAATCTTGCAGCAGGCAGCCAAAAGCAGAAAACTACTATTAGATATTTAAAAATCCACAGAATTTTGTTTTTTAGAGAAAATTTATTATATTTATTATCTTAAAATTGAAAGTATTATCTTAAAAATGAAATACTGAAATTCATTACAACAATCTTCAAAAAAAGTGCGTGCAGGAGAAATGAAGCACAATGGTCTTTGTGATACAATATAATAAATTGTTTACCGCTTTTATTAAAAAAATATTTATTCAATTTCTCATACAATAAAAAATAAATCAAAGAAATTCTTATTTTTCCACATGTTCCAAAGTATTCATGATTAGCTTAACGCCTATTTTTCAGATTTCGTTTCAACACAATAATCATTATTTTTGACAGACTTGAGCATAAGAATCGATTCTGTTTTGCACACCTTTGATAAATACTATATCTTAAGACTCATAAATTTAGGCATCTTTAAAATTTTCATGCACATGGAATGGGCTCATTTACCACCAACTGAGTTGTGCCAATAGAAAAAAATTCCTAATAATCTAATACCAAATCTTTAAAAAGTGTTATAAAATTTTATGCATTTCAAGTAACCTTATCTTCATATTTAATTTGAAGATTTGCAATAATATGTAATACTTTATATATATATATATATATATATATATATATATATATATATATATATATATATATATATATATATATATATATATATATATATATATATATATATATATATATATATATATATATATATATATATATATTAAATGATGGAACAGAAATTTTACATTTTCACAAAACAAATTCAGAGACTTTTAAGCAATAATTTCAATGGGAATAAAGATTTTTTTGCTAAAACGGGAAATAAATGACATTTTTTTATCATATTAAACATCATTATTTAACATTACTCTTGTAAAACTTATTTTACAAAGTATTTTTTGATGAACAAAATTATTGAGATATAGATATTTTATTTGATGTAGCTAAAATATATATTTTATTATAACGATAAAACTGGGTAGTTGATTATTAAGATAGATTGCTATCAGCCACGAATATACCTAAGTTTTTGTCACATGATGCTAATCACACATAAATCTGTCACTTCTAGTTATCACCGTGGAAAGGATATGATAAACTGCACACATAAATAACTTCAAATTATTCTAAAGATAGAAGAAAATGAGCTATTAATAATGAATAAAAAATGATATCTAACAACGATCTATTGATAATGTGTAAAACGTGATCAAAATTTTAACTATACATGTTTCAATTCAACAATTATGTGATGAAGAATATTTTAATCAGAAAAAAGATAAAATATTTTAAGTAGATTTACATTAAAAATTATTTACCAAATTTCTTTTTAATGGTAGAAAAACATTCACATATGTTTTAATCTAACATTAACATTGTCTTACAAAAACTAGAATAAAATATATTAAAATATTAAGAAAACATAAATAAATTTGCTTCATATAGTAACATAGATTTAAACTACAAAATTATAAACCGACATTAATTGACTAAACAACTATCTCTAGAAATATATGTCATTTCGAATTATTCATTAAATATTTTTTGGAGTTAAATAAAATTATCACTCATCAAAAAAAACAATTTTTTTTCCAATTTTTTAAAATATTTGAACAAACAGCGAATTTATTGAAGTTAAATACTGAAATCCTCAAATTTTCTAGAAATTTTAATGTAGTAATGTAAATTTCATTGAGATCATTTTTGAATGGCAACGATGCTAATATTAAGTCATATACAGGGTGATTATAAAAAAACTTTGCCAACATCTGCACTTCTAGCGTCCATTCTATTTAACCGATCAAGATGATACTTCAAATATAGTTCTTTTGAGATATGCGCTCGAGATTCTGTGAATGGCAACACAGTGGCCCTCGCGGTTACAGTTATAGTGACAGAAACTCGAAATTTTCGAATGGCAACGCCTACTTTTTACCATCGCAAAATGTTCAGCACATGCGAAAATCCTAAAGAGCGTTGAAACGGTACCGATATGTCCGAAAACCGACGTGTTATACACATACAAACAGTTCTTCAAGGCGCACGGAGGAATAATGCATACGACAGAGACAAGACACTGCTCAATGATGAGAACACATAGAGAAAAAAATCTTTATTAATTTCAAACATTTTCCACATGAGTGCCATCACAGGCAACTATGCATTGCATGCGGGAGACGGTGGACAATGTCGCTGCACGCAACATGGCACGAGGGATGTTACCAATCTCACGCCGTATAGAATCCTTTAAGTCCGACAATGTTTGAGGATTGCACAGATAAACTCTGGATTTGAGATAGCCCCAAAACCAGAAATCCATAGGCGTCAGATCTGGGGATCGCGCAGGCCACGGAAAAGGATAATAGCGTGAGATGATGCGATCACCAAAATGCTGATCCAGGAGCCTTTTAACTGACCTCGCTATATGTGGAGGTGCGCCATCTTGCATTCAAACAATGTCATTGAGTGCATTCAGCCGACGCAACTCGGGTAAGACATAATTTTTCAGCATGGCTGCATACCGAGGGCCCGTTACAGAACATGTTGCAGGGCCAGTCGGGGTCATTTCCTCAAAGAAGAACGGGCCCAGAACAAATGTAGCTGTAATGCCGCACCACGCAGTCACTTTGGCGTCAAATAATGGTACTGGCGCCACAGCATGAGGATTCGTCTCTCCCCAGTGCACACAATTCTTTGTGTTAATGCTGCCATTTAAGGTGAAATGCGCCTCATCCGTCCATAGTATGCGAAGTGGCCAGTCGTTATCCGCATCATATCGTAACAAAAATGCATTTGCGAAGTCCAGACGTTGTTGTGGGTCACCCGGCTCCAGCATCTGGACGCGCTGGAACCGATAGGGAAACATGTGAAGTACCGAGCGCAAGAGCTTGCGGACCGTTGAGTTCGGAATATCCAACACGCGCGCTATGCCTCTTGCGGTTTCTGTGTGTCCTGCAGTCACTGTATGGTGCACTTCCATGACAACATCCTCAGAAACAGTTGGCCGTCCGGAGCGCTGTTTGTCACAGGTGCAGCCTGTATCTTCGAATTTCCGCACTAAATCACGCAGAGCTTGCAGAGTACATGGGCCGCGTCGTTGTCGATGATTGCGGCGATACACACGCAAGGCTTCCGCAGCGTTCATCCCATTTTGGTATTAGAGTTTGATCAATTCACCGCGAACTTTACTAGGAAGACTCATATCGTCGGCATGTGCGAGTTCCCGAATGACGACTTCGCATACCCGCTTGGTATTTTATAGGTTTCCTACGCTGAATATCTGGCGACCGGCGTTCTGTGATTGGTTTCTTGACTCTGTCACATGCAAATTTATTGCGTGCGCCCAGATCGTGTTTTATTGGCCGGTTTTCAGAACTCTTTTTTGTGTTTGCAGAACACGTCCGTTTTTAGACATATCGGTACCGTTTCAACGCTATTTAGGGTTTTCGCATGTGCTGAACATTTTGCGATGGTAAAAAGTAGACGTTGCCATTCGAAAATTTCGAGTTTCTGTCACTATAACTGTAACCGCGAGGGCCACTGTGTTGCCATTCACAGAATCTCGAGCGCATATCTCAAAAGAACTATATTTGAAATATCATCTTGATCGGTTAAATAGAATGGACGCTAGAAGTGCAGATGTTGGCAAAGTTGTTTTTATAATCACCCTGTATTTGGATGTAATATTCAATCGCACAAAATTTCATTGTAAATATAACTAAAAATACATTTAAACTATATTGGTTAAAATTGGGTCTCCTTTTCTAATTTCAATCAAAATGGCTGTATACTTCTCTACTTCTAACTCAAATATACTTAAATTTAACTACATCTAACCAACCACAATACTATTTTATGCAAATATTCATAACTTATCACTAAATTCAAACAAACTGTTTATAGAAAATTAATTTCGGCAATAAAATTATGCATTTCCTTTCTTAAAACTTTATTATCATATATTGTATCAGTTTATATAAAAGCCGTCCTCCATATGATTCAAAATATTCTCTTCCTAAAAAGTACACTATATTTGAATACAGGAATCAATTAGTAGAACATATTTATATATATTATTATAACATATTATATATATATATATATAAATGAGCTCAGTGGCCGAGTGGTCAAAGAACGCGATCCAAACCCGGAGGTTGCTGGTTCGATACTAGCCACGGCTGTTGTATCCAAATTATGGCTTTCTTGTTTGTTTCTTTAATTATTGTCTCCTTATGTTCTCCAACATTCTAGACCTTTCTTTGTTATGTTAATTAGTTGTTTCTCGAATATTTTATTACTGTATAAAAGCTTATACCCACTAGTCGTGGGCAACTTCTCGACTTTGTAAGTTTACAAGTCGCTACTTTCCTTCAATAAACTTGTTTGTTCAAATCCAACGGTGTGTTCATTTAAATCTTCGTGACAAATTTGGTGGAGGCGCCGGGTACAGATTTCACCATCGTGGATAATTCTGAAAGTATTCGCAGAAGTCCTCGTTTAAGAGGATTGCCCCCGGAATTTGGCCTCTACGTTCCAGAACGAGGGAAGAAGCAGATAATGGGCGAAGATACGAAGCCTGTCGTGGTAACTCCTACCCACCAGCTACTAAGGAGCCCATCAACCTTCCGTGGAGAGCCTGGAGATGACCACCGGAAACGGCTTACAGAATACGATCGGGTGGCCAAGTTCAACAAATGGGATGAAATGATGTGCCTTGCGAACGTCTATTTTTTCCTAGACAGTACGGCCAAGCAGTGGTACATAAATAATGAAGATGCCTTGGACTCCTGCGACGCATTCAAGAGAGGTTTAAATGAACTTTTTGGTGATCGTCAGAAGTACACAAAGAAGGCTGAAGAGCAACTGAAATATAGGGCTCAAAAGGCAGGAGAGGCTACGCAGTCCTAGCTTCAGAGTGTATTATGGCTTTGTCAAGAGGTCAACCCTTCAATGTCCGACGACGAAAAAGTGTCGCACTTAATAAAAGCCGTTGCTGAGGATATTTACCAGGTGCTTCTAATGAAAGAAGTTAAGACTGCGGCTGACTTCATCAAGTGGTGCAACTACATTGAAGACATGAAACAGTAAAGAGTTGGTCCAAGAAGATTTGAAAGACTACCACATGTCGTACCAGTAGCAGCCATGGAGGACGAGCCATACTTGGTGTCCCTTATCCGCAGAATTGTACAAGAAGAGGTTCATCGAATGGTTAATCGACTCGACGAGTTTCCGGACTCCTATTCCCAGCCGCTACAGACCGTCATCCATAACGAAGTCGAAAGAGTTTTGGCACCAGTTGTCGCAAAGTCTGCAGGCACCCAACGACGTCCCACTTATGCAGCCGCTGTGACGAGGGAACCTAGTAGCCCTGTCGAGAAATCAGCACCGCAGGCAAGGAAAACTGACCTTTGGAGAACGGCCGACAACAGACCAGTTTGTTTTCACTGTGGACGACCTGGACACGTCCTACGCTATTGCCGTGAGAGGAAAGCCGTTTTTGACAACTATCGAGCCCGCCGATGGAACTTTGACGACGCTGACGCTGAAGAAGAGTTGCGCCGACCAAGCCTCGTATGCCGTTCTTCACCTAGTCCTGTTAGAGGCCGATCACCAACCCGTCGTTTCCGATCACCGTCGCCATACCGTCGATCAAGTCGGTCTCCAAGCCGTAGAAACGAGGAAAACTGAGCACAGCGACCTTTCGGGGAGGTGAGGCCGCATGTAATGAAAATCCTCCATCAGCCGCAAAGATGACATGTAACCACCTCGACGTCATGGTAAATAATCAGCCGATCCGTGCCCTAGCAGATTCGGGAGCTTCATTTTCTGTCATCTCCGATAAGTTTCGTCGATTCTTAAGGAAAGTTATGTTTACTGACGAAAAGAGCACTATACAGAAAGTCTCTAATGGCAGTTTTGTTAGGCCAGTGGGAAAATGCGTTTTGCGTGTTGTTATAAATGGACGAAAGCTGCTGTTTGAATTCATCGTTCTACTGCATTGTAGTCACGACGTAATCCTCGGATGGGACATCTTGGAAGCTTCTCAAGCCGTGATAGACTGTGGCCGGAATGAACTGTTGTTGGAAGATACTGACCGAGAAACCACTGCACTAGACGCTTGGAAGCTGTATGCCACGAAGGACTACAAGCTTCAGCCACGATCATTGACGAGAATAGCCGTATCAGGACTAGATGTCGGAAGAAACATAAGCGTAATCATAGACAGCAATAGACATTTGCTACTTGAAAGAAACCTTGCTGTACCCTCCATGGTATCCTTATACCATAATAGACAAAGTGAAATTTCGGTTGCCAACATGCAGGCCAAAGATCAAGTCATTCCTAAAGGGATGTACATAGGCGTAGCTGAGCTCCTGAATGACGGGCATGTATGCGAGATTGATGATACAAAAAGTAAAAGTACACTGCAGGAGCCGACGAATTCCAGTATAGATTATACCATAATGATATCCCCTGAGATGAGCAGCGAAAGAAAACTCAAATTAGCCGAACTCTTACAAGCCTTTTCAGGAATCTTTATAAAATCTAACAAGTCGTCAGCCGCAAAGACAAATGTGAAACATAGGATCAATACTGGTGATCATGCTCCAATCTACCAAAGGGCTTATCGAGTTTCACTGGCTGAAAGACGCATAATTCGGGAAGACGTTGAGAAAATGCTTGACCAAGCTATTATCCAGCCATCTGAGAGTCCCTGGTCATCCCCGTCGTACTCGTGAGAAAAAAAGATAAAAGCTGGCGTTTTTGCGTAGACTGTCGAAAACTGAATAGCATCACGAAGAAGGATGTTTATCTTCTACCCCGCATTGATGACACTCTAGACATGTTTAAAAGGCGCCAAGTTCTTTTCTTCCATGGACCTCCGATCTGGTTACTGGCAGATAGAAGTGGATGAAGCGGATCGTGAAAAGATGGCATTTATTACCCCAGAAGGCTTATACGAATTTAAAGGCATGTCATTTGGACTCTGTAATGCACCGGCGACTTTCGAAAGAATG
This sequence comes from Latrodectus hesperus, assembly GCA_037975125.1. Lineage (NCBI taxonomy): Eukaryota > Metazoa > Arthropoda > Arachnida > Araneae > Theridiidae > Latrodectus > Latrodectus hesperus. Next base: position 11,975,889 of record CM075853.1, read on the forward strand.
ATGGATAATTTGCTACGCCATCTCAAATGGACTATGTGCCTGTGTTACCTGGACGACATAGTAGTTTTCTCAGAAACTTTTGAAGACCACCTTATCCGGTTAAAAACAGTTCTGGAATGCATTCAAGAAGCTGGACTCATATTTAACCCCAAGAAGTCCCTTTTTTGCTGCCCAAGAAGTGAAACTACTAGGCCATCTCGTATCCAGTAACGGTGTCCGTCCAGATCCTGACAAAGTGAAAGCCGTGAGCAACTTTCCTACTCCACAGAACGTACATGACGTACGAAGCTTTCTTGGACTTTGCTCATACTTCCGAAGGTTTATTAAGGGCTTTTGCTATCTCGCCGAACCCTTGCAATTGCTGTTGAAAGGTGATGCGAAATTTTATTGGGGTCCTAAAGAGGTAAAGGCTTTCTAAAACCTGAAGGAGGTACTTACATCTGATCCAGTATTGGGGATATTCGACGAAAGATGCTCTACAGAAATTCATACCGACGCCAGCGGATATGGTATTGGAGCAGTTCTGGTTCAAATTGAGAATGAAGTCGAAAGAGTCATAGCATACGCCTCTATAACCCTGACAAAGGCCGAAAGGAATTATTCTACTTCAGAACAAGAATGCTTTGCCGTCGTATGGGCAATTAATAAATTCCAGCCATACCTGTTCGGAAGACATTTTACCGTTGTTACGGATCATCATTCACTCTGCTGGCTTATGAATCTAAAAGATCCCTCAGGCAGACTGGCGAGGTCGGCTCTTCGCCTCCAGGAACACGACTTTTCGGTAAAATACAAATCTGGGAGGAAGCATAATGATGCCGACGCTCTCTCTAGAAATCCAGTGGATGAAGCGACTGAGACGCAAGACGAATTTTTAGCTGTAACCACGAGTATAGACCTCGCTATCGAACTGAAGAAATATCCAGACATGGCAAAAATAATCCTTCCGAAGATCGGCTCCTCTACCGAGGAGAAGAAATTTGAGTTAATTGACGGAGTCTTATGCAGAAAGAATTTTGATCCAGCCGGGAAGCCATGGTTGCCTGTCATTCCCAAGCATCTACGAGCGGACATGCTTAAACATTTACACGACGCTCCTACCGCAGGGCATCTCGGCTTTGCGAAAACATACGACAGAATCAGGAAAAGATTTTATTGGCCGGGGATGTACCAGAATGTTGTGCGGTACGTCATGCATTGTCGAGAATGCCAACGGAGGAAATCAGTTCCGCAACCACCACCTGGACGCCTGGTTTCCATCCCTCCTACTGTCACACCTTTCCACCACATTGGGATAGATCTGCTTGGGAGGTTCCTTAAGTCTGCCCATGGAAATAAATGGATCGTGGTCTACACAGATTACTGTACACGCTATGCAGTAACCAAAGCCTTACCAACTGCTGAAGCCGAAGAATTCACCAAGTTTCTGCTCGAAGAGATTCTTCTGAGACATGGAGCTCCTCGAGTCATTATTATAGATCGTGGTGCCGTTTTCCAGTCCAGACTTGTCTCCGCACTAGTCGAATTGTGCCATATCGATCATCGAATGACGACGGCGTATCATCCCCAAACGAATGGATTGACGGAGTGCTTTAACAAAACTCTAGCTGGTATGTTGTTCATGTACGTTGATATCAAACAGAAAAACTGGGACGAAATTTTGCCATTTGCGACGTTTGCTTACAGCACCGCTAAGCAGGAGACAACATGATTTACGCCATTCTACCTGCTCCATGGACGTGAAGCCGAAACGACGCTGGATACAAGGTTCCCATTCTTGCCGGATGATGCAACGGAAGATTACCTAGTCAAGACTATTTCCAAGGCAGAAGAGTCGAGACAATTGGCCAGAACGCATACTCTGAGAGCGCAAGATAAAAACCGTCGACATTATGATTCCAAACACCGAATGGTGTCCTATAGTCCTGGAGACCTCGTATGTGTTTATACCCCAGTCCGAAAGGTCGGTCTTTCCGAGAAGCTCTTAAGGAGGTATTTTAAGCCCTATCAAGTGCTGCGCCGTTTATCCGACGTCACCTACGAAGTGCAAGATTTTGATCCTGCTTCCCGGAAAAGGAAACTAAAAGATGTTGTCCATGTTTTGCGTATGAAGCCGTACCATGATCCGGCGAAGCAGACCGACATTGAAGACGGACGAAATCAAGGTGTCATTCTTCCGGAAAAGAAGACAGAAGTTTACAAAGGACCTTTAACATGCTCAAGATCCAAATAGCAGCGAGACGCTGTCTTTTTGAGAGAGGAGCAATGCCGCATAGAGAAAGCTTTCCAACGAGCTCAGTGGCCGAGTGGTCAAAGCACGCGATCCAAACCCGGAGGTTGCGGGTTCGATACTAGCCACGGCTGTTGTATCCCAAGTATGGATTTTTTTGTTTATTTCTTTAATTATTTTTTCCTCAACATTCTAGACCTTTCTTTGTTATGTTAATTAGTTGTTTCTCGAATATTCTATTACTGTATAAAAACTTATACCCACTAGTCGTGGGCAACTTCTCGACTTTGTAAGATTACAAGTCGCTATTTTCCTTCAATAAACTTGTTTGTTTAAATCCAACGGTGTGTTAACTTAAATCTTCGTGACAATATATATATATATATATATATATATATATATATATATATATATATATATATATATATATATATATAATATATATATATATATATATATATATATATATATATATATATATATATATATATATATATATATATATATATATATATATATATATAAGTAAGCAGACACAAATTGATTCTTGAAATAAGCATTGCTTATAGATTTTATTTTTCCTCAATGAAAATATGATAATTTGATATAACATTGAAGATTAATATCAATAATAGACATATGAGTGGATTAAAGATTTATCATTAACCGTGAAGGAATAAGAATTTATGAAATTATTTTCTGAATTAAAATGAGTTTATTATTTTCAAATTCATTGAAATTTACATTTCAGTTATCAATATTGTTTTTTAGGAAACTTCATGTGTTACGCCATAAAATTCAGCATTATAATCAGTAGTCATTACTATTTGAAATTGTTAACAGAAACAAATTATTTGACAAAACTTACGAGATATAAGGCGAAGCTCATATATTTATCTCTTCTACTTGAAAAATTATTATTTATTTCATCTGCATATTTCATGAGATATGTGCTTAAACTGTAGTGATCCCTTTATTGTAATTTGAGTTCCATATTAAAAGAATAATCAGATGAATAAATATATTTTTCTAAATCTATATTATCAGATTTTTTCAGATGTCTGTGGTAAATTTACTAAATTGTAGAAAACATTTCTCGTCTAGAACGATACAATAAATAATTTATAAGAAACTAATTTTAAATTATAGGATTTATTTCAATTATTTGCGTTAATGGATAATTACAATTTGAGCAACTTCTTAGGATCTATTAAGATATTATGCATGATCTAAGTTCGTATCATAATAACTTCTTAAGCTACATAAAATACTTGCACTTCATTTTCCAATACAATAAAGTGAAAAATAAGTAATTATGAATATATCCTTCAAATAATTGAATTTTTAGATATATGTAAAATGTTATTTTTTGTAAATGTTATTATTTTATTTAAAATTAAACATATTATCTAAATTTTAAAGCATAACGTCTTAAACATATTTTATTTAAATATATAAGGTTACATACATTTCATGTCAGAAATTTAATTAAAATTTATGGTTATTTGATGATGTGTGAGTGTTTTTCTTACATATTTTTCGAAACAAAATCTGTAATAAAAAAGCATGATATACAGATTGATGAAATTAATTAAATTAATCATCAAAATTTATCCTGAAAGTATAAAACATCGAATATTTTACAGCTTATCAGTCACAGAAACTAAATTAATTAAAATGTTTGGACACTTTTTAAGTTCTCTTAGTTTTTCTCTCCCAAAGCTGAAAAATTAATAAGTAAAACAAAAATGTATAAAAAATTAAATGTAATATATTTTGAATTATATTTAATACAAAAATATTCTAATGTCTAATAATGCAGCATATAAAATTAAAAATGAATATAAAAATGCTTATACTTCTGAAATTGTTTGTCAATTATATATATATATATATATATATATATATATATATATATATATATATATATATATATATATATATATATATATATATATATAAGTATGTATATATGTGTTTATAAGGTTAGAAAATTAATATTTTTACCTTATTTGAAAAATGGGTCTAAAAGTATTCTTATTGAAAGAATATATTTTCCCAAAACGAAAATTAATACAAAAAAAGGAAATCATTAATTTTTTGTAAAAATACATAAATATATCATATAATTACAAAAAGTTTGATCTGAAAAAAATAGTTTAATTACAAATTTATTACATTATCCAAAACACTTTTCAAAAAATAAGTACAAAATGATTTAAGTTTAAAAGTGAGCTGCAACAGATTGGTAATTCAATCAACTATCATCTCTTGAACCATAAAAAAAACATTGATTTATTTTTTTATTGTTTTAAGATCTTCTTGCTTGTGTTCCATTTAACTTTTTATATTATATACTTCAGTCCATTTCAATAAATTTCAGTTATAAATTTCATTTTTTTAATTTAAAAAATGCTTTTTTTAAAAAAATATGGAAATAAGTTAGAATTGCATGACTTTTTTATAATTGCATACATTTACATCTTACTGAAATATTTGCATTCGATTACATTAGTTTACTTTGTCTAATTTATTTATTCTAAATATAATACCTATACGTTAAAATTTCGTATCTTAATAAGTTGAATGTAATGAAAATATTTCTGAAAATAAATTTATAATAATCTTTCATATAATTTTATAATAATCTTTCATAACACTATTCTGATTTTTACTCTTTTAAATATTCTTTAATTCTATACTTAAAGAATTACTATTTTTTCAAAATTTAAACTATTTAAACTGCATAAAAATAAATTTATAGAAAACATTCTTACTGTTTTGTCTGATGCTGTAAACTAGCCTTATTGTATACAAAATATAACGAATTTAATGTGTTAGGTTCTAATGTATAAAACCTGTAATGTATTTAACAAGTTTTATAACCATGTGTTTTCTTGGCAAATATTCAGGTTTAAAATACAGAAAAATTTGAACAGTTTTAAATGAATAGATCATAACATAAGCGACACGCAAAAATATTTTATTAGAATAGTAAAAGTTAAGTTACATTTTGTTATTTATTTCAAATTGTATATAACAAAAATAGTGGAATATATTAAAAAATATCAAATTATATATTTCTCAGTGAATTTACACAGTGAGAAACTTACTAAAATTATATAAATTTAAAAATTCCATTGTACTTTAATTTAAATTCTAGCAAATATAAAAACAACTGCTTAAACCAAAAATAAACTTTATTAAATGTTTGCTTATAAACAGAAACTATATACATACCACATCGATTATAAAATATTTTATTTTCATTTCAAAAATATATTAAGAAGACATCAATAATGATTAGAAATTATTATGGAATATCGATTCAAAGAACACTAATCTGGAAATTTCTTCTTTAAATATACAGCAAAGAAGTTAACAGATACGCTTTCTTCATACAGTTTATTTTTTGGAGTACCAAACTGCTATTAATTGTAAGAATATTAAAGTAATACTAAGCATAGTTGTTACAGTGATATTTAGCAAAACATAGAAAATATATTATTAGTTGAAATTTTGCAAATTAATCTAATCTCGTTTACTTCCAGAAAAGTCTTTATTGATCAAAAATATATGTAAGGATAAGTTTTTAAAACCTTCAGCAAACTTTATTTTATTTTATTTATTTTCCTAAAAAGTACCTTCAAAATTATTTGCAGTTTGTGGTTCAAATTAATAATTTGCATTAGTATCATTAATCAACTTGGAAAACTGTGATCAAAATATTCATTTTTTTTGTTTTTCTAGTTTAATCATTAAAGATTTTAAAATGAAGTTAATAAAAATAAATACAAGTTTTAGCCGGACAGATATCTATATCCATCCGTTAAAAATGTAAGCTAAAATATTATGTATTTATATCCATCTTTGAAAAAAGGATAAGGAACATGCCATAACTCTTTTCATACCTCATTCATAAATGTATTCAGGATTATATATGCCACTCTGAAGCTAAAAGTTCTATTCCTATTACTTCCATCTGTCTAAACACAGATTGAAATATTAATATCTCTTATCGAAAAATTGTTTCTTTATATTAAAACTTTTTAAATCAAACTACATGCTCCTGCTATGGATCAGTTAAATATTAAATTCAGAAATACGATCAGTTATAAAAAGAACTTTTACCAGGCATTATCTAATTAAGAATGAGGAACGTAATGCTGGTAGGATATTTTCAGAATTAAAAAATCTTTGCAAATTCATAAACCTATAAATGTAAAAAAAAAATGTCAGCATATCAATATTTAAACTCAAATTATGTTTAGTGCAAGGATTCTTAACGTTCCTGTATCCATACAAATTAGGAAATTTTCTTCTAAGAAAAAAATACTAAGCCATCAAAAACCCATTGTAAATAAATTTATAATACTCAATTGCATGTATTTAAATTAATAAAAATAATATGTAAATAGACAAAATGTATCGTGCTTTAAAGAATATCATACAGTTTAAGCAAATTTGTTTGAGACTTATGATTATTCAGTTGTTTTCCTTTATTTCCTGTATTTGCAGTTTATTTCTTAAAATCACATAATAATCTGACAACTCATTCTAGATGGTTTGATTTAAGGAAACATTTCAAGTTATTTTTCATTATTTAAATTGATAAATAAGAATATAAACTTTCTGTTAAACATCCCAATAATAAGTGAGACAAAACATTTCAAATCAAAAATAAAATTTAAAAGCATTGGAACCACATCTTCATCAGAGGTACATTAATAGTTATGCAAACGATGCATTCATATCCTTCCACGAAGATTGGTCCCTATGCTTTTTATTTTATTTTGAAAAGTTTTGTCTAACTAGCAATTGATTTTCAGTTTTGGTCATATTTGCATGACTTGTTATAAAATTATTTGTTATATTATATACAAAATATATAACATTTGGCAAATTCCAAATCATCTAATTCCTCTAAACTTTCCATCTCATATTTGAAAACTTTTAGCAATTGGTTACTGAAACAGTTCGAGAAACTAATGCTCTCGTTATATTGTTTCAGTGCTACCAGTCAAATTTTATTCTATACAGAATCTGTTCGCTATCAGAAAAACCTATTTTATAATTAATCTTCAATTTTACTTTATATTTCTCGTAATGTTTAAAAAAAATCATGTGACTTCACTTACTGTTTTAAAAAATACTATACGAAATATTTAAGATAAAAATAAATGTAATAAGACAGTAAAATATATGCACAAATATATTTTTATTAAATGCTTCATTGAATCAAAAAAAAACATCCAGAAATGATATTTACTTTCCTTATTAAAAGTGTTGACCTCCAAATGTTAATGAAAAGCAAGTGTTTTGAAGTTCCCAATTAAAAAAGACACTAATAATAAAATTCATAATTTATATTAACTATAAAATCGAAGCTATACTGATTCATGTGAAAACGCTTGTTACTTTTTTTATCGAAAGGAAAAAGTTTAAAGAAGTGTGAGAAAAATATGCATACGTTAAACATTCATAATAACGTGTAACTTTTGTCAGTGGATTCATTGACAACATATTGTGGGGTCTCGCACTGTCTGACAGAAGCCATGTGTCCGATTTATTAAGGTAGCAGAATGGATGGAAATTGGGATGCTACCTGCTGACGCTGTTACGATCCTTAGGATATCACGCAGTGTGGTACTTCATATATTTAATCGATAACAAACCGAAGATTTTGTGTCCCAAACACAAGTTCTAAATTGAAATATCTACAGAAGACCATTTTAATGCTATTTGATCTGAAGAAGAAGCATTTCTTAGTCGCATTCAGTTGCAAACGACACAATATCAACATTGAGAAGAATATCCTCTAGTGTGGAGCAGTCTCTAAGCAGATCTCTATGAAAGCGACCAGTTGAAAGCATTTCCACCACATCAAACGGAGAAAAGTGTTCGTTTGTATTGAGCAAGAGAAAGCATTTCCTTGACCAAACAAGGCTATACATGCTTATAACTAATTATTTTCTTATGTAACGAAAAAATAAATCTTTATAAGTAAATACAAGAAATGAATATTGTTGTTTTATTATTTTTCTGTATTACATTAGCTCAGAAAAAAGAATGAAATTATTATTCTTACTATTTTCCATTAACAATAGGATATTTCCCTCATTTTGACCCATACTTTGACAAAAATAATTAAATTAATTTTTACCATTTAGAAATTTAGATTAAATAGATTTTAATGTTTTACAGAAAAAAATATACTTATTCTATAAGTTTTGACTCCAGGCACTCAAGAATATGTGCCGATGATGTCGGTTCATTTTGGCCTCTCAGACAATTTGTATCTATTTTGAGACTTCTCTCGAAATTAAGTCCCTTCAGGTGGCCCGTGAAGAAATGGGAAAGGATAGTCTGAATATATCTATCGCAACAAATAGCGCGAAATTTTATATGACCATCAGCTCTATATCAGGGATGGCTCGGGAGAATGAACTAAATTTGCCTGTAAGCATACCTTCTAATAGAATACCTTTCAAGATATGTCAGTAAATTAGTAACTGGTAAATGTTCTTCTGAAACATCGTTCATCAGAACTATCCTCCATTTCATTCCCTTATATGTCAACATGCTATGGAATCCATTGGAAATGAATGTCGCAAAGTGGCAAAATGTGTTCAAGTTTGCTAAGAATTAAAATTCCTGGCCTATCACCAACTCTTCGCCAATTAGAAAAATAATCGATGGCTCTACTACCAGAAAAAACCACATTATATTAATACCTGTATAAGATTAAACAGAGCTCTGTCCCTCTTCGAAGACTGTAAGCTCACTGCTATCAGGCTGTAAGGATGTATGACGAACAATTAGTAGTATATACCTAGTATAAAAATTTATATTATCTTGAACGTTCTATCAAATTTTCAATAGAAACTTTAAAACTTTCGTTGGTTGTATTTCGCATATTTTTCATTTAATTGCTTTTGTAATTCTAAATTCTAACTTCACCTTGAAATGTACATTGTTATCTACTAAGCATCTTCTTAAATCTTACTTAATATACGCATTGAAACTTTTTATTGATATCTTAAGATTATTTCATTAATAATGAATATTCAACTCTCTTTATATAAAAATACTTTCTATTTTTATAAATATATTTCCTTTAAGTTGATATATTGATATAATAAAGATCCTGCTATTAAAAAATGGTTGTATATTACGTATTTCTATATAGTCTAGCTCTAAATATTTTACATGCTTGATTATTTTAGATATAGTACATTTACTTTAAAAAAAAAAATTCTAACGAAACTTTATCCAGTAAAATATCATCATCACAAATTTCAAGCGATTTCCTGGTAAAATCACATCATATTTTTTTCTCTGATGGAAGTGTCTAGAGATAAAACGAGCAATTTTCACACCATCACTCACCCTCAACAGAGAAAGGGTTATTCAGAGAAGTTTTACTTTGAAAAAAATCATATGATATTTGACCAACTTCAAGTTCTTTATATGGATCAGAAAAATTTTAACACAATATTATAATATATCTGTTCAAATTTAAGAATTCATGCATATATATATATATATATATATATATATATATATATATATATATATATATATATATATATATATATATATATATATATATATATATATATATATATATATATATATATATATATATATATATATATATATATATATATATATATATATATATATATATATATATATATATTGTAGCATTAATATCTACAGCATTAATGATATTTGAAATTAATGTTTTAAAATTATTCAAAAAATGATTTTCCTTATTTTTGAAAAATAATTCATTTTATTTTTTACTGTTAAAATTTTCATAAGAAAATATCATCAATGATTAATTTCAAAAATAGTATAAAATTGAAAAACATGATATATTTGAAAAATAGTTAATAGTTGAATATGTATGTTGTTTTATATATACTATAAAAAAATAGACTATGTTCAAGATAAATGTAAAGTTTTTTAAAACTGTATTTAATCTTCCATTTTTACTTAAAATACGTTCAATATTTATTAAACTTTTTCTTAACAAAAAATTATAATAGTTACCGTAATTTCCGTGATAGCCAATTCCACTAACATTTATTATAGAACAAATTTTTTTAAATGCATTTAATTTTACTAGTATGATTTGTACGGAAAAAATTATAAATTATTATGAATTGAAAAGCCTGAAGTGTAATCCAAACTTCTTTTTTTACATTTTGTGGCACTTATTATAAAAACTGCATTAATAAAACGTTAGTTATAAGAATGGATGAAAAGGTTCCACTTTGCTATGAAAAATATTATAGGAAAAAAAAATAATAAAAAAATCATGTGAACACAAAACTTTGCACGTAGAATAGTAAAATAAAAATTTCATTTTATTTATGTAAAAAATTAATTCAAAAAGGAATTTCGTACTTACGTATTTAAAAAAGGGAAGAATCCTACAGATGCTAGAATATTAAATGTTTAATGTTCGATAAAATTTGTTGAATACATTACCGGAATGAAACATAAATTATATAATGGTTTTTATAAATTGCTTCCATACGATAGTTGGACATTTAATAAAAATATTAAATTAATGTACTACATTCTAAAATTAAGTTGACTTATTATTAATATTCTTGAAGTTATTTTTAATAACCATAGTTTTATTTCTAATATTAATAAGTTCAATTATCAGATATGAATATTCATCTATTAAATTAAAGTTCAATAAGCATATATTGTTCTACTTCATTGTTTACCTTATTTAAGAGTTTAAGAAAAACAATTTTGCATTTTTGAATAAGTAATTTAATTTTACTGAGATGAATGGGACGTAGTTATACATATTATATATATATATATATATATATATATATATATATATATATATATATATATATATATATATATATATATATATATATATGTATATATATATATATATATATATATATATATATATATATATATATATATATATATATATATATATATATATATATATATATACATAATGTATGATGCATACAAATGAGATTTAACACAAAGCTTCATTCAAATCGTAGTATTGTTGCAGATGATTGTGCCACCAAGAACAAAAGGTAGAAATCCTTTAAAATGGGATATGTCCTCCCTTTACTGCAATGATTGCATTCCAAAGTTTATCAGCAGTTCTTGAAGTAAGAGAACTCATACGTTAGTGAGGATGATTTTTTTTTTGTATAATCACCTAACATTCCACACATGTTCTCTGTTATTTAACTGCAGACATCACTCTGCCAAACATTTTCCTGGGAATCTTTCCTTTCCTGTTGCTGGCAAACAATAGGAATCGGATGTTGCCAAGCATTGTCTTCCATAAAAGGGAAATTTGCTCTCCTGAGAAACAGATGTCCATGATAAAAAAACACTTTTTTATTATAGTAAGACATCTGGGCTCAATAAACAAAAATACATATCATTTCTTAGCTGAATAGTTTAGTGCTCTTTTCGCCTGTAGAACGATAAATAGGAAATGCACTGTGTAGTTCTTTGAATCCGGCAAACAACAACTTTCCCAACTGCTATGCATATGGTTTGGAAGGCTTTCCAATCCTGCGAAACAAACTGTTTGATTCCGAAATTTTAATTTCATTGGCGATACTACGCCCCACCTCCAACATTGTGATTATTCTTGCCTATGTTATTTCATTTAGGTAATTTCCTATAGAAATACCTCATATAAGAACTCACTTACACATGTGCAGTCTTAAATTATTACTGCATCCTTCCTATTAGTGTAGTCTTGCATTGCGCGCATGAGTTTTCCTTGCGTTGTATTCCAGATATTTGCAAATATATTTGAAATCGTATGCATGTGAGGCTTGACTTATCTGATAGGGTTTTCATTGTATTTAGTGAGAGTTTCGCTTTTTTGCAGTTGCATATGTCTCTTTCATTAAAACTTACTTTGTTGCTAACGTTTTGAATATATATATATATATATATATATATATATATATATATATATATATATATATATATATATATATATATATATATATATATATATATATATATATATATATATATATATATATATATATATATATATATATATATATATATATATATATATATATATATATATATATATGTATATATATATATATACATATACATATACGAGGGTTACTCTGAAATTTTTGAGATACGCGCAGACGAGAATTTACAAAATAAATGTAACGGTTTAATTTTAAAGTACAAAGTATTTTAACACAGAAGACGATTTTTACTGACTAACTTCAACTTGTTTAGCGTGGAATAAATTTTAAGCAGAATAGAAAATGGAGTTGAAGCGAGAACATTTTCGCGCTATGATTTTCTACGATTTCAAAGCAAGATTAAATCAAGAAGAATGCGTTCAACGGTTGTAATTAGCATTTGGTGATGAATCTCCAGCTCGTGCTACTGTATTCAGATGGTTTAGAGAATTTAGAAGAGGTCGTAATATTCTTCAGGATGAAGAACACACAGGAAGGACGTCGTCGGCAGTAATCCCGAATAATGTGTCTGCCATACGAAAAATAATAATGGATGATAATCGCTGTACCTATCAAATGATACAGAAGGAACTTAACATTGGATCCGCAGCCATACACAAAATCATTCATGAAGAATTACATAGTTTTACATAGAAAAAAGTAGTTTGCTGTTGAGTTCCCCATAATCTAACTGAGTATCAAAAAGAGGAGCGTGTCAGAATCAGTCAAGAAACTCTTAAGATGCTGAATGATGATGGCCACCGCATCATTTTTAAAATTGTAACAGGTGATGAAACGTACATACCGTTTTTTGACGTTCCAACACGTCAAGAAAACAAAGTATGGGTCTTTGAAGATGATCTCACGCCGACAATGGTGAAAAAACAAAGCGCACTGAAAAAAGTGATGTATGCCGCTTTCTTCAGAAGTACGGGATTGGTCAAAGCCATCAAGTTGGAAGGACAGAAGTCAGTAACAGCAAACTAGTATACCACTAAATGTCTTCCAGAAATTCTACAAGAACTAAATGTTAGGGGACTAATGCTTCACCATGACAATGCATCTTCACATACAGCCAGTCTGTCAGATTAACAGTTGAGTTTCTTAAGCAAAAACAAATTAAAGTGTCCGAACTTCCACCGTATTCACCTGATCTAGCTATGTGTGACTTTTGCTTATTCTTTAATCTAAAAAAGAAATTACGTGGACGTCGTTTTCATTCAGAAGAAGAGATTGATGTGGCTTTAAATGCATTTTTTTCACCTATTCGGAGAAATGAATGACTTGAGGCATTTAATCTGTGGAAAATTCGTCTACAAAAGTGCATTGATGCTGGAGGAGACTACTTTGAATACACCTAAAATTTTGTAAGTATAACTTTAAAAACCTAGTTGTATCTCAAACATTTCAGAGTGACCCTCGTGTATATATATATATATATATATATATATATATATATATATATATATATATATATATATATATATATATATATATATATATATATATATATATATATATATATATATATATATATTAGTTTCATTTCAGTACACTATCACTCTATCACTTCCCGAGTATTACTGTACTAACAAAAAAAAATCAATAAATGTCATTTATCAGAATCAATGATTTTGTTTATATAATAAAAAACTTACTTAAATTATAAAAAAAATATAATAAATATAAACAAGTAATAAAATACAATAAATACAAACTAATTTAAAGTATTACATGATTCCGAATAACCCTCTATGATATGTAAAACATCAATTGTTTAATCAAATTGAATATTGGAATTTTTTTTGTTCTTTTAGGAAAATAAAAATTATAAAAGAATTTCATGTATATGGATTCTAAAGAAATGGAATAATTCCTTTATTACCTTTATAATCCCTTATAATTGCAAATGTATATTGAAAACATATTCCACCCGTCCATTTAAATGTCTCTCAAAAATTATTTGCAAATTTTTATAAACAGTATTTTTTATCTGACACGAATTTTGTCTAGTATATTTCTTTTTACTACCTAGACATTTTGAAAAGGGAAAGTAATATTGTTTTACATCAGTCAGTTTTATTTTTTGCTATTTTATTTGAAATATGTTTGTCTAAATATAGGAATATCGTAGATAAAATAGTTTTTCATGATATATAAAATACACATCATAGTGATTATTATTTCTTATGATTTAAGCTGAAATTATATTAAAGTATGTGTTGCCGTTAGTTTACATTTCTTTACCTACATGCCATACGACTTAATGTTTTTAAGCTTGCGAATTTTTGTCTACAACGACTGACTCATTTGATTGTTACAAAATATATACACATTCAATTTATTTTCGAATAAAATGTCTTATTTCGTAGAAGTGTTTCCTCTTATTTCTTAGAAGCTGCTCCACATTTTCTTAGAAATGATTTACTGGTTTTATTTTTATTTCAAAAAAGTTCGGTGAAATAACAAATAATGAGTTAAAGAGAATATTTAAGAAAAGTAAAACTTTATGAGTAGGAAAGTATCTAAACAAAAGAAAAAAATCCTTTTGATAAAATAAACATTTTTAACCCCTTTGAGATTTCGTAGTTTTGCATTTATTAGGATCATTTTGAAGTGGTTTATATAGTTGAGATTCTTTAACTATATGACCAAAATGCTTTTGTTGTTTTATCTTTTTGTATAAACTGATATCAGTTAATAATTTTTAATATATCATTAGTAGTAACTTATTACCAGTCACTCGAATACAGTTCCATGTCAAAAAAATTTTATATTTTTGTATACCAGTTTTTGTTAAATTATATATGTATGCAGAAGTAATCAATCTTGCATATCAAACACAATGAATAATTTTCTGAAAATATTATTTTTTAATGTATGATTTTTCCTGAAGCGATGCGAGTCTTTGAGTGGTCCCGAAACTATCAATATCTCAATTTAATTTCTGATGATTACATGGAAGTAGAAATAATTAGCATTGCTACTAAAATTCTCATTGTGTCAGTTGGAACAAAATTGAAGGGATACAGGTGATCAAGAAAACATAATGTATTTTCATATTCCATTTGAACATGGCTATAATGTGCATTGTCTAATTGGAAATGAGTGTTAAAAGAAAGTTGTCGAAATGAAGCATATGATATCTGATATGTACTGTACATTATATAGTATAATATCTCAAGTGAATAAATCTTATTTCAGTAAATGCTGGGATACATTTTATTTCAGTCTTTAAGGGAGAATACCACATCTATTACCATAAAAAAACTTATAAGTAATCATGGTTATTATTTAGCCCGTTTATGTACTTGCATTTGCGTATATGGATGCATACAATATGATATCAGTTATTCATGATAGTACATAAATAAAATGATTCTCAATTTATTTTTTAATTAATTACTAGCTAGGATAATTGTGAAATTGACAACATATTGCTACTTAAAATAACTCTAGCAACTTTTTTCATTCAGTTTAATTAAAAATTAATGCTGTTTTTTTATTTATTATGTTGAGTGTAAATAATTTTTGTAACGTGTAAAACCCTATGACTTCAACATGGTATACTACCGTGAAATCAACGGGAAATTCGCAATATTTTTTCTTCATTTACCGTATTTTTAATAAGCATATCTACGTTTCATAGTTTTATTATTAACTAGCATAATTGCTTATAGTTTACTAAATGTAAAGATGATCCAGAGTACGTCCATATTTACCATATTAAATTTTAAAATGAAACAGTTTATATCTACAAGTCATTTACCTCACACTTTTCGTTGATTATGCAAGGACAAATAGTTACATATAAGTTGATTTATGTCTGCGTCAATTACAAATGAATTTTAGATGCGTATTTTGGACTTTTAAATTACTTCTCTTGAATTATCATATCTTTTATGAGTGTCTTAAAATATTTTAAATAAAACTTAAATTTTTTGTTTGATTATAATAACATATGAGTTTAATAAATACATACATAATGATTAATTTAAAAATGTTTAAATAAATGTGAGAAATATACATCATGTATGAGCTTTTTAATAGTTTTATCCATTTCTTCAATCATTATAAGACATTCATTAAGTAAAATGTAAAATATATTTCACCCTTTATTTTAAGGATGAATAAAATATATTTTTAGGAAATGTTTTATTTTATTTCTGAAAGAAATTGAAATAGATTAAACGTTACCATTTTCTGCATTGTGAAAGTAAGCTGAATTATTGATTGTTTTGAATAATTATTATTAATAGCCATACCTCATCGAGATTACTATCCGAAGAAAAAGAGAGAAATAATGTTTTTAAATATGGAATAACAGTTATCAATTAGAAATATCTCTAGTACTTAAAACCATAACATTTCCTTATAACAAAAGTTTAATATCTTATAATAATTATTTTTCCACTAAATGTGCATTTTTATTCATATTAATAGAATAGTAATAGTTAATTTAATACTTTTATTTATACAATTATAGTTATTCATAAAAATTTTACTCACTATTTATGCGATACAAATCTCTCAGATTTCTGTACTGTTAATTTGAATAGAATTCTCATTTTAAATTAATACAAAATAATATTATCCATTAGAAATAAATTATAATAAATCTTCATTTAGAAATAAGTGATATTATTACAAATGAGTACATAATAATAATAATAATAATTCAAAAAGTAAAATGATTGTTAGAGGCTTTATAAAAAATAAGGATATACAGCTTAATTTATTAATTTTCATGAAGTTTTTATTTCCCAACTTAATAATATTTGATTTCTTTTCATTTCAATCTGATAAATTTAACATTGTCTATGGTAAATTATCCATTATATTATTTAATTAAATTTTTAGTGAATTATATTAACGACGCTATGGATAAAAATGACCACGAAATGATAATTGATGATCTCAAATTTTCATATCCTTTTGCATAAAAATTATTAAAATTAACATTATTATCTTTATTTTATTGAAATAAATTATAAAAATTGAAAAATACATACGCCTTAAATGTTGTATTTAGACTGAAACATTATACATTTGCATTTAATATCAATAAGCTTGTAATTGCTGGGATCTGAAAGGTATTTTGATCAAGCAAATTTCTTTTACTCTGCAGTATTACATGCCTATTTTCTCTCTGTCTGCCTTTCAATTAGAACAAAATACCTTTCAATTAATATCATATTTCAATAACCGATACATATAATTAATAGTGTCATATGTATGTGTAATTAATAGTGTTATATGGATCATCTAATAAATATATACATTTTCATCACAAATGAACCCTATAATAATGTTGAAGAATTTATTAGATTTTAAATGAATTTATAAGTTACTTCATTTGTCTTACTTCTGATTAGCCGTGATTATCAAATTTTCATTTTGGAAATTTTTATTCACGTAAATTACATACATAATTCTGATAATACCATATTTGAAATTTTAAATAACTGAAGTTAAGCCTTAATTTCTCTATACTATTAAACGTATTTTAATCTGATATCTTAAGATAATTTCGCCTTATTTAGTTGCTATTATTTTCAATTTTAGGAAATAAACATCTAATTATTAATAACTTAAATTTAATCAGACTTATAAAATTTATAGTCTGTATACATGTTTCATTATTCAACTGGTTTATTTATTTTCCCTTATCAATTTACTTAAATATTATTTCTATGTTCAACCATTTGATTTGTTTATTATTCGTAAACAATTGTTGATATTTTGCTTAAGTATAAATTTTGCACAAGTAAATAATTTTTAAAGCAAGTAATGAGCAAAAAGTATATCTAAAAAGGAACCTATATTATAATTATAATTTCATATTATTAAAATATTCAAACTGAATGCATTTTTATGAAATTTAAAACTCGAAATATAATTTCAGTTTTAAAAATAACAATATATAAAATCATACCAATTTAAACTAATAAAATAAATTAGTAATTTTTAATCAAAATTCCTCTTTTCACGTTAAGCTATTTTCCAATAGTATTGTAAAATGTAATGTTAACATTAGAATGAGGGGAAATTGAATAGATCACATTCACTTCTTTAGAAACTGTTTCAATGACTAAATATTTAAAATTACAATTAATCGAAAAAACTGTGAATAAATGCTAAATTCATTTCTTCAAGGAACTATACCTTAGAGACTCAAAATTTAACTGTTAAGTGAAATAAAACTGTTAAAATATAAGAAAATATAAAATTAACTAGATATCGTTTTCAAAAATATATTCGAAATTATATGTACGTAAATTGAAAAAACATTATTAATAATAAAATAATTATCAATAAACTGTGAAAAACTATATGTGAAATTTATGTAATATAAAAATATGGCACTTAAATGATTATGTTAAAAATATATTTGTAACTTCTGCTGGAGAACGCTACAGCAAATTTCTCACACACAAATTGCATTTGAACATTACTGCATTGTTGTTGAAAATCAATTCGGAGGCTTCATGTAAGAAGACAAAATTCTAACTTGTACATTCCTGACTTTGTTGTTGTCAAAATACAAGCTATCATGATTCCATTTCAATTCGTCACAATACAGCTGTTCGTATCTGACAAGATCTTAAGACCTAAAAAATAATTCAACAAAGTTTAGAACATCATAAATTTTGTTTTTCTAATCCCTTAACATTTTTTTAACCCTTAACCTTATTTTTCTTTAAAATCTTCTTCAAAAATCCTTTTTTTCTAATTCAATATTAATCTTCTAATTTCCAAGATCTTATAAAATATTTATAATTAATTGATTTTTTTAAATCATTATAATTATTTATTAATTTAAATATTTATGCAGAAAACTTTCTTCAACTGTTTGTTGAATACTTGTTGACAAATCAAGAAAAACTCGATATACTTACTCAAACAAATCTTTCAGTTTATGTATACAAAATGTAACTAATTCTTACAAAGTAATGAAAACCAAACATAATTGATTTGTAGTTATTATAAAAAAGTAACAACAAAGATTCATTAAAGTGCTTAAAAGGAAAATTCTTGGTATAAGCTACTATAAAAGATTTTATGCAAATAATGGCAACTAAGCAAAAATTAAAGTATATCAAACTATACTTGATGCAAAAATGCATTTCATAAAAAAGTTAATAAAATATTTGCAAAATAATAGTGTAAGTACTCCAAAGAAATATCTTAAGAAAAGATTTTACTATCTTTTCTAACATACTGATTTTGGAATTCTAACAGCACAATTTCTAAATCTCCATTCTTTATTTTCTCAATCACAAAACTTGGAACGGAAATAGAATGGTTCTTAAGAAAATAGAAATCGTAGCATAAACTACTTTGAGAAGATGTAAAAAAAAACTAAATGAGGTTGAAGGCTCATAGATCCTGTTCTTTTAAATAAAGGAACAGTTTAATGAGAAGATAAAATGTAGAATGTATTTTATTTTTAAAACTGAAGCTGTCTGAAAAAGATTTAGTATAAATTTTTTACTTAAAAGTCCGGTGTTGAAATTAAAAGTGGACAACTTCATGGAACTGATCTAATTTCAGATCAGAAGGAATAGTATGAATAACAAGAAGACTTAAAATCGTATTTAACTTAAACTAAAAATGAGAGTTACTTTCATAAATGTATTTAATCAAAAAGAATACAACGCATAAATAGGAAATTATATTTTAAATTTATAGCAAATTTTGAATTTCATAAAAACATTAAATGCCTACCTACATTACAAAACAAATTTTGCAAAGAAAAAATATGCTGTACTTATCAGATCATATCTTTTTTTTCATATATTATAATATTTTACACATGTATATACAAAAACATTTGCGTAGCATATTTTTGGAAAAAAAATGCCACAAAATACAGAGTTATTGAAAAACCATGAATATCATTAAAACCACTTTTTTAATTTAATCATATTTTTAAAGTTATGTTAAAAATATTTTTTATTTTTATGTTTAAAACAGAATCATTTATCTAAAAAACAATGCATAGAAAAATAATATTTTATATCAAAATGGTAACGATTTAATATTTTCAAAATAATTTCAATAACTTTTGAGATTTTTTTTCATTTTAACATTTTAACAGAAAAATCATTTTACATTTCACTTTAAAATTGAATAATAATTTAATAAATAAATATAGTTATAATAAAACCAACACATTTATTAATAATAAATATCAACAAATTAATAAAATTTAAATTAATAAATAATAATTTTTAAATTTTACTTAATAAATAAAATTTAATTAATAATTTAACATTTCATGCTAAAATGATTATCCTTTTATATTTTCAGAATTATGTTAAGAACTTATAAGAAAATGTTTTTATTAAAAAAATGTTTAACAATAAAACAATGCAAATACTTAATAAATAATAAATTAAATGTAATTAATGATTTAACATTTCATGCTAAAACGATTATCCTTTAATATTTTCAGAATTATGTTAAGAACTTTTCAGAAAATGTTTTTTTATTAAAAAAATTCTATAAAACAATGCAAATAATGAAAACATTTCCTGTTAAAATGATCTCGGTTTTGTGATTAGGAGCACATAGAAAATAAGAAATGTAGTAAAATACTCAAAATACAATAATTAAAGTTATTTTGACTATGCAAATATGTCTGAATGTACTAGAGACAATAATTAAAATTGTAATAACCTGTACCTAAAAGGTGTTTTCTGCTTCCTAAACATAAAATTGTCAAGCAGTTAAATTTTGTGATAAGTTAACGTATCTATTTACTCATCTTCGACATTAGTTACACTTAGGAGATTTTATGAAGTGACACTTTTAATTGGAAATCAAATAGTCCAGCAAGAGCTTAGTTAAAAAGTTAACAGTAAATATTTCATTTATTCAACTACAAATTATCCTATTTGCTAATACATACCCTATATTTATTTTAAGTTGAGTTTAGTTAGAAAAAACGTAACTCACTCAAAACTTTAAAATTTCCTTCAAAATAAGTAAGACATTTTGTAAAAATGCAATTTTGTGTGTTCCATATCTGTCAGTTTATACTTAATATTTTAAAATACTAACAATGTAAGTACACAATATTTTTTGTTTTATATTTCTTTCACTTTTATGTAAATAATTAATAAATAAGTAATTTATCAAAGTTTATAATTTGAATTAATTAAATATGAAAGTTTTTTGAAATACTGTGCCACACAGTAAATCAAATCTTCAGTCAATATAGTTTCACTTTATTTCTTTAATAATACACCTTCTTAAGTGATCCTCTTTTCCATTAGGTTTTTCCTCAGAAAAAATGAAATATCTGACATGCAAAGATTGCCTGTCCCATTTGAATTCCAAAAGGGAACAAAGATGAACAGAGATGGGGGAGCTTGACATGTATAATTTGTCTCTGAGGGATTTCTAAGTTTTTTTTTCTTTGTAAGTTTAAATTTTTTGTGATTTTTAAATAAAAAAGATTTTTATTAATTAATACTTTAATTTTCTTCCATGCAAAATAACTGTAAATTCATAATCATACAACTGATATTAATAAATCATAATTGATATTCTACTTTATTCAATTTACTTATTCAGGGAGTCATTAAACTTGCAAAATTTGAGTTTAATTAAATTAAATTTAATGGCTCCATATGAACAATTTAATGCTAACAGTCATTTATTTATGGAAATATTAAAGGACATATAATCAAAATTTTTATTTTAAATATCCTATATACATTTGAATTTTGGATATTCTTAACTTTATAAAAATGCGATTATAGTAAATAATAAATCGAAAATTTGGTAAAATAATATAAAATACTAAATAGGTTGTTTTTTTGACCAGATTATAAAAAATGCAATGATCTCATTATATTTTACTTCTCATGTGGTCAACAGCAATGTTTAAACAGCTTCCCAATGAATAACTTATCATTTTTCCTTGCTTTTATGATTAAATGCTTGTTTTTATGATGTCCTGATTAAATGACTAGTATTAAATTAAATTATTTATTGCAAAACATTCAAATTTTTGAAGGATATTTTCGGTAATGCTTATTTTGTATACATCTTAAGCACGAATGAGCGTAATCTATAAAAAATGTAAATATTCTTATAAACGTGTTATACATTTTTCATTAAAAGAAAAAATGCTAATCAAATTAACTTATGTTTTATTATTTTGAACATGAGCTAAATGCATAACGATTAGTTTCATTTTATACTTGTATTTATTCACAATATACTCTTTGTTTCATTTATAAACTATATTTCTAGAAAATTTTATCTTTAAAATAAAGGAAAAATAAAACTAAGAAAAATGTAAACAACGTTTTAGAAGATGTTATCCAAGCTCGCTTCTAAGATTCACTTAACATTTTTGTCTTTCCTGTTGTATCCTCTAATTTTAATTTTGTTTAAGATTCAAATATTACGCTTCTTTAATTTAAACTTTATACTAATGCGTTTCAAAATTATTAAACTTTTTATTTTACTTGAGATAAATAAAAAGTGTCATTTTTAAGAAAATCATTCTTTTTTGTATCATTGTTGTTCTATATAGCATTATTCTGAGAATTGGTATAACATACTGCATTATTTTTAATTACAGTTTTAACTTTTTGTAAAAGAGACTTTCTGAAAAGAATTTAAACTCATGATTTAGAAAATATTCATATTTTTAGTATATTTAAATGTTGACATGATAGTATAAGTTATATTTCATATAGAACTATATAACTATGAAATATTAATAAAATAATATATATATGATAAGCTATATATTATATACTTATTGATATTTATAAGATATAAATATTAATTAATTATTATATATATATATATATATATATATATATATATATATAGATATATATATAGATAGATAGATAGATAGATAGATAGATAGATAGATAGATATTCTTTTTTACGTATTTCTTCGCAAACAGCATAACATATTTATAAGCAATTTTCATTCTAAAATAGATGGACTTGACATAATATGAAAAAAATGTAAAATGATGTAAGCTTATTCTGTATAGACAGATTTCATAATTTAATTTACGAACAAAATATAAAAAATTCAAATATTTATATATGAACCTTAGAAGTTTAAATCTTTTTTATGAAAAAATCATAGTTTGAAATAATTTTTTTCTTAGTTTAAAAGACGTCTTCCGTGAAATAAAGCATGGGAAAAACTATTCTTATATCTGGCAAGACGAATTATTACCATGAAATATTGCGGGAGCAATAAAGTACAGCTTGACAATTGATATTTGCTGAATTCTAAATTATTCTCTATTTGTCACATTTGAATCATTTCAGAAGAGTTTTCTAAAACTGGAATAGGAAGAAGAATAAACATGTCATCATGAATGAAATTTTACACAGTGCCTTATAGAGAAAGAAACTGCAAAAGAATAAGTCTGCATAACTTCATTTTTTTCATAATAAATATGTTTTGATTTAGAATATTTTTTTTTAACTTTAGGAAATGAATTAACGACACGCACCTATCTAGTTCTTGTTATATATATTTGCAAATTACTTTTTTTAAAAAAAATAGGCATTATAAATATGAAATGCATTCAGACTTCTTTAAAAACTTGTAATTTTCAATAATTCATATTTTCCTTTTGCAAATTTAATACTAAATTATGTTCATTTAAGAAATATATTTTGTCTTTCTTTTCAAGTTGAATTAAAGCGTTATAAATTTAAAGGTTTGGAATTTTCAGTTATCATATCATTATATTCATGTTGTAAAGATTTATATTTGACTGTAAAATAGATTTAATTATGAATGCTACTTTGTTTAAATTTGCTTTTGAATACAACACTTTTTTTTATCAATAACAGTACATTTAACTTGCAGGCAAAACATAAAATATGAATTCAGATAAATTGTCTGATGATATAAATTATTATTACAGTGAATCCATTTTTTACGTATTGAGAATTTTGCTTTTTTAAATATAAATTTATTATATGTACATGATGTTATTTAGTACTGAAACAGAAATGCTAAGTACTATACAAACTTTGAAACAGCCTAATTTAAAATATATCATTTACTTTTAGTAATACTAAATTAAAAAGTGCAAAAAATATTTTAAGTTATATCTCTACAATCTAATTTATATTTTACTTGAAATATTTAATATAAAGGACATTCTATATTATTTATAAATATTTTAAAGTCGAATACCTGTAGATGGATATTCATTAAATCAATGTGGGGATTAAATAAATATTCATTGGGTTGACCCTGGGCACCATGAGACCAATAATGTCTGAAATGTATTTTATAAGCAGCTCACTTTCGTGTTCCAAAGATTTTTCATACACTTCTTTGCCATTTGATTCTAAGGAATAGTGTAAGAACGTAAATTAAATGAATAAATAGAGCAGGAAAAATAATTTACGCATTTGAGATCTTGATTATATTAAGTTAAAACTTCATCAAAACATATTGATCAACTATGAGGATAAAACTCATGTAGGGATACACAGTTCTTACTGCAGAAAAAGTCATTTTATCAGACTAATAAAAATAATGACGAATATAGTATAGGAGAGAACATATTTGCAAGCAAAAACCGAACAAATTTAAATATAAAAAAAAAAAAAAATGAAGCAAAACTATCCAAAAGTGGCATT
Source organism: Latrodectus hesperus (assembly GCA_037975125.1). Lineage (NCBI taxonomy): Eukaryota > Metazoa > Arthropoda > Arachnida > Araneae > Theridiidae > Latrodectus > Latrodectus hesperus. The sequence continues at coordinate 12,000,780 of CM075853.1, forward strand.
TGAGGAAACTGATAAAGGCCAATCAGAAATTATTCAACTTAATGGTTCAACATGAAAAAATTTTGCAGATATAGAAAATGCAATGCTTGTATCATATTTTATAACTCAAAAATCTATCTAATGGCCAATAGTTACTTTTATTGAACTAAAAGTCAAACAAATCAAAATCAGAATCTTTCTAATTTCTGCAAAGAAACTTTGAACTCTATATTGCAATAAAAGAAAATTTCTTAAATACGAAAAAGTGCCTCTTACAGACCCGGATATGAAGACAACAGATAAGCAAATACATTCTAAAAACATCTGCCAAATACGAATGAGGTCAACTCAAGTGAACCAGAAGAGATTTACTGAACAAAAAGTTTAAAAGATGACAAAGGCCTTCGTGTTACATTCCGGAGGTTACTTTTTGAATGTTTTATATTTAAACATTAAAAAAACGCATTTTCTTAAGAATTGAATTATAGTTTTATAATTAAACAACAAGTAATTATTTTTTAAGTGAAATAATTTTTGCAATGAATTTCTCGTTTTTAATAAAACTGATTGGAGTGAACCAGTCATCTCACACAAGCTACAATTTCAATGTTAAGGGAATTCCTTCTGTGCGGGATTAAAATATTTAGCTTATATTTTTTATTCATAAAGTGATAAAATATAAATTTAAATAAGTAAATAAAACGTGGTATGGATTTAGATGTTTTTACTAAATTATAAATTCTACTTCTAAAAAGAAAATTATTGGAATTTTCTTAAAAAATTAGAGCCTGCGTTGAAAGAAGTATACATACGACACGTTATTTATGTCAAAATGATTGAAGAGACACGTAACTGTATTATTATGGAATTATTTAGAAAACAGAAATGTTTTCATTCTGAACAACATATTGTCAGACATTCAAAGCAGAAATGAATTTATGCTGACTATTTCTCCGAAGAAAGTAAGTAATTTTTATATTGATTTTATCAAAAAAGCAAATACGTTTTTTTAAAGAGAAGTCTCGATTTTTTAAGAGAAAAATAAATCATGCTTATCAATCAACATATTCATTTTGTTCTGAAAGTTTTGGATAGAAATGAAAATTTAGACTGGAGTCCTGCTTTTATTAGAATTTCCTTTTACGATATGATGAATGAGCTTCTGGCATCAATTTAGAAAACATTTCAATAAAACGAAGGTTTATACGTCAAAAAATATTGAAGTAGAATTTTTGAAAATGTGCAAGTATAATATATTTAATAGTTTATATGCGGAAATTAGAAAATTATGAAATATGTTTATTTCATTATTGTAATTTCATAAATTTACTTGGTTTGTATTAAGATTATAATAAGTTAATTTGGTTATAAAATTTTAGAAAAAAAATTATAATATGTTGTTTACATTTGCGAGAAACAGTTTTATTATTTTAGAAGAATTAAACAATTCCTTATTGACATATAGTTAAAAATATCGTAAGCGTTTGTAGAATTATATATTTAAATAAAGTAGTACATTTTACTATTAAGAGAGGTATTATGTTACTGGAAAAATTAATTGAGGTTCACCTTCTTTTAAATACCAATACAATCTATACATATCTTTTTTAAGATAGCGTGTAATTTGTTATTATGTACGGAAGTTTTAATGAACACATTTTATTCGACATACTTGCAAAAACAGCATGTCTAATTTCTGTTATTCATATATAAATTTATTGTACTTATATACAGATCAAACTTTTAGAAAAACATTATAAAATGCAATAAAAATAATCAAGAATTTTGACAGAGAATATCAATAATTTTAAATTTACTTTAGAAACAATAGTAGAATTTTTTTTAATTCATTCTATTTCAAATAAAACTAAGGTTTAATACTATTTTTTAGATTTTGGGCTGAGGTGAAAAATTATTTTGTGAATTCATATAAATACATTCCTATTTCAAATTCCTTTCTTAAATCGTACCTTAACGAGCTTAAATATATATATTTAAATTTAAAATCACTAGAATCGTTATCTTTCAAGGAATCGCTGTCTCCATAATATCAGTCAAACATATTATTAAAAGTGATATTAACAACAAAATATAATATTGAACGTTAACAAATTTAATATATTACTGAGCATTAACGTAATATTACCAAACATGTAAATATTTAAAGAAAAATTTTGTAAAATAATCTACCATGTTAATTTAAAACGTTTTAAAAATTGCTCGATTGTCTGGAAGAAATAGGATAATAAAATGACCTGGTTATTTAAATTATTCTTATGTGAATAAAAAAATTAACGTTTTTATACTATTGGTTATTTTATGAAAGTATTTTATACTTACTGATTATTAAATATGTATTGAAAAATGTAGAATATTTATCAATGACCGACATAATCTCCAAGATTAAGTAGCAAATACAAATAAATATTGATTAATTAGAGAAAAACACCATTAATATTTTTCTTACATCAGTATTTTTGATGTCTGTTTTTAAAAATAATATTTATTCTTTTCTTACTTTTATAGTCATTATAGCAAAAAGGTATAAGCGGTTATTAATTTATAATTAATTCTAAAACAACAAAATCATGAATAGTTACACTCCAGGTTATGGCCGAGCTGGCAGCCAAATGGTTAGCGCTCTTGCCTTCGGTTCAACAGTTCGTGGGTTCGAATCCCACCTTGGGCATGGATGTTTGTAGTGGTTCGGAGTCCACTTTAAGCCGTAAGTCCCGGTCTAATTAGCCCTCGTGTGCAAAAAAGTGACCGTTGAGCGACAAACAAACCAAACTAAACCACTCCAGGTTATGATAATGCACATTTATCAGTTGATTCGTCAATGGTAATATTCATGTTTAAATTTCACTTAAAATCATCTTGATTTTTTTGTAAAATAGGAAGTGTTATAGTTAAGGGTGATTTTTTTATTAAAGAGGTAAGATTCATATAAATGATAAATATCACATTTAAAGATATAATATTTTATACTATCCAACATCCGTCTTTACTTACTGGATGAATATAACGTATCCGTAAGTAAATGATTTTGAATAGTATTGACAAAAGTGTCAATTATAAACAAGTCAGGAATATTTATTTACTGATGAGTTTTTTGCTTGGTTGAGCATATTCATAAAAATTATTGAAGCCTAACATATACTAAGGATATTTCTTTTAAATCCTCATATTCAGAATTTCTTTCGTTTGTCAGAGATAAATAACCATAATATATGAATCGCATTAAATTACAGTTATAAAAATGATGTCTATTATTTCTATGATATGGGTATAACATACCAAATAGATTCCATTAACTGTCAATATGATCAGTACATTAATATTTTTTTACTGTAGGATACATAAAATATGATCATACATACATTTGCATATCTCATTATATTTTAAACAAATTTGTGGTAGATATGGTTACAATAAATTATTAAATAACACATCTCAATAAGCTCTGATTTAAAAGTATACACGGTGGTTTGATTTACATAATGAGAAGATTTTGAGAAATGATAGCAGTCTTCTAATGATCCAAGTTTATGACATTGCTATTATTTGAAGTTGATGCTTATTAACATATTTATTAGATTTAGAAAATATTATCTTGCAAGTAAGCAAATGAAAAATTCAGCAAAACGAATTTATCATTTTAATGCCATTGTATAAATTAAGATAGACTTTAGATTGAGTATACTAGCACGAATTTTCAAAGTAATTTGAATTTACATTGGAGAAAATTTTATGTTTGGGAATTTGATTGTAGAAGGTAATATGGTGAGATTTTTTGCGAAAATGTTTTTCATTTTCAAATGCTTTGTTAATTTAAATTAATTCACACAAGAAACTATGAAAAAGTAAACTTAATAAATAGTAATATGCATTTTATTTTGAGAAAAATTTATGTTAGATTTTTCTATGTTATTATACATTTAATAGCCTCTCAAGTAAAATGTTTTAAGCATCTAGCTATATTCAGCTTAAAAACATAAAGCTGTAATTGCAAATTAGTAAGTACATTTTGAAAAACAAAATGTATTTACTAATTTGTACTTACAGCTTTATGTTTTTTAGATATGCTTTTGTCTTTAGGAAAAATTACATTTTAAATAATTATATATTTTATTAAAAATAGCGATTTCATTACCTGCAATCTCTGAAAGTTTGGGAACCCAAACTAATTGTATTGACAAGCACTTTTGAGTATAATGAATCATTTGGAATCAAAGCAGTTGAATAAAATTTGGTGATGTCCTGGAACAATCTGAAAGAGCAAAAATGCAAGAAATTGAATATGTGAAAATGACATATTTTTTGTTTTCAGAGCAAATTTTAGAGACTGCAATAAGCAGTGCAATAGCCTCTGCAGAGAAGATTGAGTTTATGGAACTAATTTTCCCTGTTATTGATAAACTATTTCTAAAATTGACTATTGCAATGCCCACATATGATCCCTGCTTGGAAGCATCTGTAAAAACCAGCGTATCTATCTGCCCTGATGACTCACAAACCTGGGGAAATAGTTACAAATTATATCTTTTGACAATGATTTAATCTGAAAGTTGTGACTCGAGGACCAATGGAGTTTTTTTTTTTGACATTTCTGGCCAGTTTGTTGAGAATTTTAATATGCACGAGGTATTTTTTCCTTGTTGGTCGAGCTACAATTTGGCTTTAATGTGGCCAGAAGATGATTACAATTAACTCAGTTGTAAGTTAACTTTTCCCAAGCTGAAGCACAGGGGTATAATGACTTGCTTAAGATCCGAATGTAAAAGTTTATGGAGAGCATTTCATATCGACAGTGAAGAGAAGTTTCTCCTCATCTTGTAGAACCATCGGTATGGGGTTCCACTTAGGAACACCTGTGGCAATTCTTAGGGCATAGTGATGTACAGTTTCAGAGATTTTGCGGTCTGTTGTGCATGGTGAAGTAAATATATGACAGCCATAATCCAGACTGGAGACAATAAAGAATTTCACGATTTGAAGAAGATGAGCGGTACGAGCATCCCATCTATTACCTACGATTCCTTTTAAAGCATTCAACTTTTAGATATAGCTTTTCTATTTCCCTAAAAATGATGACGGAAAGATAAATTGTGTGAAAACTGTAATCCCAAAATTCGAAAGTTTTTACTCCAGGAAATAGGATGATTTTTGATGAATAAGTTGAAATTAGGTTGATGTCGTTTTGAAGAAAAGTTAACTCGTAGAATATTTTTGTGGGTCTATCGATAACTTCCATTATTGACACCAATTTCATAATATTCCATGTGCAGATGTAAGTTTCTGCTGATTTCCAAAGTTAACAGATTTATATAGTAGAAATATATCATCAGCATGCATGAAGCATTTGATGTCAGGGGAAAGGATATCGTAGAGGTCTGCCACAAACTTCCACAACAAAAGGATGATAACACGCTACCCTGTGGAACTCTCCATATGAGGTGGCTGATGAAGATAGCTTATTTCTCCACTTTACTTGAAAATAGCGTATTGTAATGAACTGTTGAATTCACAAAGCAACGTTTCCTTTGATGTTTGCTTGAAGTAATTTATAAACTAGGGCGTCTGGCCAAACTGAATCATATGCCTGGGAAATATCCGCTGCAACCAAAGCAACAAATGTTTTAGAGGATCTGGCAGAAATTATGTGATGTTGAATGATGGATAAAATACTGTCACAACCTCGATGTGGTAGAAATCCATGGTGATTGGAATGAAAGAAAGATATGGTTGATATATGGTTAATAAAGCTCTTCAAAATCATTCTTTCCATTAATTTACACATGACACTAGTCAGAGATATAAGATGCTACGATGCCACAAGATTGGTCATCTTTCTGGGTTTTAAAATTGGAATAACACAATGGAGGATTTACATATTTCTGGTACAATACCTGTAAGCCATGATTTATTCATCAGGAAGAGGAGGTAGTCTAGGTTTGTATTAGTAATGCCTTTTAATATTTTTCTAGACATCTTATCTGGACCAACACATGAGTTTTTGCATCGTGCCAAAGCTTCTTGCAGTTCAAATGCAGTAAAGGGTTATTGTAAGAGAAATCCTCACTTATAATTAAATCCAGTGGAATAACCTCTAAAATTGGTAAACAAGCGTAGAAGTCTTTAAACATATTAACTTGATGGGTATGATCTGTCAGTAGAGAATTATTATGTAAAAGGATCATTTGTGAAGTTGGAATTACTGTAACTCTATTTTGGAGGATTTTTAATAAGTTGAAAATAGTTTTTGATGTTCCAGTTGAAATTATTATTTCGTCCCAATATTTTCGAGGGAGATATACGAGTAGTCGATGTAGTTCTTCTGCAGTTCTTTTATATGCCATTCAAACGTATTTATCACATGTGTCTATAGCTTTAAGCCAAAGACGTCATTTTTGGCCCTGGAGATAACCACATCTAGAGAACCACATGAAAATAAGGTTTTCTTGGCATTTTCTGCCATCTTCGAAACTTATGAAGTTTATTTATACAGAGATGATTGAATTGTTCAATAGAGTGAAAATTAGAAATTTCATGATCAGTATTAATGGAAGCAAAGAATTTTGACCACAGGTTACGTGATCTGTTCGGTATATGATAATCAATATCTCCTATAGCTATGCTAGTTTTAGATGGAAAATGATCACTTCCAAAACAATCTGGGTGAATTTGACTTAGGTGATAAATGGCTGGTGATACAAAGGTGAAATCAATGAGTGAATGTTTATGATGTGGATCGTAATGTGTTGGAATTTCAGAGTTCAGGAGGCAGCAATTCTCTTCCTGAATCCATTCAAGTCACTTGCCCTTGATGAAGTGGAACAGTTTCCTAATGATGTATGTCTAATATTGAAATCTCCAATGATGGTAAAAGGAGGCTGAATCCCTTGAATTATGCTATGAAGCCCCTCTGAAGAAAATTTGCGCCAGGAGAAATATATACATTAATAATAGTTATTGTAATCGTTGCAACTGTAATCTTGATAGCTTAGAGTTCTCTGCCATCATCTGAGTGACGTATGGGAGAAATTTGCGTTGTTGCAATGTGTTTATTTACTGCTAAGAGAAGGCCGCCACATCGGCTGTCTTTTTCATCCTGACGAAAGATTATTTTTTTAACCAAGTCTCGTGTATTGTAATAACATCTGCAGAATTAAAATAATGAAATTTCATGTATATTCGCTTATTGAAAACACTTCGAGCATTCCTCGAAATTAATGAGAATATGAAAAAAGTTACAATTATTATTATTACAGTTTGACTTCTTAGGACTGATGCACCAGGATAAAATTTACGTCCCGTCTGCTAGGAAATTTTATTGCTTCATTTTCTAAATTTTGCATTTTCAATTGTTTCTGACTGTTCTTCAGAAGAGTTACCAAAATTAAATACACTGTTCACAGGTAAAATTGGATTTAAATGAATGTTACTATTACTAGGGTTTGATGATTTTTTTTGGATTCGAATACTTTTCCGATTTTTCCTTCTAGCAGGGGATGACGAGAGACTTCTAGTTTAATGTAATATTTGCTTACAGTTTCTTCAAATGTTTGGAAAATAGTATTAAGAATGGCTTCTTGTTGGGTTTGAATAGCTAAGATTTTTTTTTTTACCGACTCTTCATATTTCATAAGTTTTGAGGTGACTATATCATTTATTTTAGCATGAGTAATTTCTGATGGTTGATTAGACTTTAAAATTGTAGCAAAATTGGTTTTAGAACTTTTAAATTGTCTTCTTGCTTCAATAAAAGATAGATGGTTTATTGCCTTCAATATTAAAAACCGAGTTTCTTCATGAGATGAACATGAAGTATCATCTGAAGGCTGAGGTCCTTTGCAGTTTACACAATATGGGACTTTAGTTGAAAAAGGATCATTATCGTAATGTGAGCCACAGAGTCTGCATAAAGCTGATTGTAATTTATATTTTTTGTTGCATGTATGAATTTAAATCAAATTCCACATTGACGAACTACATCCACAATAATCTTTACATTTACAATAGGTAAAAACACTTTAATTTGTAACGGGATTTTATTTCCGTAGTTTCTTACCAAGTTAGTTTCTGAAAGTTCTGAAGATCCCTTTTCATCGAAACATCGTATTTGAGATACAATAAGGCCGTTATTTTCAATTTCTAATGCTAGATCTTCTAGACTTTCGTCCACTGATATGAACGGGATAGTAAATTTCGTAGTGTATTATTCGATTTGTATTTGAAGAGTCACAAGGACATTTAATACTGTTTCGATTTTACAAATTTCTGTTGCAGTTTTATAATCATTTGTAGTGATAATTAGTTTTCCGTTTCTGGTATGTTTGACTTCTTCAATCCCATTTTTGTTAGAAATAGCGTTTATTGGTTCAGATTTTAACTCTGAAGGCATCTTAGGAATAGAAGCATATTCTGCTGTAGGACACAAAAACACTGTGAAATTAAAATTCCAACTTCTGAAGATAATGGTATAGTTAGAGTTGCATTATCTTCATAGTCTAATATAGAGTTTGATGCATGTTTTGGTATGCGATATTCACATTCAATAAATGGTAAGTCTTTTAAGTCTGTCAATTTTGAATGTAACATCTTGTACGCACTTGAGGAAATAAACTAATATACCAACTTGAGATTGAAATTCCCGAATTCCTACAAACTGAGCATGCAAATGAAAATAAATTGCTTGAGTTCTTCTCAAAGCTAATAAAGTTCGAAGAAGTATGTACGTACCGGTAAGGATCTGCAACTTTTTCTGTTTTCAGCTAAGATTCTAACTTGACTTAAAAGCTTGAACAATATCTTTTCGATATACCGACTCACGTTAAACTCTCGTTTAGTCCCTGGCATTTTTTCTCCACCAATCAAAAGCAGTGCAATTTTGTCAACAGTATAAAGTTGTTACTCTGTACTAAAATAGAAAATAGAATCCTCTGTGCCATGCTTATGCGGTTTTCACACTGTACTTCATTGTCAACAAGTTTTTTTTTTCTTTGCCATACTTCTTATACATCCTACTCTTTCACTGTGGCTTATGCTCGGTGTCATCAGATGTTTTATTGTTGACTACAATGCTTTACTATGTATGTGATATTTCTATTAGAGAAATTTTTCCTTGGTATTCACTTTCTCCATACTTCTGATTATTCTTAACTTAGACTAAATAATTAAAAACTCCTCATGTATTCAATCAAAAATTTGTTTTGAGTAGTCTATGCAATTTTTCTGCCATGTTTATTTCTCCAGAAAGATAGCCTAAGATATTTAAGAGTGCATTTAGTCATGAAGGAAGTATGAAGTAATATTGGATAAATGACATGATAAATGACTCTAAGCTGTCAAAAAGGGGTTATTGTTGATACTCATTTAGCAGATGACTAGACTTCAGAAACAATAAAAAATCTCAAAGTATTTTGAAAATCACACAGATCAAGGGTCTTTAAATGTTGGAATGGGAATCCACAGCCCCTGTCTAGAAGACATAATCTTGATTCGAGATTGTATAACACTGTTTCTATAGAGAATTCACGGTGTTTCAAAGAACAAAAACATCTATGATAGATCTTCCTTTAGTTTTTGCTTATACTTTACGCAAAGAATTACAAAAGATAAAAATACCTAGTCGATACCTGTGGAAAATGAACCTATATCTGCCCAGAATATAAACTTCGCTTTATATTTTCGTCGAGAAAAAGTAATGGATACCTGAAGATAATTGTACTGCCCAACCACAACTAGGTGAAAGAAAATATGCTGATGTAAGAGCAAAATTGCATTTTCCTGAAGATAGAGAATGGATATTTTGGTAAAACGATTCCTTAAATATCAGATTTCGCATTTATGGGGGATATGTAAAGAAATTTATGTAGTTATGAGTGGATCTTTCCTTAATTGCAATGCTTAAAAGTTTGGTGGGATTATCTTAGTATGGTGCATGACTCGCTGTCACTGAAGTATATTCTTGATGTTCCAAGAAGTTTAATAAAATGCTTTGATATACCTAAATATACCGGCAGTTCAAGTACACCCAATAATGTTGTATTTTTTTATATTGATAGATAGTTCACGGACTATAATATTTCTAAACTTCAAACTTCCAGTAATCAAAACTGATTTGCTTAACATCAGTCTAACTTTTAGAATTTTCGATGGTCATGACCAAGCCGATATCTGAATCCCATACAAACTAGATATGATAATATGGAAAAAGCTTCCGAAAGCACACTCCTTTCCTACCAATTTACCAAATTTAATAAGCTGCATAGTAATGCATAATAGTCTCTGATCACAACTGCATTCAAAAAAAATGTTGGCTTGATATACAAAGGAATCAGAGCTGCTTTTGTGGAGAGACGGTTGACAAAGTTATTGATCTTTGGTTTATATTTCATTTGGCTTTTGCATATTATATAGAAAATTGTTGCATTTAATTACAGCTGCAGTGCTGAAAAGGTAAAGTGTCCATCTACTGCAATGTATGCCCCAGGATTAATCTTTAATAAGAGAATATTTGAGAAAAATTCATCACGATGTATTACTTTCTAATTATCGTTTATCGTTTAATGTAGATTATTCTTACATTCTATTCAAATCTATTTCTAGAACATTCGTAGTTTATAATGCTCTTGAATAATGATTGAGATTATTTTTAAAATAATGCAAATGAGTTGAGATACGCTTAATTCATTGAATAAAGTTTTCGAATTAAGATTGGTATCCTTCTGCCTGTTAAAAATTTAAAAAAATCCCATTGCTGTTCAGTTTCTACTGCATTGTAGCTTATGATGTAGCTTTAAACCTAGAAAAATAACATAGTTTTCTATGGAATTACAAAATAAACTAACTGAACCCAATCGAAATTCAAAAATCAAAAGTTGTTTAAAGTATAGCTAAATTGCAGGTATTTTGCTCTTAAAACAATTCCAAAGTATCTAATAGGAATATAAAATGCAATTAGCTCCCAGAGTCATTTGTTAAATCAATGGAACATGATTTACTAGTATATATTTTAAGTTATTCAGATTCACATACACAGTAAATTAATGTGTCTCTTGCGTCAAATGATACGAACACTGTAGAAATAAAAACAAAAAACATACGTAGCATTAAGTTTCTAAATAAATATTTATCATTCTCAAAACATTGATGCATTATATTTCATGATCAAATTCGAGAATGGAGGACTTTTACAAAATTTCCTGAAGAAAACATGCTATATTTTGAAATTCAACATTCCTTGAATTTAAAAATCCAAAGTGTTTTCCTTTTTTTTAATAATTTCCACCAAATTACAAATTTTCAGTAATTTTTAGATGAAGCTAACTGCCATTTCTTTAACATGATATCAAAATATATATTCCTTCTAAAATTAGCAATAACTTTATTGGTATGAACTTATTATTGATTTGGACTACAGATTTTCTGATTCAGCAAATCATCATGTTTTCTCTTGATCTGCTTAATTATTCGTAATAGATCAAATGAATTTAAATGCTTAAATGATACATTGTATTGTTTACACAAATATCGTAAATCTGAAAAGTTTATAATTGAAATTATTAAAGTGAGACGGATTTTTAGTCAATAATTTAGATATATACATACAATATTATTTTCTTCCACTTTAACTAAACACAAACACCCATCCCCAATAAAAATAAATGTAATAGTTAAATTTAGAGGAGGATTTAAGAAAAAATCCATATCAAATGTTTTAATTGTAGAAAAAATTTAAAGACAGCATTATTATCTTAACATCTTAACAATAATAATTTTATTATGTCACACCAGTATATATATATATATATATATATATGCAAAACAGCATATATATATATATATATATATATATATATATATATATATATATATATATATATATATATATATATATATATATATATATATATATATATATATATATATATATATATATATATATGTAAAACAGCATACAACGACCTGCATTTCGCATGTCATTGTATGTTGTTTTGCATATGCGAGCACAGATGTCCGGACATTTTTAACAGAAATTAGCATCTTTTAAAGCTTATTAAAACTGAGAAATCTTATAAGTCTATCGATCCATCATTGTGAAATCTATTCAATTGTCTCTTCATGGGAGATAATTTTCATTTCTGCAACTTCCATCAGCTCTCTCACATTTTCTCCACACATGTAATAAATGCAATTTTAACCAACAAATATAGTTTTTTTCTTTAAATTTAATTTCAGATCAATTTTAGTTTCAAGAAAACTATATTTTTATATATTACTACATTGAGTTTCATGAACTAAATTCATGTACAAAAATTTGATTCAGATTATGTTTTATATTTTTGGTGAACAGAAATTTTTTGTTACATTAAGTATAGAGTCAAATATTAAATAATTTTTATTATTTCTTAATTTTTGTAACAGAAAAATTTTGAAAATAACAGAATGTTCATTAGTGCAAATCTCTCAGCAGTAAATTTCTTAATATTTAAGGAAGGTTGAAAAAAAAGATTGCCGATACTTTCGTAAATATATATTAGTTTTTTTCTAAACTGAAAGTATTTTGCGATTTGATGTCTTCTCATTATTCTTAAACATTTTAGACATATTTACATTATTAAACATATTATTGATACAAAACATATCATTAAATTGTTTTCTTGCATTTTACAAATATTCGATGTAAGAAACTATAATTGTTAATTCTTATATTAAGCTAGGCATTGTATAAAGATTTGGGATGTATTCAAATTAATAAAATTAGATAAACTATATGCCAGTATTATTTAGGTAGATTCATAATGTTTTGGACAGTAATAATTTTAAATATTCACGGTTTAACTCACACTGTTTGCAATACTGGGAATATACATTCCTTATTAATAAATAAGTAAAACATATTTAATTAATTGCATAATGATAGCATTTTATTACAATATTAATGAAAATGAAACAAATAACTAAATAAATACTTCAATAATTTAATTTCAAGTAAAATATTCAATTACATTTACCTATATATTACGTTTTTTTTCAATGTATATTTTAGTGTAATAGTAATATCTTCTGGTTTAAAATAAAGGACAAATAAATTAACTGAACAGATTTCTAGCATTGATATATATGAACTACATTTATTGTTCACGACAATACACTAATTACAAACTCTAACATATGTAAAAAAAAAAAACTTATATGTCAAAAATGTGTTAAGTTGGTAGAAGTCGCCTTTCCTGAAACTGATACTGGAATTCGAATATGGTGACTAGCTCTTACAAACATTTTTATAAAAAAATTAGCAATAGATTTAAAAAAGTGATTTAATTATAACCAATGATTACAGTAATTTGTTGGATAATAATGATTACATTCTTTTAGAAACATTTTTAATGTGAAAGAGTTTAAAACTTTACAAATTATAAAATTTGATTATGGACTTGTAATAAAGATTCTGAATCAACATAAATTTCTGACAATTGCAAGAAAACTTATATATGCAAATAAAATTATCAAAATTTGTGCTAGAAATCTTGGTTTTAGTATCACTGGATTTTAAACACGAACAATGGCCCTTATCGGATTTTGGGCATTTTGTTGCAAATTGATCCTCTTCTGGTTAACTTCAATTCTGTTCATTGATTTTTTGGCAGAATTCTTTAGAAAATATTTCCATAGCTCTTGTTTTTATATGTAGCTCTATAAGATATGATGCTTAGTTTTTAAAGATGTTTCTTTATTTTCTTTTTTATTTGGATAGTTCTGTGTTGACATCAGAAAAATTCTGGTATTTACATCTTTGACGTTCTAATAACACATGGTAATAACACAACTATCAATCATATGTTGGTGTTTTAACCTGTAGAATATGATGTACAATTTCTTTACTGTAACTCTACTTCCTTTTATTGCATTATTTAACTGAATGCTTGATATTTTTAACCATTTCATCAGCGATAAAATTTTAAGAAGTTTATTATTTTTTGATTTGAATTTTATTTATTTCAATCTCTTTGATATTTTCTTACAAATATGTTGTCTCTTAATTCATATTCTTCGTTACTTTCAGCACACTTCTCAAATTCACTATCACCAACATGAGAACCTATATATCTTTAGCAAGTTCACTCTCATTGGTTTGATCAATATCCTCTTCAGAAAATTGATACTCTAATAGAGTTCTCAAGCACTCATACTATTTTCCATACCCCTTTGACTTCTATTTATGCACCATTGTCTAGAAGTAGAATAGCAAACAAATGTACATAAACACTTTGCAAAATTATAAAGACTAGCTTATAGAAGAAAGTTTGAATCAATGATGGTAACATGTAGCACGTAGTCAGCCCTGATAATATATGATTTCCGAGATACGATTGTTTCTAAAGAACAATCATTTCTTGTAATTCCTACGTTCTTGGAATTCAAACGAAAAGGAAAGGATGGTGAAAAATAATAATTCTCATTCCAAGGAAAGCATCAAACAGGAGAATACTGAAGGATTACTGATAAATAGTTTTCTCATGATTGTTGATTTTTAAAGCATGGGGTGATTCTCTATACCACATGACTTCCAATGTATATATTAGGATAATAGTGCTGTGTTAGAAATGTCTTGACATAGATTTTCTATATCAATACTTCTTTATGATACATGTTTAATAAAAATATATATAAATATTTTCTTCGGAAATCAAATTTATATATTAACATTCTTCATGTTTAAAATTATGTATTTTGGCATGAAAAATGTGCCCAGAAGACACCTTCTTATACTTAGGTATACCTTAATTCACAAATTTTTCAATAATAATTTAATATGATTATTGTTTAAATAAAATTATGCTTTCACCAATTATATTGTAAATTATTTTGAGTTACACATTATACTGTTATTTTAGATTATACTCATAATTTCATTGAGAGACGAAGAGAATGTGCTTACATAATATCATATATTCATTTCTTTCTTAGAAAATCTCTGAATTCTATTAAAATTTAAAGATAAGAACAGATTGTTTTCTTTTATGACAGATTTGCAAATTGTCTTGATTTCTAAAACAAATCAGGGAAAATACATATTTATATTATTGTAATAATAACAGAGAAAAATGGCATCTTAAATTTAATTAAAACAAGCTGATAAATTTTGGGAAATGATTTTCAACATTAGCATCATTTTCAAAGACATTTAAAATATGACATTTTTGTGTGCTCTGCCATCATGTTTTTTTTGATTTTATAAATTTTACCTAACACGTAGAAAATATGGTTCCTATTTTAATAAATATATTGAATAATATATAAATGAATACGCTGTTCAGCTTGCCCTTATTTCATTTCAACAATCTAAATTATTTTTCTTTAGAATATTAAAATACACCTCCACATAATAAATTATAATAAAACATAGATTTATGATTATGAAATAAAAATTCAACATATTTTCACATTTTACGACAGTATCTTTGAAGAAGTACGCTACGATTTTGTTACATAAAGTCATAAAAAATTGATAATTTAACTCCATCCATTTTATGAGAATTTTCATCTATTTTCAGAGTATTTTAGTTCCAAACTCATCATCTAAGAAGATGGAATTCGTGCATTATTTATCGAGCTTGTTAAGAAGCAACGCATTTATGACATCAATAAAATGTCAGGTAAATTCCAATATACTTCAAATCATTTTTTTTTCTATTTAAGCAATCAATTGCATTTTGTAAGAAGTAAGATGGATTAATTATAATTTTATTTATTACTCTTATAAAATAAAGATTATAAGAAACATAAAAGCATTAATTTTGCATAATTAGAAATAACTTTAATATACATTTGTAACAAAAAAAATTAACGTTAAATAGAAAATAAATATATGTTAAGAATTTGTTAATTAACACCTACCTATACCTTAGAAATGTGATATAACTAAAAGTTGTTTAACTGTATTGTATTCTTACGCGTGAAACATTTCTCATGCTTATGTGAGATAAAAAAAAATTACATAGAGAGGATATTCACTTTCTTGTTTGCATACCAGTGTATCGATAATTTCATTTCGATTTGTGTTTATTTTATTATAGTAGAAATAAGCCATACTTTTCGTTGGAAATTAACCAGTATAAGTATGTTTTAATTAATATCAGCCACTACGGAATTAATGAGAAAAATGATTTTTTAGGGTAATATAGTTAATGTTATTTTGTATACGTTTTTTTACAAAAAATTTAAAACAAAGCATATATTAAATAAACACCTTATGTAGTTAAAGTTATACAAATATTAGAAATTAAAATTAGAAAATGTATGAAAAGACTATATTAATTCTATAACAGTTTTCAGACATGATAAAGACGGTGAAATCAACCACTACTGCTGTATATAAGATCTGAAATTTCTTTAGAAAAATTTACAAAGAACGAAAACGCCAAAAGGAGTAAGAAACAGATTCATTAAAACTCGTGTTTATAATTTAGTTTTGATTTTAATTGATATAGAGCCACAGATATACCTGTATGTGTATTTTTTTTTTAATTTTATGGATTGGACTGTGTTATATTTGTTTTCTATTTCTCATTTATAATGTACTCACAATTTAGTATTTTCAGACATATTCCGCCATTTAAAATTCAATTTGGATTATACAACTATAAGTTCCTTTAATTTTTTTTATTATTTCCTGCTATATATCCAATGATATATCCATATGAGAAATAAAAGAGAACACTTGCACATTATGGGTCATGTGTGGCAACGGATTGTCCTGTAAGAAAATGCCTATTGTTTAATGCTAACGAATGAAAATTCCACGAGCTTCAATAGATCAGAGATGTAGATTTGGCTTCATAGTATGTGTGAACCGGCATACTTCATTGTATCGAGCTTAGAATTGCTTTTGCCAATTACAATTGCATCATCTGGATGAGAGTCTTTGTAGTTCAGAAGTAGGGACTCAGCAGCTTACACCCAAAATCTGCTTACACATTAAGTGAGAAGCATTTCAGTTTAAATTCATATGTATAACTTTTTTAACATACTCAAGACACATTTAATGAACACTACGATAGTGATATAAAATTCAAAGAATTTTTCAGCTACAGAAGTTTACTCAGAAATTTTGAGAATAAGCCAGAAATTTTGGTATTTATTGATACTTGAGAGGAAATAAACGCGCAACCAACCATCTCTCCTTTAATAGATTGTTTCGCCTTTCGTATTTGAAGAAAAGTGAACAAAACTATGCAAATGTGTTACAAAAAATCTTTTCATTCTTCTAGTACAAAAGTTGCTTAGTATTTCTTACTGAAAAAACAAAAATACTTGCCAAACAAATAAAAATAATGAATTAATATTTCATAAAAAATATCAAGTTAGATTTCTTTTGACTATCAGAAAAAACATTAACGTTTCCATTTTCTTTCTTTATACTATAAAGTCATGATGAGAAAGAATGATAGAAATATTTCCTCAAATAAGTTATTTTATTTGTTCATTAAAATAAAATAGTTATCTTCTGCTGGAAAACATTCTATTACCGTAATTAGTAGTATAAATAATAAAATACGTGAATTTTTATTTATTTTAAGAAACGCTTGATTGAAAAAAAAACTATAACAATTTCTAAATCATTTGAAAATTTCAAAACTCTCGAGTTTTTCAAAATTTTTAAAATTGTCAATGGAGTTAATTTCGTTTATTCCAGAAATATATAAATCAGCAGTGCCTATCACAGCACTGTATTACGGCTATTCAATTAAGTCACAATTCAAACCCATTTACTTCTAATGTTGAGAACGGCACCCTAACTACAGAAACCACCACGGTCTATAGCTGTCCAATGTAAAATATTTAAGTCTGTGAATCAAAGTGTTAAGAAATGATATCAAAAAAATAGTGAAGATATGTTACTTTTTACAGATATAATGCCATTATTTAAGAAAATTATTACATTCATTTTTATAACAAAAATATGTAAAAGAAAAAGTAGTAAACTGATTTACTTTTTAAAAAAATGTCCTTTTTTAATTTTTATGTAACTTATTTCTGAAAATAATGGTTTCAAAATTCACTAGACAAGGTTATCACAATAACTACACATTTATTAACAACGCGTGCTAGAGGAATGTAAGAGCGCAATCCAATATCACCTATAGACATTATATTGTCTGCAGGAACTGAGTGGTAATGCATAACGCAACGGATATCTGCAGATACGAATCTTTCCATCCTGAGTTTTCAGGCAGAGTGGAGTTCGTCCGTAATGACAATATCATTCCATTCTTTTGCCGAAGTCCATCATTCATTGCAGTATTGAAGGTTCAAAATTGTATGGTTTTGAATCAAGATTAAATTAAATAATAGATGCCTTGCAGACGTTTCGTTCAAGTGCATACGTGCTACAGTTCATGAAGGGGCTGATTTATCCAAACGCACAATATGAAGAATATGCCTATAATCGCGTGCAATCGTGATATGAAATAGATCAATCGGTGCAAAGGGTATAGTCCAGGATCAATCACTTATACATCAGTATCATTGTTCATCTTGATTTCGCAGAACATGACAACAGTTCGTAATCCCTATAGGAAAGATTAATTTGCAAACAAATAAGCTCTTACTTTTCCTCTGTCGAACACAGAATGCTCGTTTCATTACAAAAGCGTAGTTAAAAGCTTACAAAAGTGTGCAAAAAGATGATTCCCATATTTCTACTAGAATATTCGAACAATAAAATCGTTCGCGGTATATGGGTGCCCGGAAATTCTAATGATGTGCAGATCTCATCATTGCAAACGCATATGAATTTCGCATATCTTACATGCTTTCTTCAGGGTACTGCATGTTGGATTGCAAGCAGTGTAGAATAAATCATTAGAAAATTGAAAGGCAGTGTCATAAAGAATTAAAAATTGAGTTTCACATTATTTATTTTGTATACAAATCTATAACTTCAAATTCTATAATTCTTTTAATATGAAATTATTATCAAAATCTGAAACATCTATTATGAATGTCTTCTCAAATATAAATTCATGTCTCAAAATATGTTTGAGTATAATTAAATTAAAACCGTAAAATCTTCTTAAACACTTTACTAAATTCAATAGATATGAAAATTTGATGTGGTTTAAACTTTTTTATTTATTCTATAAATCATTTTTAACAATGATTCCTTGAATCAAAGAAAAATCTCATTCAGTCACTGGATAACAATATATTTGTAGACATTATATAATTGTCTCATTGCAGAAAAAATGTCATTATTTGAACCTCGTCTTTGGTGTCCGAATCTGGTGTCCGACAGCATACTGAAAGTTCATCAAATCAGTACTTCTTGAATGATTAAACAAATGTGCGAGTGAAAGTGGTTTTTACGTTTGTTACACTTGATTCCAGTAGATATCGTATAAAGGAGTATTAACAGTATTTTATGTACTGGCCTTTTTCAACTAATTTAATGGAAATGATCGATTATATTTAATGAGATCTTTGTGATAAGAATAGCATTAATTACAAGGCATTTTGTAAGTCACTTTTTAATATCGTGTCCCTGAAATCATTTCGAAAATCTTTAGTTTCAAAATAAATGGTCGTGTGATATACTATTCTCTATTTTATTATGTGTCTGTATTTTTCAGTTTTAAACGCATCATCTAAACTTCAAGTATGAAAAAAATTTCTTTAAAACATTTTTCTAGATTTGAAAAAAATACTAAAATCTCTCAAAATATTTTAATCAACATAATCGGATCTCAGCTAACAGCCTTATATAAGCAACATGAAATCATCATGAACACTTTGCTAAATTACCAAGTTTGGCGAGTATGACTATTTAGGGTGGTCCCAATAGGTTTTTAAGATTTTTTTAACAATATCATTTCGCATCTAGGTTTAAATTTTATTCTGTTTGTAGAATATGACTTAAACCTGAATATAGAATAAAATCTTTAAATAGTGAATATCTTTAAGACGATTCCTATTATGTACTAAAATTTTCATTTTCTGTCACCTTCCTCATGTAAGGTGGTACCATGAAGCACTTTTAATCGTTCATTAAAATGTTGATTTTCTCTATTCACTGCATTTTAAACTAAAATTCAAATGAATTTATTTGATTTTCAAGTGTGTCAGACTGACTCCAGTAGATATCTAGCTGTGTAAAAATTTATTGACTTCTGAGTGCTAACATTTGGATTACTATAATGTAACTGGTTTTCTGCATTGAATAGGATAATTCTTTGTCTCATTTTGCTCGAAATCTCTTTATTTTTAACTATTTACAAGTACATAATTTTGAGAAATTTTAAAGCCGTTAATATTAAAATTTATATTTAAGATTTAAATTTCATTTTTGTGAGTGTTAGGTAGAACATTTTAACAACTCCTTCTTCTGAAACAAATTATTTTTTTATGTTATAAACATACATACTTTTCAAGACATTAACAAATTTCATATATAGCATATTTCTATATATATATATATATATATATATATATATATATATATATATATTAAAAAAACAATATTCATTTTTAATACAATAAGGCCAATGTCCGGATTTAAAAATTATTAGTTGTATTTAATATAACATTACTAAAGAAATATTTAGATTTCTAAAATTATTCGAACATGAATTTGATAACTAAGTAATTTTTAAAGAAATATTTCACCAATTAAAATAAGAGTTTTCTATTTTCTTCTCGAGAGTTTCTTTCCGTCATCAGAAAGGACAACAGCAAGCAGAAGTAGAGAATATTTATTGATGACGAGAAGAAGACATAAAATTGAAACGAAATGCCCTCAATGCTTTCTTTTGAATAGGAGATGCATTACAAGAAGAAAGTGTTTCTTCCCTAGTTTTACATTCAAGCATTATTAGGGATTCGTAAAAGGCCTACTCGGCTAGAACCGAGGTTCATGACCAGCATACTGACTGGGCGGTAAAATTTCGCATGATTGGGCTTGATTATTTATGCTGATAAAAATTAAGTTTATTTTGTTTATTTGGTTGGAAAATAGTTCTCCAGAACTTTTAATGAAAAGCTATCAAGGAGAGAAATTGCGGAAAAATAATTCATGCCTATGATGAAGATACAACAGTATTAATGCTGTGTAATCTATATTCAAAGCAAAAGTTTTAGTTTTATTACCAGATAGTTAATACAGATCAAACCCAGTCTCTATTGTTTTACGGATAGAAATATAGAACGTTATGTAAGGGAAACTTGAGTTCGAATAATAGAATGTGATGTTGAAGAATTGTGGTGAGCATGGATGCTAAAAACTAGAATTAACGGGAGAAAGTCACCATTATACACTGCTCGATATTGAAAATGCTACAAAAAGGAGTGACCAGAAAATTTGCATAATTTTCTGGTCACTCATTTTTGTAGCATTATTCACCGTCTACGCACCTTATGGAGTTAACCACCTCATAGAGTCACACAAATGATGTGAAATGTTCAGCGCTCCAGCGCAGTTAAGATAAGGTAGACAGCAAAGTCTGGAATGCTGCCGAATTTGAGAGATGAAGAAAATGTGGCACAGAGCCGTTTTTTCAGATGAGTCACGCTCGTGTTTCTGTAGTGAGAGTCGCCACGTACCCATGTGAAGTCGACGTGGAGACATGTGAAATTCTACAACAGCAATTGTGGAATGCTCCACCACGCGACAACTCGGCATCCTGATATGGAATGCAATTGCATGCGAATACAGGTAACCTCTAGTTCGTATTCAAGGCACTTTGACAGCCCAACGTTACGCATATGATGTCCAGCGGCCAGTGAAATTCACTACCTTTAGGGGGTGCCCAATGCCCTTTATCATAAGCACTTTGTTCGCATCAGCTAACATGCTGTACAAGATGTGCTGTTGATTCACTTTCCATCGTGGTCACCAGATCTCTCACAAATAGAACGCATTTGGGATATGATTGTACGCTATTTGCAGATTCTGACACTGACTCCTTCAGGAGAAGCACTTTGATAAATGGTTGATAGGGAAGGGAGAGCTGTTCCTCAGGATGCTACCCGTACTGTCATTGACTATACGCCTAGATGTGTTGCTTCGTGTATTGGCGTCCACGGTTGTCCTATAACCTGATATTGTTCTCATTCTCTATTACGCATATCATTTCGAAACACAGATCACTTATCGTTCGTTGCCGAGTTTCGTCAATTTCTGGCAATCTCTTGGTGCTGCATTTCCTCTTTGCATATAAGGATTTAAATCGAAATGCATAAGCCTGAAAATTTTAAGCAATATTCATCATAAATGCTCATGGTACTGACTCAATTATAAATGAACTTAAATTAAAGAATATTTCTGCTCTTTTGTATAAGTGACAAAAATAATTTTTTTGTTAAAATCAATAATCATGTCTGAGATATTTTATGGATATTCTGATAATCAAGTGAAACAAAATTGAATAAATGTAATCCTGATGTGATATGAAGAAAATATATCAACCACATTGGATATGATCCTGAAATATATAATAAAATAATTATGAGGTTATGTAATGTCCAAAATTTCAATGAAATTCTAATTCCTTTGTCTTATTATTATCCTACATTACTCCCGTCTAATATATTTAGAGTATATAATTATAAGAGTAGACTTCTGCTTCAATCACACAAGTATACTTGAAGATGAAAGACAAATATTGCAAAATTTTTAGAATGTATGTTATAATTGTCGAATGCGTTTTTATTGATACGTAAGGCAATAAAATTATCAAAACAATAATCATTCCACATATAATTTTTTTAACACTTTTTGGGTTCTTATATATTCCCTATTCTGTTAGACTTATTATTTTGTTCATATTAACATTTCTTCAAATTTAATCAATACATTAACATTATAATCTATCAAATATTTTAGGTTATTATATGAAGTGTGTTTCAGAGAGAGAGAGAGAGAGAGAGAGTACTTTAAACTTAATGTGAAAGTTAACCTCAAAAAGTGTTATAAATTTTATATCGTTATTTTGAAAAATATACTAAAAGTGGAATTAAAAAAGCATTGTTAAATTGTTTTTCGGCCTAGTTTTTTTTACTCGAAGAGTATGAAACATTTTGGGTCAAATTACATATATCCATTTACGAAATATTTAATAACAGGTGTACATAATGAAAACACAACTATTGAAATTGAAACATAATTCTGAATAAATATTTTTCCTTCTTTGACAATAAATAAATGCAAAAATTAAAATATTAGATGTATTTTTAATTTCCAATATGGCCTGGATTTATTATAGCACTTTTATGGTTTATATTTCAAATATCTCAATATTATTTATTATACATATTATTATATATTATTTTTTAACTAAGCAATTACATATGCATTATTTAATTTCTTTAAAAAAGGAATGTTATCATGAAGGATTAATCTTGAACATATTTCAATGGATCATTGTCTGTTCCTAGTCATAATGTTACATTTTTTATTCACATAAATATGATACAGTTATTTTTTATATTCAATATGTAACATATGTTTCATGTTTTTCTTATGTTTTCATTTAAATGTTGTCCTTATTTGTACTTTTTATTCAAAAAATGTTAAAATGAAGTTATATGAATACATCTTTGGTTAATCTTCTGTGTTGCATCGTTATTAAGTTAAATTGTAACATTCATTTCATTATCTAAGGAGTGTTCATATGAAAAATCTAGTTATTGATAAAATAGCTTTTGAAAATTTGATTTACGTAATTAGCGCATTATATTATTATAAACAAAGAAAAATGTCTAACTAATATATTATACCTCCATATACAATAATTCCATTGTTTAATTTCAGTTATTCTATTTAATTAATACTATTTCAATACATAATTTCAATTCACCAAATTTTAATATTGTGAATTAAATATAAATAAGCATTGTTTTGCATTTTTAAAAAAATATTGTATTAATTTTGAAATTGTTTTTTTACTTATATTTCACGTTCTTATTTAATAATTTTATTTAGAACAAACTTCCTTATAAAATCATTTTCAATTACAATGCAAGTTATTTTATTCAAGAATTATATATTTCCCAGTTAAAACTAGTAACTTAATGTTCATAATAATCATTTTAGGGGAAAAATAGTGATTACTCAATTAAATAATAATAAAACCACGAGAATTTTATAATCAAATGGACCTTAAAAGAACTTTAATAAATGTTATAGATTGTTCAAAATGACTTTCGAAAATCTTTGCTTTGAATCCCTCACTAAGTTTAAAAGTATACTTATGAGTACGTTATTCTGTTGTGAAACGAACATGAACCGTTCTCATTCAATGGATACAGCAGAGCACATTAAGCTTCGATTTATTAAATTGCAGAGAAGCCAAAAAAAAACTATAGAGTAAATCCCTGTTTCAATAGAAAATGTTAAAGTAGATGTACATATTTATTCTTAAAATTAAAAGCATTAATATTTGTTATTTATTTACGAAATAATTATGTTTTGTGAGACGTTTATTTTTACTGATATATTCAGTTTCCAGTTCAATTTTAAATATGATTAAAAAAATATCTTAGTAAATTTATTCAGAAAAAAGTAAATCAGTTGTTATTTTAAACATTTTTCTGTCTAAACCTATTGTATCTTAGTTTCGAGAAAACAACAGAAAAAGTGTTACTTTTGAGAAGCTTTTCATCATTTTTAAACATTCAGTAGTGACATGCATCTCATGTAGAGTTAGAAACATTCATTTGCGTGATTAACAGGTATATTCGTGACTTACAAACATAATTAGTATGCAAGACACAATGTTCTGCATATTGCACCTATGTTTAGGGTACCTTAGAATACCTTTTACTTAAAAACTTATGATTAGGCGAGAAGTCATTTCACAGGATTAAAACATTAGTCCATTGTATTTTGTAGTTGGGAATTTTACAACTGTGTATTTCACATTTTATTAGCATTTAATTCTTTTTTATAAGAATTTCATTGATCATAGTGTAATTAACTGTAATAAAATAATGACTTCAATAATTATAAAATCTCTAGTAAAGAAATTTGGATTTTATTCATAAATTAATCTTAAAGCATCAGTTATTGATTTAATGTAATCCATATTATACAAAAACGTTTTGCGTGGTAGTATGAAAATAAGTTTGGTTAAACATTATAGATTTTGATTTTTATATTTTAGCGAAATTATTTTTAGTATCTGCTAATTTAATCAATATTATTTAGCTGCTCTTAATCACTTAATTTGCCAAGAGATTTTTTGAATTATTATTCAATACACTGCTCGATGTATAAAATCTATAAAATTAAAAATAATAATGAAAGAGAAAAAAGCAAAATATGACAAAATTGCGTTAAGTATGGCGTTAGTTATTAAATGATGATTTTATATTCAATTTTAGTGTAAGTTCTTTATTTTTGACAAAGTGAATAACATGTTATATATATTTGCATGATAAGCCTCGAAATCTTAAATTTACTTCAATTATTACTAATTATTTGTCATAAAATTAAAAATTCGAGAATCTGTAAAATTTATTGGAATCTGTAATCTTATTTGTTCCAATATTTTAAGAGAAAATATACATTTAAGTATAAATGTAACTTTGAAATATCATTTGAAATAATATTTCCGAATAATAAAACAAATGTCATGTAGAAATTCAAAGCTACTAATAGAAACATATTAGTTAAATATTTATATTATCTAATACTTAATTTCCTTTTATGAGAGTAAAAATGTGGAAGATAAAATTCTTAGGCAATGTAAATTTAGTAAATTAAATTTTATAAAATAACTTTGCATACTTTTTGAATCAACTTCAATAAAGCATTACTTGAAATTTTAAATGCATTTACATGATTTTAATTAGTCACTCTTTTTAAAGAATGCATAGAAACAAATTATAAATTCATAACTTTCTTAAAAATATAATTTCATCCTTAATAATACGAATTATTTTTCCTAATCATATTAAAAATATCTGAAAGTTTTAATTTATACCAATGTGAGATTAAAAATTGCCTAAAAACTTTTTATTAAGTGTAAAATTCGATTATATTTCACATACTATTTTCTCTTACGATAAAAACCTGAGAGTATTTGTGAATTTTAAACATGGGATAAGCAAAAAGTACTAAAATTTTCTCAGCATGACAAATAATCAATTGTTTTAATTACGAATTTCTTCTAATGAAAAAATTTAAGTTTAAACTTTTTTTGAATTGTTTTATTACTTTATAAATAATCAAAGGTATTTAAAATTCTTTTTAAGTCAAGTTTGATTTTTATTTAATTAAAAAAAAAGAATCTAATTCTAAAGTTCATATTTTTGATTATCTTTTGAAGATGAGGTATATTTGTGTGTTTATTTGATAAAAACAAAAATAATCAAAATGTTTTTAACATTTAAAAAAAATGAAGAAACAAAAAATTAGGTATATAATCTCTACCACAAAAAGTATGGAATTTGTCAAATAATATTTAATAGACTTTTTCCCTAATAAGGCAGATATTTTACAAATGATGCTTTATAATATTAATACTACAAAATATTCCATAATATTTCAACTTGAATAATGTTCAAAACTCCTTAAAGTATGATTAATTTATATTTAGTATTTATCACCTTTGATAAGTTATATATTGTATTTTTAATTATAAATTTACAATGATATCAAGATAATATCATTATCTATAATTCCAAAAATATATATCAAAATTATTAGGTTATTAGTTATGGTATTAAACATGAATCAACATTATCTTAAATCAAAATTAGTCCCAGGTTAACTTTATTAATCAAATGTATGTATTTTTCTCTTTAGCAATTTTTTTTCAATTTTTTATTTTTGCTCTCATGTATTCACACAACTTATCAAGAGTTGGTAAATACTATACGGCTATTTTCTGTTTAAATAAACAATGTGTTTTCGGCATTAGACGAATATTATGCTCTGTTCATTCTGACAGTCTCATGAGAAAACATCTGTTGCATAAGATTAGATTTAATCATTAATTTCTGTATTGGATAATAGGCATTATTCAAAAGCCCATTAATATTCCAGTTGTCAGGGGAACAGCCAGAATGTGATCATTGGCTTACCAATTCTCCATATCTGGAAACTCCAAACATAAATGAACACATACATTTAGTTCCAATTTACTCAGCACGCATTAAGTTAATGTCTATTTACTTAAATTTATTTAAATGTTAACATTAAACACTTTATTTAATTTAAATCAGAATTATGTAAATATTTGTTTATGGACAAATTAGTGTACAAATATGGAAGTTTTCACCGCTAAATAACTTTCTAATATATTATGTACTTTTAATTTAAAATGAATATTTTCAGAGAAAGGAATTTAATAGAATTAACGAACATTAATATTATTTTAATGATGTTCTATAAATTAATAACCTTTTCTTTTAATTTTTATTAAAAAAAACAGGGTGAACCTAATGAGCTGAAATTTTATAAGTATGCTCTTAAAATGATATTTATTTTAGAAATGATAAAAACATAAAATCAATCTGAGAGGTGATGTTTTATACTAACAAAAATATTTCCTTCTTTGGGAATAAAACAGTTTTTCGAAAACCAAATATGTACAGAATGTAGTAATTGGGGAAATGATCTATGAATTTTTTCGCAGAAGCATAGAGAAATGAAAATATGGACTAAAGTATTTGTACAACACTCTGCAATTAACGCACAAGGTTTTCAGTTTGCCCACAATAATAATCAGTTACAAGTGTTTATAGCGAAATATTATGTTTCACAACAGAACGAAGAACGTCTTGTTGAATGTTGTGTATCTAGTATACAATGAATGTTAAAATTTCTTAAGTTCATACCAAACTAATACACAGCATTCTTCAGGTATCTTGAGTATTAGAAAACGCAGGACTTGTGAGATAAGGAGATGGAGCAAGCTAGTTGTTTGGACAATTGTAGCCTATTATTAGGTATGTTTCACATATTGTCCACAGCATGTCCTTAAGATGTGTGCAAATTGATTACATTTACAGTACCAAGTATCTATGAAACTAGAATATATTTAAACTCATCTTAAACTTTCACCACATTTTTGGAACGTGTAGTAAAATTTAAAGATCTTTAAATTATTTTTTATTTGAAAATTTCAAATTTATTACTATGATAAATATTATCCTGTATATTATATCATGTAAATGTGCTAAATATGCTCGTTTTTATTTCGTGTAATAAACTATCACTTGTTTTGGAGTTTGTTTTTTGTTAAAGTATAACTTATAAAATATGAATTTCTCTTTAATTACAGTTGTTGATTCGAAAGAATTAATCACTTTTATGTTTCCACATTTTAAAGAAACAATATATTTTCATGTAATTAATACAAGCTTTGAAAATATTAAGACATTTAAAATAGTTAGAAGTATACTGGTGTTTTATTCACAAAAGTTTAAATTTTTTTAATTTAATTTTTTGAAATACATGGAAAATATATGTATTTAATATTTAATAAAAAAATTTCTCTGAAGTAATTCGCTAAAATATTAAATAATTAATATATAAATTTGTAGTCTCCTTATGAAGATATAATTTTTTCACTAAGTAATTTAAATAAAAAAATATTTCTTTTAAAGCACTTTTTGTCTGAATGAACTTTTTGTCCGTATTCTAATATCGTGGGGGAAATTATCATGTCTCTTTCCCAATTACGTCTCTCGTTCAAATTTCTTGGTAGATAGCAGTGATTCAAATTGCTATTTAAATGTTTTATTAACAAAGAACATATTGAAAAAATTATAGCAAACTCAGACTACATGATTTTATATTTGCTCTTGCAGACCTTTTCAAACTATTTATCCATCAAAAACAGAGCTACTACGGTTGAATGAATCTATAGACATCAATATTGAGTACAGGTTAAATCCTTAGATATTTGTATTTTTGCTATGGAAGTGGCATAGAAAAAAAAGAATTTTGTCTTTTTCACTTATTCTTCTCTTATAAACTCATTATATTAAGAATTCTTCAGGATATATGGTGTAATAAATCAACAATTTTTAAAAACTCAAAAGTCCATCCTCAATAGTTTTTATCTTCCGAATGTATCTTAATCTAACATGGAGGCTAGGAGCTTTAATGAACTTGCGAATGATGAAATTCATCAGTATCCAGTTTCACATTTAAATAGATATAAAATTTAGGATATAAATGTCAGGAAAATAGTACATTTCATGCAGAATGAGAAAGAAAGTGATAATTGCTTTTCAAATAGAGCAAACCCAAACTTTTCTTTAAAAATAAGATTTTATTTATCAGTAAATTTATTAGAAAGCGTGAACTTTTGTTTCAGCTTTTTGATTAATTATTTATTAGGAATCTATTTTTCTGTTTCTATATTTTTTGTTTCCTTATCCTGTTTCCATTTATTAATTTCTTTTTCGTGGAAAGTATGAAACGTTGAGATTTCCGGTTAAAATATATTAACATATAAATATTGTTACATATTATCAACAATATTATAGTACAGTGTATTAATAATATTAACACTGCTTTGACAATATTAATACACACCACATTAATATTGTAATACTACTAATCTAACTTCTCAGCATTGTACAATTTGCAAAGGACATGACTCTTAATAAAAAATATGTTGGATGCAGAACATAATGTAACATTCATGGTTTAAATTAATTTTTTATTTACACTAGGATTAAAATAGTTAAGTTCACATTCAAATTTAGTGTTATTTGGTACATATGAGAAAATACTATAAGGACATAAACCTTCTAATCTAAAATTTTTATTTTTAGGTAAAATAAAAATGTATACAAGAGAGAAGACAGTCTTATACATTTAAAGGTAATTAACCAAACATTTATTTATATATTCTTATTATTAGATCTGTTTAGATCACCAACAGATTAAAATTTTGTTTAATATGCATTTTCATGAGTACACTTTAAAAGTTTAATTATGTTCTAAAATTTTACTAGATATATTACCAATTTTCGAAATTCTTTAAAAAAAAATTTAAGATATGATTTGTGAAAATCAGTATTAAATATTTTTTTTATCATGATGGATGGGGTTTTTAAAAAATATTCGAGAAACGGAAAGATATATTTTTACTGGTTCATACTTGCATGAAAACTAAAATTCGAAATTATATTAAAATTTACTGCTAGATACATAATTTTGGAATTAATGCATATAAAAAAAGAATGAAGAGGAAAAGGTGTTAATGAAACATGAAAATAACTTTTTGGAACAAAATATTCTAAAAATAAATATTTGATAAATGCTAGGGTATAACTTTGTATTAAATTGCTATAACTGTTCATAAAAATTAAATTATATGCCTCATAAAAGGAATACATTAAATAAAAAAATTATTCTATACTTACTTTTATTATCAAATTTACAGCTACTTTGAAATTGATATTTATTCTAGAAATTAAAAAATAACAGTTTGCAGCAAATGAAAAACACATTTAACTAATAAAATTGCAAATGTATCCAAATTTTTAATATAATTCCAAGCAATAATTTCTATAATTGCTATCGAATAAAAGTGGCCATTGAACAGAAAATTTCTGAACTGTCTGCAATGATTTTGATACATTTTTCATTTGCCATACTTTGGGAATCTAACTGAAAGAATAACACATAGAAATTGTTTGCATAATTCAGGTGTCATAAGTTGTGATTCAATAAAAATTTTGAGAAAACAGTAGAATACATTGAAATAATTAATAATAACCGCATGCTGACATATAATCACTTGTTAATAGTCTGAGCATAGAGTGAAATTTATAAACTAGAGCAGGAAATCGATTTCTTAAATACGTTTCAAATGAAAAATTGGAAATACGAACGATTTTACATTGCGTTTTGGGATGAAAAATGATATTCCGATTATTAAATTTTTTGCAAACATGAAATCTCAAATATTAAAAAAAGAATCAATAACCTTACTAGATTGAAATATTATATACGGAATTTTAAAAAGTTATGAGAGATATGTAAATATTTTGTTACGTATTTGCAGCAATAAAATATACGGTTAAGAATTTATTTAAAATGATAAAATTACAAATGTTCATAATTTTACAAAGAAACTAGAGTTTTTCTTCATTTATTTATATATTGCAACTACGTACACATTCAATTACTTTGTGCTTATTATACTAAAAATGAAATGTTTATGGAAGAGTAATTAAAATGTGAATAAAGAGAAAACAATACTAGACATTGATAAAAATGAATTTTTATTTAAAATTAATTTATTAAGAAAATTATTAATATTCTTGAAATTTATCTATTAGAATTTTTACAATGAACACATATATTTTGTAAAGATCCTGATAAAACTTTATTAGAAGAACACTTTACAAAATGTAATATTTAAAAAAATTATTATATTAAAATGTGTAGTACAAAATTCAAAGAAATCATGGCTGTACTTCAATGCAATTTAAATATGCTCCCACAGTCAAATCTTGTGTGTGTGAATAGTACTGATCAACATATTTTTTCACAAGAAAACTAAATATATATATATATATATATATATATATATATATATATATATATATATATATATATATATATATATATATATATATATATATATATATATATATATATATATATATATATATATATATATATATATATATATATATATATATATATATATATATATATATATATATGTATGTATGTATACATAAGTATTTCAATTGTATGACTGGTGATATTGATAAAGATTGGGCTACAGATATAGGTTGTTTATTATGTGTTAGGCTACTGACGTGGTGGAAAATTGGAATTTATCATATGGCATTTTGAGCCTCTATGATCTGGATGAAAAAGAAGATCAATTCAAGTGCCTATTGCTTCTGCATAACAAACATTGAAGGAATAACGTCCAAGTAAAATAAAGTGTAAAATATCCCAAATTAGCATCTACAATAAGAGCTGTGCCTTACAGTGAAGATTACCCTACACCAAAGTTTCTAGATTTTATTTAAAATAATTGATAATTCCGACTTTGATGAAAGAAAACAAATAGAAGACTCTGCCTTTTGAAACAGTTAGTTCTCATCATCAGACTTTTATCTCAAAATCTTAATATGGTCTTACCTCAAGATCTTAATGACTTAATAAGGGATTTAAAGTCGTCTAAATCGTACATTCAGCTTTTAAGTTCGTGTTTTAAAATTTATCTACTTAAGTCGTGCAAATAAACGTTCATAGGGATTTTAAAGAATACTTATCTAAAGAAGGCAATGTAGTTTTATGTCATATACTAAGCTAGGGATATTTTTTGTAATATTTAAACTTCAGTTAGTTTGTTCAGAAATGGTATTGAATGAAAATATTAATACCAGTTACATGAATAGGGATTGTTCATAGACTCATTGAAAGTTATTTTGAAGGTTGTATTACTGCATAATGGAATGAGCGACTATCAATACCTTTAGTACCTTCTAGTGATATGAAAATAGGAAACTGTTGTTAGGAAAATTTAAGTACACTGAATATAACTGGAATATATACGGTGACTTAAATTAATGGATTTATTATTAAGTTTTAAAATTAGATATGGATACGTGAATGAGACAGCAGATACAGGAAATTTCATTGTTTAAGAAATTATTAACTTAAATATGAATCTTTTATTCCAAGACATACAATGTGAACAAATACTCCTTTAGTGATTCCCGTAAAGGTATTTTTATATCCCTTACATGTAAAACTGGAAATGATGAAAATTTTTGTAAAAATAATGGACCAAAAATAAGCTGTCTTTATGCACCTGAAATCTAAATTTTCTAAAATAAGTGATGAAAAATTGAATGAAGAAATATTTATAAGATAACAAATAAGATCAATGATATCACATTGTGAATATTTTGTGGAAATGTTGAATCCATCGAAAATTGCAGCGAGGAGAACATTTTAAAATATATGTTGTCAATTTAGTGGCAATAATAAAGAAAAGAATAAATAAAAATAGTAAATGATCTTCTGGGGTCATTGCAAGTCTCTTAATCCCCATTTAGACTTTTTCCCTGAACCTCTTGGTGATGCCTCTGAGGAGCACTTTGAGCGTTTTCAGTAACAGATTACAATCATGGAAATGATGAACCAAAGCAAGTGGATTCTCAGTTTAATGAACGTTTTCACTTGATTATTAAGAGGAATAATCTCAGTGTGCAAACTATTGTATACACTCAAAATATACAACATTTTTGATAAGCCATCATTATCTAAATATTTACATTAAATGGTTTTTTTTAAGTAGAAACTAGTTTAGAACTTTAAAAGTATCTCCAAAAACCATAACTGAAGGAGAAAGTTTCAGCAGACATTTGAAGCCATTTGTGAAAAGTTAATAAGATTTCGCTTATTTAATCCTTAGTTAAGAAAAAAGCTTTTTTTAAGAATGCGATAGACCAGAATGAGTTTTTCTTCATTTCAAAATATTTAAATAAAGTACGAGTGTGTTTATAAATTATAAAGAAAATTCTTAATCTTTTTATTAATAAATTACGTAAATCTTTTGTTTATTTATTCAAAGAAAATCTAAATTGGGAGTCATTCCTTTGAATTTGTTAACGTAAAATATAAACATTGTTAGTGTACAATACGGTGATATATTCTATCGTTCCCTGAAGATCTATAGTAAACACTCAAACATATGATCAGGACAATTAAGCCTAATTCATACTCAAATCATACAAACTCATTATAATGTCAAACTCATATTGAAACTTGAATGATGCTTGCGTATAATAATAGATTGTTTCGTAGAGTAACTGCTGAGCTAAAGGGAAATTATAGTATTATATTAGAAAATTTTAAGTTTCATTATGATTTATTGGAATTTATATGGGATATGCTACACTTTTGAATTTATATCTATATTTTTTCATGAAATTGAAAAGATGTTTCATTTAAGTTTGTGTCAGAAAACTTATGTGTATAGCATTCTTTAAACATATATTTTAAAATTAAAACGTATCTTAAATATTATATTGGGCTGTTCGGAAGGTAATTTCGTTTTAATCGCCTGGATAAGTTTCTTGTTAGTAAAAGCTAACCATTTTATCAGTGTGGAATCATGCTACCACCGAAAAGAAGGCAGAAAGTATTGGATTAAAATTGACAAATACAATTCTATAAAATTTTTATTAGTTATACGTATTCCATTTTCATAAAAAACGAAATTACTTACCGAACAACGAACAACGCTATATATATATATATATATATATATATATATATATATATATATATATATATATATATATATATATATATATATATATATATATATATATATATATATATATATATATATATATATATATATATATATATATATATATATATATATATATATATATATATATATATATATATATATATATGTATATATATATATATATATGTATAGATAGATAGATAGATATATATGTATATATATATATATACATTGATAGCTAAAATTTTAAATATAAAATTCATAATTACTAATTGATGTTTCCATATCTCATGTAGTTTATGTGTATTTTACTTAAGCATTTTTGTAGGTAGAACATGTAATTAAGATAAGATTGTTACTTTTAAAAATTTAATTCCGTTATTATTGGATTAAAATAAATATTTTACTTCGAAATACATCTCTTAGTTTTCAATAACATATTATTATTAATTTAAAATTTTTATTAATATAATTCCATTCAACGCTCACAAAACTGTATAAAAATTTTCAACACCATTTAAATTTCAAGAAAAATGATTAAGAGTGCTCGGATTTCCAACTAAATTTGTTATAAGATGTATATTTTGAAACACAATTCTAAAAATCCTGCTAAATATTTACTGAAAATAATGTCTAATTAGCAAGATTTTTTATAAATTACATGTATAATCATGTTTACAATTAATAATTATTTCAAGTTTAAGCTTAGGTGTTTTTATAGAAAACAGAGATATTGGCTTGTTGTTGTCGTGTGCCAGCTAAGCTGGCAGAATGGGGTGCGCTCCTCCACTTTTTCAACTGAACCATATTTTGGTGTAGAGTTCTACTTCTTCAGTATACACATGCCTTAGGGACCCGTTTATAAGGTAGGCCACCATTTACAACACATTCATACACAGAAAGGACAAAAACTGGATAGATAGAGAGAGATAGTACATCCATGCGTGAACTGGGATTTGAACCCAGGACCTCCCTAACCGCAGTCAGGGACTCTGACCACTAGACCGAGCGGTGGCAGATATTGGCTTACCTAAGTTGATTAAGCACATATGAAACGTAAAATTGAGTATGTTAAAGGAATCATCTTTTTTTCATTTTTAGTTGAAATGAGCAAATCTGTAAAATACGAAAAGATAAAAAGTCAATCTTCTCAACAAATATGTATTTTAAATTAAAATTAATTATAAATATAATAAAGCAGATTATTAAAAACATTTTATAAGATAAGGTATAAAAAATTTGAAAATTTCTGAAAATTCAGTTTTGACAATCATAGAGATATTGATAATTTAATTACAACGTAAACATTAAAAATAAATTCAACATGAAGCTAACAATGTTTATCAAAACTCATAAAATTCTGTCTACCAATTATTCTCCTTTAAAGATCCCCTTTTTGTCTTAAAAATTGACGTAAACACGTAAAATGCTAGCATTTTACACTGATTAATATTTATCATAATGACATTAAATTTAGTCTTAAAATATTATAAACTCTATTAAAATATCATAGGTGCCGTGGTAGCCTAGTAGTTAGGGCATCGGCCTTCCGTCCTGAATTGCGGGGTTCCATTCCCCACCGAGTACATGCGATATATGTGCTCGTTAAATCTGTGGAATCGAAAGTACTGTGGTTGGTCATTGAGCAGTTATCATGGGTGTAGTGGTCTGGAGAAATTTTCCTGCCACTTCAAATCAATGTCAAAATTAAAGGAGTGGATCTTCTGGAGTTGCCATCTATCGAAAGATGTTAGAGCAAAGTCGTACTTTCCCCTTCGTAGTGCTGTGGTTAAACGAAAAGCGCTACCTACTAATTTAAATTCGCATGGTCAATGGTTTAACAAGCTTGACGTCTCCAAGTGTCATAAGTAATAACAACAAAATATCGAAATATCCTCAAAACAATAACTTCCTATTCATTATGAAAACAAAACTTCACTAACACACATGTTTACGATGTCTACATATACAAACATAGTCCTTTTTTCCATGACTTCTGCTATGGGCTTGTTTTCTTTTGAAGTGGAATCTCATTTCTTGAGGCCCTTTCCCTTCTTTCAATTGGACTCTGATCGAATACATTTTCATTCAAAGCTTTTGGCTAGAGTGAGTAAAGGGTCCAATATACCAGATTTTATTAGACAGATAGATCATGAGACAATTAATAGTATCCCTCATTCTGCATTAAAAATTTATACTGATGGCAGCAAGGGCAACGGCGGTATTTCTGGGAGCAGTGTACATATTGAGTCATCTGATAGTACAATTTACATAACAGTTAGAAATGCTAACTATTGTTCGGTTCTTAGATCAGAACTTATAGCTATCGATGAGGTATTGAATTATATAGACACGACCTCTGAACTTCTTTTCAGAGACATCTGGATACTAACGGACAGTCGTGACTCTATACAGCACCTGTCTCAATGGACGACCATTGGGGATAAGACAAATTTGAATATTTTAGATCCTGTGACACGACTTTCTACTAAACACTCTATATATTTTCAATGGGTTCCTTCCCATGTTGGATTGAGTGGTAAAAAAATTTAAGATAGCTTGGCTATGTCTGCCACTGGTGACACCTTGAAGGGCAACGCTATTCTAACGTTTCCGGAAATTTCCACTATTAAAAAGATGGAATTAAACGCAATTTTGAGATATCCGCCTACCCACTCTTGGTACTTAGGGAAAAAACCACTTTGGTGGTTTCCTCAGGATACAGCAGACTGCTCTTTCACGTTTTTTTTAGGTCCCTTTCTTTTCAACAGGGCCTGAAAGTCTTTCTGGAGTGTCACTGGTGGAAGGCTGATCTCAGGCTTCCCCGAGACATATTCTTGACTGTGTGAATTTTACTGTGAATGAGGTTTTGGAGAGTCTTATTTTATTTTTAGACTTTTTAATGATTTTTGGTCTGTATGGAGATGGTTTAGCTTAGCTGCACCATCTGGGATATGAAACATCAACAACACATATCATGTTAATATAGTTTAAAAGAAATGTTTTACAGTAAATTAAATGACTTTTATAATATTAAACGCATTCAACATTTAAAATCAAAATTTCAGAAATTACATGCATTTCATATAGTGTCAGGAAGAGAAACATGAAAATTTTTAAATTAAAACATTTGATTATAAAAAGCAACAAAATGTACAACGACTTAAAATTTATTTACAAAATGCATTTTTCATATTCATTTTGTAAATTGTTTCACATGGTACATCTAAATTACGTAGTAACTTATAATACGCTCAATGAACTATTTTCTTTTGATTGAGTTAAATGGCATATTTATTTTATTAATTTAATTAATAATGACACATTAATTTAATTATTTTAATTTTATTCTGATTTATATTGTTGAAGCAATAAACATAAGTGCTGAACTTAAATTATTTTGAATTTTTCAGAATTGTTTTAACATTAAAACAAAGTTAAATTTCAGTATCTTTAAATTAAATTTATATCATTTTGGATTTTTATAATATTTATTATACATTCTAAGCATTACTTATTTTGTTATATTATTTAAAAATTCCTTGAACATCACTTTTACTATTTTGAACTGAAATAGAAATTAAGAAATAATTTATTTTAAATTAACTTCGACTTTATTTTTTAGTTATACTTAAAGATAAATATTCCTTTAAAGTATATACAAAAATATGAATATGATACAATATTCACAAACAATTTAAAAAATTTCTTAAACATAACAATTTACAAAATATTAAATTGAATTGAGTTATTTGTTACATTTTCTGTTTAATAAATTCAATCAATATAGTTTAATTGATAAAACAAAATAAAAAAACATGAATATGACAATTGCACAAAATATTTTTCATTTCGTTTTAAGAAAATTTTCAAATAAATAATTATTTTTATTTTTATTCTTGCTCACATTCAACGGTAAGAAGAAATGGATCTAAAAATGATTAATATATAATAGTTTTCACTATATCAAATATATTTAATCAAATATAGGAAATACATAGGGGAACGTTTCTCTCTCTATTTTAATCTATATCTATAAATAATCATGTATTGTAAACTTTGATGAGACCATAAATCTGATTTCTATGTTTATTTTGTTTTACTTAATTATACTGTCTTGAAATTCTATAATATGTTAATAATATAATGCAGTATAAGCTATATTAGTTTGCAGCGAAAATATATAAATTTGTTTTTATAATAAATGCATAAATTAATTAAAATTCAATTTAATTAGAAACTTAGTGGTTACCAATATCTCTCTTCCGTTGTAATTTCTATTTAAAATTAAATACCGAAATATTTTGGAAAAACAGACAAATACAATAAGGTAATATTCTTACCTTAAATGAATGAATGCAAAGCTGTAAATTTAAAATGGAAATACTTAACTTAGAATGTTCCTAAGAAAATTTATTTAATATAAAATAAAAAATAAATTTTGTATATTTGTATAAAAACATTAAATTCTGAAATTTTTATTATTATACTTTACAAATTAATAAGCAATAAATTTTATCTGACTAAGAAGTTAAAGAGTATGACCTAAAAAATAAACTCAATTATTCAGTGTTTGATATTTGTAAAATACATCATGTTCTATTAATTTTTCGACCAGACAAAGAGGGCAAACCTATTATTATTGGGCAAAATTTTAATAAAGCAAAGTTAATTTGGTGTTTATTATTGATTTAATTAATTTTAATGAGAAATTATTCAGGATTATAAAAGAAATTTGAGTGCAATGAGTCATACTGTTTAGAAAAAAAAATTGCTCAATCCATTCTAAACATTTCAATTAACTCATTTGTAATAAGCTCAAATTATGCTACCAAATTATTCTTGCAATATATTACGATGACTGTAAAGTAGATCACTTGAAATCTATTTTTAATGAAGGTTTTTTTATGTTTTTACGAAAACATGGGGCCATTGATAATTAGTGAAAGATCAAATATCATGCGCTATCTTAAAATGGAATTGGGATTAATGTTACATAATATGAATCATTATTAAAAAATAATCTACTTTAGATCAATATAAAATCATTAGGAGAATACCAAAATTAGTCTAAATTTAAAATAACAAAATATTTATAAGTTTATGAAATTTGTTATTTTTTACCTCAAATATAATATTATGCATCTAAGCTGTTAATAATCATGACGTTAGAAATTTCCAAGGATGATATCTATAAAAATACTAAATAAAATCGTATCCAATAATCATTTTAGAAATGCAGTTTCCCCATCAATATATTAAAATATAGTTCTCTAAATATATAGAAAATGAAAAAATAAAATTTGTTTTCCTTATAATCAACTTATGATTTCAAAAATAGTATCGTGTTCATGCAGATATATAAAATAATTGAACAACAAAAATTGTTTTTGTCATCGATAAATTATAGCGTTAGATCCTATATCTAGAATGTCTTTAGGGATTAATATAATTATGTATTGATCTTTAATATCAGCAAGAGGTGTCATTATTATATTAAAAAAAGTAAATATCGAACTAAAAGTTTTTATTTTCAGAAATGTTTCTTCTCTATATAAAGATTAGATTGCAAATGAATTGAAAGTTAAACCCAAACCAATCGGCATGCATCAGACATGTCAAATAATTAGGGGTCCAGTTTGTACTTTCTTTACACCAAGTAAACTACGCCGCAAGCAATGAATTGCTGTAATTTGAAAACATTTGCCATTGAGCATTTTGTATATAATGAATGTGACATAAGCTTACAAGCATATGGGTCATATTGTGCATAATATGTGTAGCTAAAAATAATTGACATGCCAATGTCTATTAGTCCTATGTCGGTCTACGGAGTTCTGACAGTTACTCTGACAAATACTAGTCAATCCTCATCATTGTACCCTGGGAGTCATTCTGAACAACTGATAGTGTTTCCATTATCTAGGAATTATTAAATTTTTAAGCACTCAAAACATAATTTTCTGCATTAGCTCGAGTTCTTAGGACAGTGCTGCCTGCACACAACTACATTCCAAGCAGCCAATATAATTTAAGTGTCTGAAAAATCGCTTATATGTGATGACCATATGAGTGCCATTCACTCATCTCAATATGTGTTTTACAAGCATTTTTAAATACGATTTCTTTGAAACAATTCTTTATACATACTTCGCTGAAATTTCTTTCTTTGCAACAATTACTTAAGACTATCTTTTGGTTTCTACATCTTGAATCTTGAGTATTTTATTCCTGAAGATATGTTTAAGATAATCCTCTCGGTAAAATGTTTGCCTTAGAATGTAGTTTGATGTCAGTCCACATTATCCTTAACTTACGAACATGAATGGAAATAACTAAATAATACGAAAATAGTTTGTTATAGCATAAATAAGATAATAACTCTGCAATAAGGCTGAATTTTTATTTGTATTCATTTATTATTTGATTTCTGAGTTCTAACAGAAGTTTGAGTTCGAATTCTCATCTAACAATTTTGGTGCAAATGTTGTTTCAGTTGCCTGAAATTTACTGTTGATGAAAGCTTAAATATCCCTCATGTGCATAATAAAAAGTTAGCTAAGTTGCAAAAGTTAGTTACGCAGTTTACTTATCCTTTGGCCATCATTATATAGCTCATTTTTCAAAAGCTATAATCCAGTAATAGTAATGAATCAAATATGTTAATACTTGTATACATAATACTTTCATGCAATTAAAATTGAAAATAGTATATATTTAATGCAAAATCATGAAATTTGTGATAAATGTTTTTAAATGTTATTAGTGTATGTCTATACGTTTATTATAATTCTACACATTATGAAGAAGTAGTATCTACATTTATTTTGGGTACGTTTACAAATAACGAACACTTTCTGTGATAAAGCATACACCCATTAATGAATGGTAAATATAAAAAATAAAATTTATATGAATCATATACTTGGAATGTTCTCAATGAAACAATTATTTCAAGGACAACATTAAATTATCTACAACTGTATTTTAAGTTAGTTTCGACATAAAGTTTCACATGTTGTAATGTGGCTAAGCCATTTTTTGAAATATTTTTGCTTGAAAATGCTCTTACATTACGTTAATTATATATTTTTACATAATTAATTTCTTTCTCTTATCTATTTTGCCATCATAATTATAGTTGCTTACTATTTTATACATCTCACTCCATTTGTTTTAAAATATATATATATATATATATATATATATATATATATATATATATATATATATATATATATATATATATTTAAATGAGCATTTTTCTTGTTAACATGACATTCAATTGGGGAATATTGACGGAAATCAAAAAGAAGATTATTCAGTTTCAATCTAAATCAATAAAAATGTATATAAGAGGAGTTAAGAATGTCAATTTTGTATATTTTGATGTTAAGTTCAACTGCATAATATAGTATAGAATTTAGTTATGTTTCATGCAATATTATTTTCATTATTTGCTTTCTAATCGTTATTTTTTTAATTATAGAGGAAAGTTTTTTTAGATTCCAATCTACTGTAATACATATGTACAAGATGAAAAAATATACCTACTAACTGTTGAACCTAATATCAGAGTGATAACAATTCTGATCCGATATTGTTAGAAAAGTGTTTTCGTAACGTTACCCTAATTATTTGACAAAATATTTATGCATGTGTGTTTTCGGTTAAAAGTGCACACAAAGCTTTGTACTAAGATTTATATTTTATATTTTATTATTTTTCTTAAGTAATAAAGAACATTTTCGAAGAATTAATTGCTTTTTCCAATAAAATATAAATCCAAAAGAGAATGCATAACTTTTCATCATTGAAAATGACAAGATAATGTAAGGCCTTTTCAAAACATCTCCTTCATTGAATTAAATTAATGTAAAAAAGGTTTGCAGTTCAAGGAATACATTTTTACATTTGAATGAACACCTGGAGTTGTATTCTGCTGAACGTATTATGCATAAATAAATCTTAAAATTATATACATCTGTCTTATTGCTGTAGCTAGATAAAATCTTATTCATCTTCATGAGATTATGTGAAATTGTATATTGCATATACACCCACGTAAATTAATACGGTTTATGTATTGTACCAGATAAACTGATATTGAGGTAAATTAACCACTTTCCGATGTAAGTAATGCAATTAACATTTTTTTCCCTTTCACAATTTAAGGATCAAGTTTTAAGTTTGTCATTTTAATAGTTTTTAAATAGATGATATTGTTTTAAAGTATCATTTCCATTAATGTCCTATATATTCTTTATTGGATGTAACAATAAAGTTTTATTTATTTCAACTCAAATCTAGAAGGATCTTAATAAAACTAATTACAATCAAAAAATTATTAAAGTAATTACCTCTAAGTTTCAATCAAATATATGATTTTACAAACTATATATTATTGAGTAAGGGATTATACTTTATGCGGATTATAATTTAACGTACGTTATCAAAGAAAAATCAGTAAAGAACTTTAAAAAACCTGTAGAAGCATTGGAAAAGCACAAGATTCATCTGGAATCTCACATGTAACCAGAAGATTACTTTACAACTACATAAAACCATCGGATACCTTTATATTAAAAAAAAAGAAAGCATCATCTTAAATGGAGAGGAAAGCACATTGAGCGCTGGCTTTTGTGGGCCAAATAATACATGTCTTGGAACTCCGAATGGACTTTAACTATTTTTTTGATGATAAAAGACGTGACCCAGGCAGCTATCAATAGTATTGGTATTGTCTAGGTACGCAAGAAGATACGTATTCTACCAGACAGATAGAAGCAGGTAGTTTAATGATGTGGATAGCTGTTGGGTACGGTGGAAAGACTAATCTAGTGTTTCTGGATGGAAGTTCGTTTGTTTGTTTGTCACTCAACTGTCATTTTTGCACACGAGGGCTAATTAGACCGGGAATACGGCTAAAATTTGATTCCGAACCACTACAAACATCCATGCCCAAGGTGGGATTCGGATCCACGAACTTTTGCACCGAAGGCAAGACGCTAACCATTCGGCTACCAGCTCGGCTTCTGGATGGAAGAGAGAAACATTCAGATTACATTCAAATTTTAAATTCAGTGCTTTTTCCCTATAACACTGAGAAAGGTGGAGAAAGTTGGATTTTTCAGCAATATGGAACATCAATTCACACTACAAATAACGTTAAAAATTGGATTGAAGCAAATAGTGTTCGGGTTCTTCCATTGCCTGTTAAAAGTCCAGACTTCAATATTGTCAAAAATATCTAGTCAGTAACTCTTTGGCGTGTTAACGCCAGAGGCAAGTAATAGTAAAATTTTTGTCACACCAAAATTCAAGACTTATATGATTCAATGGCAAATAAAGTCTTTAAAGTAAATAAAGCGAATAGAAGAAAAATTCTTCATCAACAAGTCTTTTATTTTAAATATTCAGAATTGTCCTTCTACTTTTTTCACACGGTAAGATGCGGTTGAAACTAGTTGTTAATCATAATAAGCAAATGTTTGATATAATAATTATCTGATTAGAAGTAAGTTTTTAAAAGTGTTGCAGTAAAATTATTTTGTAAAAATTCAAAGTTCATCTTTTATTTTAAGAATACCAAAAATACGTAGTGTCCGTCTACTTTTTTCACGCAGTATATATATATATATATATATATATATATATATATATATATATATATATATATATATATATATATATATATATATATATATATATATATATATATATATATATATATATATATATATAATTATTTACATAATTTGTAAACGGATCTTCAAACATACTTAAAGCATGCGTGCATCTTTTTGATAAAATATTTAAATCTTGTTTTCCTCATA
Source organism: Latrodectus hesperus (assembly GCA_037975125.1). Lineage (NCBI taxonomy): Eukaryota > Metazoa > Arthropoda > Arachnida > Araneae > Theridiidae > Latrodectus > Latrodectus hesperus. The sequence continues at coordinate 12,044,854 of CM075853.1, forward strand.
AACTGAAAATAAAATAAAAATAACGAAATGTTTCATACATAGAAGTTTAAACTCACAACAGCACACGATAAAAGTATTTATTTAGATAGATACACAACATTTCTTAAATATTCAAAAAAACTTTCTTTTTGTACATTTCTCAAACAATGATCTTTCTCTAATCTTGCTTGCGCCATTCAAAATCTTTTCACAATGTCATGAAATGATAAAACCCCAAGAAATGACTAAGCTTAGGAAATTTTATCTTTTTGTCAGAGTTCCAAGTAAACGTCAGAATAAATATCACAAGAATAAACACCAAATGTTGTTAGCGAATGTTTTTTTCTTTTCCACTAAAAGAATATCTTCTTCATATTTATTCGGAGTTATTTAACACAGAAAAACTGGGACATTCTTTTATTTTTCATTTGAAACTGAATATTTTATTTTCCTTACAAATGCAACCTTATGATTATAAGTTAGATTGGATTTAACAATACATCACTGGACTTGTCAAAAGTACAGGAGTAGCAATGTTATCAAAGTTGTCCTTTAATTCAATGTACGAAAGATTGTTTATGAATGATCTTTGAGGGTTGAGTTTTCGTACTTTGAAGTGCATTTCTTGTGATCACTCTCTAGATTCAGAGTAGTCATTGTCGCCAAAGTTGAATTATTCATTGTTTTAATGAACAGTTGCTGATTTTCAAGACAGTAAATTCCGAATGGTAATAGCAAGAACACAAAAGATGACAGTAATTTTACTGAAGTACGTTTTCTGTCCAGATTGAGAATTAGTAGTTAAGCTGCTGGAAACAAGTTCTCCAAAGTCTCCACTGTAATCTGTATCATACATATCTAAGGTATCATTAGTGCCTAAAAATAATGGAAGTATTAAAAACATATCTATGTGCAATAGAACAATATAATAATATATTGTATAAAAGTCATTTTTAAATACCTAAAATTAAACTTATGCATGCATAATTATTAAGAACTAGATTTATTAATTAACAATTATTTTTGCATATATACTAATTTTATATTGCTATTTTATTAACATTGCTATTTCATTTAATATAACATTGCTATTTTATAAATTAATAACTGGTTTATGTTGCTTATTTTATTTAATTTATTAATTCAAATAAAACTTTTTATTGATTAATGTGAATAATTAAAATTCATTTGTTTGAAATTATTCCCTCTTAAAAACAATAAAATCAAAAGATAATGAATATATATTAATACCTGTGATATATATTGGTAAATATGTACCCTTTTCCATAAACATTACGTAGGAAAAACTAAAGCAGATGAAATCACTTAGAAATACTTATTAAACTCCTTAATAATACTTTAAAATGTTTTATAAGTTATTTATATATTAAAAGTAAGAAGTAAGGTATCACAAATAAAATAAATTAACACTAATTTAATCCATTCTCAAGCTTCTTCCAATTAATAAATAAAATTAAGATCATTCAACCAATTACATTATTATTGCAAACAGATACATTTGAGAAATACTTATTATAGGATTCATTCTTGAAAGAATTGCCTAATGTATACTTAATGCCAAGCATAGCTATGATTAATTAATTTGATAGTATCCAATAATGTATTTTGTGCAATCTTGAAATGAAATTCCTCACGTTAAGACATGACCGAATGTAATCAGAGATAATCACTTCCTTCAAGGGTTATTGGCAGATATTATTCACATGCACATTGCTGTTGTTCTCCTTCATGTTTGGTGAAGCATTTGGATGCATAGTTTGAAATTAGTAGGAAGGGGAACCCGCATTAATCTTTGAACGTCCGTTGAAGGACAAATGCAAATGAATCTCTCTATAACGCTTGGAATCTATCTCATTTAAATATCTCACACCGCGGCAGGCACAACATTCCATTCGGGGTGTATTATTAATTTCGCTTTGGTTTTGGTCCAGCGTGTTATAACCAAGAATAGTGAATATGATGGTAATTCACTGCTACCAAGGTGAGATTTGATATGCGTTCATTTAAAATGGACTTAAAACGACAAATATGTTAAATAAATACTAGGATGCTTCTCATTTTAAAATGTATTCATGAAGTTTCTAAACTTGTTTTTTTTGTGAAAAATAAACGGAGTTCAAGAAGGTTAGACATATTGATTGAACAAAAATATTTTTATGTAGTTATTTTGTACAAAATTAAAGTTCTTTCATTTCTTAAATTTGTCACCGATTTCAAATTTTAAATGGAAAGAAATAATTAACTGCAGTATGCTATTTTAGAAGTTAGATGATGGATATACTTCGGGTTGTTCGACTGAAAATTTCACAAGTCAATGCGAAATATTTTGCTTTTAAAAATCACTTCCGGGTCCCCACTTTAGAAGTTAGATGATGGTTATATCATCAGATCATTAAGATATGTTGAATGATTAAGTAGTTTAAGCAAATCATTTATATTAAATTTAAATAATTATATTAAAAATGACAGCTAATACAATTTCAGTGTTAGGCGTTATATATCCTATCTGGAAATGATTTCTTTTGACATAAGCGAGGGGGAAGTCAGACTCGTTCTCTGCCTCCGCAAAGGATTGATATAAAATAGATCACAAAAGAAATCCCCCTCCAGTTCCTTGGACTACATGTACTAGGAACGAACCTGATCAGGAGTTAGAGTCATGAAACAACAGCAATAAAATATCCTCGCATGAAGGATGCAGAAGAGAGCGTTTTTAGTTTGAGGAGGCCGAAAAAGAGGGGCGACATTGGTTCTTCGACTGAAAATTTCATAAGTCAATGCGAAATATTTTGCTTTTAAAAATCACGTCCGGGTCACCACTTTAGAAGTTAGATGATGGTTATATCATCAGAACATTAAGAAGGTTGAATGATTAAGTACTTTAAACAAACTATTTATATAAAATCTAAATAATTAAAATATTAAAAAGGAGAGCTAATACAATTTAAGTGTTAGGCGTTATATATCCTATCTGGAAGTGATTTTTTTTGACATAAGCGAGGGGGAAGTCAGACTCGTTCTCTGCCTCCGCAAAGGATTGATATAAAATAGATCACAAAAGAAATCCCCCTCCAGTTCCTTGGACTACATGTACTAGGAACGAACCTGATCAGGAGTTAGAGTCATGAAACAACAGCAATAAAATATCCTCGCATGAAGGATGCAGAAGAGAGCGTTTTTAGTTTGAGGAGGCCGAAAAAGAGGGGCGACATTGGTTCTTCGACTGAAAATTTCATAAGTCAATGCGAAATATTTTGCTTTTAAAAATCACGTCCGGGTCACCACTTTAGAAGTTAGATGATGGTTATATCATCAGATCATTAAGAAGGTTGAATGATTAAGTACTTTAAACAAACTATTTATATAAAATCTAAATAATTAAAATATTAAAAAGGAGAGCTAATACAATTTAAGTGTTAGGCGTTATATATCCTATCTGGAAGTGATTTTTTTTGACATAAGCGAGGGGGAAGTCAGACTCGTTCTCTGCCTCCGCAAAGGATTGATATAAAATAGATCACAAAAGAAATCCCCCTCCAGTTCCTTGGACTACATGTACTAGGAACGAACCTGATCAGGAGTTAGAGTCATGAAACAACAGCAATAAAATATCCTCGCATGAAGGATGCAGAAGAGAGCGTTTTTAGTTTGAGGAGGCCGAAAAAGAGGGGCGACATTGGTTCTTCGACTGAAAATTTCATAAGTCAATGCGAAATATTTTGCTTTTAAAAATCACGTCCGGGTCACCACTTTAGAAGTTAGATGATGGTTATATCATCAGATCATTAAGAAGGTTGAATGATTAAGTACCTTAAACAAACTATTTATATAAAATCTAAATAATTAAAATATTAAAAAGGAGAGCTAATACAATTTAAGTGTTAGGCGTTATATATCCTATCTGGAAGTGATTTTTTTGACATAAGCGAGGGGGAAGTCAGACTCGTTCTCTGCCTCCGCAAAGGATTGATATAAAATAGATCACAAAAGAAATCCCCCTCCAGTTCCTTGGACTACATGTACTAGGAACGAACCTGATCAGGAGTTAGAGTCATGAAACAACAGCAATAAAATATCCTCGCATGAAGGATGCAGAAGAGAGCGTTTTTAGTTTGAGGAGGCCGAAAAAGAGGGGCGACATTGGTTCTTCGACTGAAAATTTCATAAGTCAATGCGAAATATTTTGCTTTTAAAAATCACGTCCGGGTCACCACTTTAGAAGTTAGATGATGGTTATATCATCAGATCATTAAGAAGGTTGAATGATTAAGTACTTTAAACAAACTATTTATATAAAATCTAAATAATTAAAATATTAAAAAGGAGAGCTAATACAATTTAAGTGTTAGGCGTTATATATCCTATCTGGAAGTGATTTTTTTGACATAAGCGAGGGGGAAGTCAGACTCGTTCTCTGCCTCCACGACGGATTGATATAAAATAGATCACAAAAGAAATCCCCCTCCAGTTCCTTGGACTACATGTACTAGGAACGAACCTGATCAGGAGTTAGAGTCTTGAAACAACAGCAATAAAATATCCTCGCATGAAGGATGCAGAAGAGAGCGTTTTCTCCCTAGTTTGAGGAGGCCGAAAAAGAGGGGCGACATTGGTTCTTCAATTGAAAATTTCATAAGTCAATGCGAAATATTTTGCTTTTAAAAATCACGTCCGGGTCACCACTTTAGAAGTTAGATGATGGTTATATCTTTAGATCATTAAGAAGGTTGAATGATTAAGTATTTTAAACAAACTATTTATATAAAATCTAAACAATTAAAGTATTAAAAAGGAGAGCTAATACAATTTAAGTGTTAGGCGTTACATATCCCATATGGAAGTGATTTCTTTTGACATAAGCGAGAGGAAAGTCAGACTCGTTCTCTGCCTCCGCGGCAGATTGATATAAAAAAATCACCACACTATCAATAGATAGCAAATATCTTATCTGGTTAGTTTCATGAATATACTAAGATATAAGGATACTGTGTGAGGATACTGATATAAGGATACTAAGAATATTGAGTAACTTTATTTAACAATTTAAGAAGCTTAATATTTTATAAATGAAAAAATTAGAACATTGGTTATATCTATAAATTAATTTTTGTTATATGTATTATTGTGCAGGTTTTAATATGAAAACTATACAATATTTATTTTTAATATTTACTATATTTTAATTTCTTCAGAATTTTTGATGAAAATCATCAAATTATTGGCATACTAAATTTTATTTCATTAAATTAATTTCAAGGGTTTTACCAACCAAAACCACAGACTCATGTTTATATAATATTTTTATAAATTAATGAGTTTTTCATTTTGTGATATCGAAACAAATGATCCTTAGTTACTGAATAAAATAAAATTTCGATTTCTTACTTTAATTATTGTAGTTTTAGATTTTTCAGATATATATTTTATTTATTAGAAATGAATTGATTATAAAATTTAATATAATTACTGTAAAAGGAAGAAATAATAGAAAGAAAAATAAGTGAAGAACTAGTTCTAAAATAATTTTCTATCTCTATCTATCTATCTCTATAAAATATTAAGTATAATGATATTGTATTTCTCAACATATTTTGAAACATCAAACGTGTGTGCAGAGATTTAAGTATTTATAGATTTCCATATTTTAAATACAAAATATAAATAAAATGAAATTAGAAGTTTCTAACCTGTCATTAACGCACTTTTCAAAACAATAATTTAATTATGAAATTACTTCACGTATTTAATGAAAATTATTCAAATAATGAACAAATGGATAACATTCCATTTATTCCTTGTAAAACTAGCTTATGAATTTTAGAACAACCTTAAAACCTAAAAATAATATTTTAATGATATATTGTTTTTAGGTTTTAAGGTTGTTTCACTTAATTCACTTATGTTAGCTTAACAGTTGCCGACCTTTAAAAAGTTTCCTTATATGAAAGTTTTTGAAATTGCAAAGGAACAACCAATACCAAAACATTTAATAAAATTAATTTTTCTAAAGAAAACTGTGATGATAAGACTATGTGTTATTGAAAACTTTTAAAAATTTTTTTGAACAAAAATATCACAAAATTATTCAAGCAAACAAAAGAAAACAAAAAAATAAATAAAATAAAAAAATTGAAAAATCCAAAAATCCCCAATTTTATAAATGTTTATGTTTAAACGAAAAACAATCCATACCTATAAATATATGGAAAAATATTTTGCTTATCAACTGATTAGAATTTTAAGAAAAATTAATTACAATTTTGAATTATGAATTATTATCACTTTGATTTATTTGTTCCGAGAAAAATATAAATTATTCTGCATCATTGTGTTTTTGATATATAAATGTCAGTATATATAATTCTGAAATTAATGATGTATAATTAGTACATATAATTTTATAATATTAATCATATATAAAATAAGTATATACAATATTTATGATTTGTAAACTAAAAAAAAAAGATTGAATAACAAGAAAATGTGACCTGCCGATACATTGGATTAGTAGCAAATAAGATAATAAATATTAGACTAGATGCAAATCAACGATTTTCTTACTTTCCTCTCTGATGATTTCCCCTTCCACATGGGATTTGATGCGTAGGAAGGTGGTGAGCTCTACTTCATACAACTCATTGGTATAGTGAGGGAGGAACTTCGGTATTTCCCTCTTCCGCCTCCCGGACTGATCTGGTTCACCGTAACATTCCACCTAAGGGAGAAGTGGAAAAAGAAAATAATAGAATTTAAATTCTATATAAATTAAAAATATGGTTATTTTTAAAATCTAAAGGAAGTCGAATTCAATATGCGGTATTCAATCTCAATTCAAAACTGATTTATATTTAATATTCAAAAACCAATCTATATCATTACATTTTGATTTAAGACTGACCTTTATTTAGTTTCAGTTTGATTTTGTGTTTGTATTAATTTTATTCAGATTACAATATGATAAATATCATGATGATAATAAAAGAATTCTGATTTTTTATGTAGTTACTTTTCTCCTAAATAAATGCTAATAAAGTAACTACAATATGTGTGCTAAATTTATAATTTATTTAAATGGAAATTCCGAAAACTACACACACACACGTAAACTCTACAATTTTCACATACTTCTTAAATTCACACTTAAAAAGTACACACGTGAATTTAACCAATTAAAATTACATGAAATCAATTAAATATACATATATATTAAACATCACTGTCATTGAACCCTGTTGTTGTTGTTTATTAATGACAATTGAACTAGCCAAGTTCGCTGTGCTATGCGAATTAAGTCGATTGAGAGCGTCTTTCGTTTTTAATCAGACCACGATGTAGGTGAAAGTACGACTTTGCTCTACACACATGCCATAGGTACCCGTTTATAGGGTATGCAACCATTCACACCTCATTCTTACAAAGAAAGGACAAAGACAAGATGGATAGAGAGAGAAAGTACATCCATGCCCAAACCGGGATTCAAACCCAGGACATCCTTATCCGCAGTGATTCACGCTGACCACAAGACAAGTTGGTCGGCCTCATTGAACGTGATTTGCATTAATACTATAGATTTGATTATAAATACAAAACAAGCTCAACGCAAAATATATGGAATATTTTTTGTTAATTGCTATTTATTCGGTTTAAACAGGGTAATACAAATTCATTCTAAATTGCAAAGCAACAATTTATTCAAATTGGTGAAAAAATAAAAACGTGTTATTTAATTAAAATTATTTTAAATGATAAACACATCTTTCAGATTATAAACAAAGTAAAAAATAGAATTTTCCCAAAGTAATCGTATTATTAACAAACTATTATACACTAGAAGAGTAATTATAAATAAATTAAAGGTTACGTTTCCCAAATAAATTGTCTTAAAAGCAATTAAAGTTTTTTTACCATTAGTCATACACTCTATTTTGATTACTTCCGCATCATTTCCGCGGGACATTTTACTGAACATAAATCACAAATGTCCTTTCAAAACCACTAACAAAAAGGTAAGAATGTGCAGTTACTTGATTGTTTGGTGGTAAAGAAAGGAGAAGAAATACTCCAATGGGTTTTCAGTTCATTACAGTTAAAAGGCTTTCATTCAAAGAAACAGTTCCGTTGAAAGATATTACCTAAACGTCTTTCAAAAACATACCGTTTTAAATTGTTTCCCCCAAATAAATCTTCCAAATCGATTGAAAGGCGTCGGGACAACAAACTATCCTCCACTAAAAATCCTTTTATGCTAATGTGCACTCTTGTAAATGCCTTGTGAGAACTCACTGGCAAATTCTTATACAATCTGCTAGTATGAGTTCCAACAATATCAATCTTTCTTTACACAAAGCACGAACTGATGATAATGGTTCGACAATTCTTTATTCTGAGGGAGAAATGTAATGAGTGAATAGAGGAGCGTCTCCAAACACTAAAAGATGAGGATGAGAAAATTATAGTAATAAAAAAATACGTTTTGGGCATATAAAATGTATCATCGGTTTAATGACTTTCTTTTTATTTGCCGGAATGGTAGTTTTCTACAGCACTTTTGTGACATTTTTATAGGTGCTATTATCACAGTATCATTAACAGCTCTTCTGGGAACAGTTACATTGATCGGTGTTTTCTAATTTAATTCACCTAAGAAAGTGTCCTCTGGGAAGGGTTGGGAGTAATATGTCATACTGAACTGCACTCTTTCTCTCATGGCCATAAATTGGATTCCAAGTACATAAATTGCATGCATATTATTTACAGGAATATTTTTTTAAATTATCATTATTTAATGTGTAATAACTAGGTAATAAGTATTTTAGAATTTAATGCAGATTATTTGCATAGAATATCATTCCCTTGAGACCATTTTTCATATCATAAATAAATAGTTACTGTTATAATAATGAAAAAAATACATATATAATCATAAACAGTTAAATATTTATTTGTAGATAAATTATTATATTTTGGCAGAATCAAAAGAACTTCATTAAATGAAATATTCATTCGATTTTGTATGATTTGCTTTCGTTTAATATTAGTTAAAACTTCTGCAATTTTGGATATTCTATTCTAATAGAATTACAAATACACCAGTAGTTTCTGAAGCATGAACATATTATTAGATTGAGATTTTATTTCAATTTTTTGGGTCAAAATCAAATATTAAGATACAAAATATATGATTTTCTCTTTTTATTGTCTTTTTATGTATACATACATTGTCTCTTCTATATCTAAGTGATCCAAAATTCTATGATCCAAAAAAGTTCATCATTATGAGTAAGACCCAGACATCATTCATTTACAAAAAAGTCTTAAAAAGCAAAAAATACGAAATATAATAGGAAATATATATGAAATCAAGAAGGAATTAATTTTGTTTTCGTACTATTTTCTTTCAAAAATTTTATATGAAATATTTTAGGATATTGTTTGAATGAAATATTTTAAGGTATGTTTTGAATATTGTAGTTTCATATTAAATATTCCAGTAGGATTACACTGAAACTCAACACATATATTATAAAAGCTGAATATAACCGATTCTCGAAACACCACTTACAAAATATTTTATCTAGATTAATAACTTTATTCCTATTTAGTTTATAATTATAGTAAAAAATTATTTTTTTCTTAATTTTGTACAGTGTATAAAATTTTAGATGCAAAGTTACACATATACTTTCACTGTCACTTTGAAGTTTATTTTTGCCGAAAATATATACTTTAAATTAACTTTTTTATATGCATTGATTTAAATAAAAAAATATTCAAACTTTAAAAAATAAATTCTGAATGGAATTTTGTTTTAAAGTTAAAGCACATGTTCTACCACCTAACACATGTAAGAGTATGTAAAACACAACATTCTTTAAGTTCTAATTAAATTACAAATTTTAATAAACTCACTTTAAATTAAGTGAAAAAGAAGCGGAGATCTTGATGTTAACATTTTTCTATACTATTTTTCAAAATAAACAATAATCCAAGGATTGAAAAAAAACCTAATTTTAAGTTACAATTTAAGTGTGAAAAATAGGAAATTAAGCAGCTTAAAACATAAAAGTATATGCAAAATTAATTCCATTAATGGTCTCTAAAGAGACATCTGCATATCTTAAACAACTCTAATACATAGAGGAGAGTGAAACAAATAAAATAAGGTATCTAAATTGTTAAAATTGTTGCATTCGCTAAAGAGAGCAAAAATAATATTTCAAAAATACAGAAAAGAAAGTAAATGTTCGTTATGTTCAAAAGTCAGATTCTGGTAAATTAGTCAGAGATACAGTCTCGATGAAGTAAAACTGTTTCCTTCAATTTCCAACGGTTCCAAGTAACAACTTTAAAAGGAGAAAATTAAAACACATGCTTTTTTCTTAAAGGTAGGGGGTTACTAGAACAAAATACTGCATAAAAGTGAATGAATCTGGTTCAAAAAATAATATTTTATTTAGTGTTTAATTTTGTTTCATTTTGCTTATGTGTCAATTTATATATTATGGCTTAAATAATAGAAAAAAAATCATGCAAGCAAGTAAACTTTGAGAATTTTATAAAGATATTCTTAAATTGACTTGTATCCAATATATCAGTACGATCAAGAGAAAAGGAGAAAAAAAAAACTTAGATATTATTTAAATAAATTGATTTTTCCAATTTCAGATATTGTTGCTTAGTCTACTTTTTTATAAATGCTTAATATATTTTTTGCATTAGTTTTAATACCAATTGATGTTAAAAATCGAATATATTATCGAGTTTATTTAAACATATAAAATATATCTACAAACTGTTTGATAAAAATAGATAAATTTTATCAGTTGACATCATAAAGTTGTTCGATAACTATTTTCTTATGAATACCTCTAAAAACTAGTGAACAGCGTTAGTAATCTTAGAGATGCAGTAAAAATTCAGGAGGACTTTTTTGTTTGCATCATGTGTTAATTAACATTCAAAGAATGTGAAATACGTTACAGTAGTCTTTCATTAGTGAATCGTGAAAGATTCTTAATCTCGAATATGCCAAAAGTTGTGTCCTTCTATTGTTACAAATTTGCAATCTACTTATTTTTTAAAGTATATAAATAATATATTTGTTTTTAAAATACAATGTTTATAAACAGTAAATAATCAGAAATGCACACAATGGTATACGTAAAAAATGATATTGTTTTTTATATTAAAATAACATATATGTAAGTTACATTAAAATGTTAATTAGTTGCATTCGGAAAATCTGATTGTGTAACACAAATTGGATTTCATTCGGGAAATTAAAATGATTAATAAGGACTACGAGGATGAAGAAAACATTACATTTTTAAAAATAAAAATATCTCATTAATGAAGCAAAAACTTTTCCGAAGGCAAAATATGTCAAAACCTAAACCTTAGTTGTCTTCGTAAAAATTAAAAAGGATGGCCTATTTTATACAAAGAAGAATGAAAAGATATTTCCCTTTTTAATGAAAAGTGTCGGTAAAGAGTAAGTAAAACTTTTTTATTTTTGATGAAAACATTAAAACATTTCTTTATTTTATGTGAAATCTATATATATTTAATTTTATTGAATTTTTATATTCATTAAACGTTTACTTACTTCCAACAAATACTGGATTACATTAAAATGTAAATTTAAGGATTTTTCATTTCTCTTTGTAATAAAGAATATAAGTATTTTTTTCTCTGCTTCTTTACTTCTTCTTATGATAAATTTTGCATACTATTTCTTCAATCTAGGTCAATATTCTTGAAAATTCCTATACATTGAACTTGTTAAAATTGCATTTAAACCTCATAAATTAAATAAAATGAATATGTTAATATAAAAACTACACTACACTATTAAGTTACTTTATTTTCTATAAATTTCCTAATCATTGAATTCATATATTTAAGAAGATATTGCCTTACCTATAGATCAGTGTAGATTAAAAAAGTCATTCACAGACTTCTGGAGAACACTTTACCCTTGTACATCGAATTTTAAGGATTCGATGTGTGTGTGATTTAAGCTACTTAAAACATGTGTGCTATTGGGTTATATTTACTTTAGATTTTTCGTGTGTCCTAATTCCCCTTCTATGTTGAATTATTATTTCAGGAGAAGGTAATTTCTAGGAAATTATTCATTTGTTGTGAATTTTTCCAGAAAACTATCGAAACAATATACAAACTTAACTAACATATGATTGGTTGATTAACATATTCTAATAAATTTTAAAGAAAGACACTTTAAATTACAATACCCGAGGAATAAATGAAACATAACCTTTCTTTGTTACAAATTTAAAAAATATTAAAGCTTATTTTCAGATATATACCCAAAATATATTGCCAGTTGTATCAACTAATTACTGAAACAATAAAAAAATAAAATATAAACTTAAAGGCATTAATCAAAATATTTTAAACTGAAAATTAGCTAAAAATAAATTGATTCATAAAAGAAAATTAAACAAAATAAATTGATAGTAAAAATCCTGGAGAACATTTTAATCAACGAACTTTCCATAAAATGTAGGATTCCATCACAGAATTTATATAATTAGTTAAACTCTACTATTAAATTTCTTTTAATTGTGATGCCTATTTTGTGCAGCGTAAAGAGGGAAATATAGGTATCGTTTTTAGAATGTTTGTTTTATCTACTTCAAGAATGCAAAACCCATTTTGTTTGAGCAAATTACTTAAATATTTTCTCTTATGTAAAATAGAATTATAAAAATGTTTTGCAATCATGATAGTATTATATCTTTCTCTGTATATTGAACAAATAACTCAGTTTCCTTATTTTTTGCCTAACTAGAGCTATTTAACTCTCTCAAGATCAATTATATGAGAAAATCGTCCTAATGAACTAGAATAGCGCAGTCAACGCGTTCAAAATTTAATTTTTAAAATAATTTGGGCCCAATAAATTTCAGGAATATTAATTATTTTCTCTAATTATCAACAAATATACTGAAATACATACATTTTCAAGCTTACATGTCCAAATTATATTTTAGCTTAAAAATAAAAAATATACAAATTTCAATATATTTTATAAATTATTTTCAAGGAAAATTATTCAATTCCATCCTTTTTGTTTTGTAGTAAATATTTTTAGATTAGACATTTAATTACTGAATTTATTGTAATTGATTAAAACTATCATTCAAGTATAACAACCAAATGTGTGATAAACAGAATTATAGAGAAAAAATATGAATTTTCAAATTTTAATTTTTGAGACAAATTTGAATCATAACTTGAGCTGTTTGAATAGGATTCCATGCAATTTAAGATATTATGTATTTAAATATCTTTAACATTCCTTAAAATTTACTATATTTTGATAAAAACTACATTTTGTTTTATTTATCCAATTGCTCACGCAATATTGCAATATTTATCAATTATGTTCCTAAAATAATGACTAATTTGGAGGAAGAATTAAATTGTTTTGAAAATACCATTACGAGACTTGTCCTGAAAAGATTAAATTTTCACAATGTAAGGAGATCAGTTAAAACATTGCAAGTATATTTATATTAATTAATTAACTTATTGCAAATATGATACTTCAAAATTTATGAGTGACAGTATGAGGTCATTTGCAATTAATTTTAAAGTATGTAATTATATCATTAGTTTTTGTCAAATATTTATTTTTATAAAGGGAGATACTTTGAGAATATATTTTGCTTTTTTTAAATTCATGTATAATTTAAAGAAAAAAATAGCACTATTAGCAATTAAATATATTTCTACTGTTCATATAATTATGGATAATGTGAAACAAACACAATTTCTACATGTTTTGACATTCATTTAGATATATTAAAAAAAGCAATTTTCATTGTAACTAAATTTTACAATATGTTACATGGTATTTAAACTAGAAAATTATTTTTCACATTATTATAATTTTCTACACTACGTTTTGTATTTGTCTACGATTGAAATTCAAGTAGATTATAAAAAGTAAACTCCGTTTCAAATATAAGAATTAAGTAAGCTAACTAAGATTAACAAAAAAACTTAATATTATCTTACAATAAATTAATAATTCTTTAAGTGTAATACATTTCTTTTTCCTCTTTTTTTCAAAATCAAATATATGAATATCCTTTAGTCAGTAAAAGCTTTACTTGAATATTATCTTTTTCAGTTTTACGATTTTATGATTCTAAATAAAAAAAAAATCCCATAAATTCAACATTATTTATTTGCCTTTAAGGCTTTGTAGAATATTATTCTTCTGGAAACTTTTTTTTCCTTTTTAAAAAATGTGTGTGTTGTATTTATCCACAGAATCATCAAAGCATTTTTTTTCCAAATTTAAATGGTATTTTAATTAAATTGAATGAAACGTCTTAACAAGATAAGTAAAGGTTATATTGTAATTCAGAAAAAATATATTTTGAATAAGTAAGTCACCTTTAATCTTTAAAATTGACTTATTCTACATTCGGAATTTTATGCCGCCGATTCCCTGCTTCATAAGTACACTTTTATGTTACTGATTGTGTTTAATGCTTTGATCTTGATTTCAAAAAGAAATTATAATGAAATTTACTTTTGCTTAATTAACTATTTATTTTCTACATTTTATTTTGAAATTAATTGCTTTTAAATATCTCATATAAATATCAAGTAAACATTTAAAGAAATAATAATTTAGTTTTAAAACTAATTGCTAAATAGCATAAAATTGCCTATTTTGACTGGATATAAATATTGTATTTTATTTTTTAAGTAAACTATTTCTTTTGTAACTTATGAAATATAATTAAAATATTTATGCTCTGATTCGTGTATTCTGTATACAAAGGAACATACATTACAAAAGGATTGTATGATTAAAAAGACAAATAGGGTTACCTATTTCTCTAAGTGTTTCTTTGAATTAAAATTTCAAATTGAAAATTTTTTCCACAAATTATGTATTGATAATTCTATTGGAATTTAAAAATATAAAACAAATACCATAGAAGTAAAAACATATTTTAAAATAATTTAATATTTAGCATAGATAACCTTATTTAGAAACTTCAGTTCAAAGTTAATATATCGCAAGGAAGAAAGAAAACCCCCAAACCCTCAATTCTTCAACTAGATATGCATGAGGTATGAAAAGAATACAATATACATTCTCTTTGAATCAAAATATTTTATTTTTATGCTATAAATAGTCTTCCTTGTCTCTGTATTTAACAAAATACACTTTTTGGAATTAAATTTAACTTTTATGGAAAGTATTTTGAGTTTTGTTTTATAAATGTCAGTTAAAAACGTTGAATTTATTTTAAGCCTTAACTTATAATTATTATTTAATTTATGTCCATTCTCTAAGATACGTTTTAAGAAACGATTATTGCGTTTAAAACGGGTATGGCAAACAAACAAAATTTTATATTATAAAGAAGTTCATATATTTTTAATATTTTGAAGGAAGAGTTTTTTTCAGATATTTTGATCAAAATTAAGAAATAATTTATCAAAAATAAACGGTAGTATTGTAATTGATCACTTTAAAAATTAATAATATAGATTTATTTTTAAAATCAGTTTTTTCTAGATTATTTTAAGCATTTAATATGTAACATGAGCTACATTTTAGAATTGTACATTGTTTCAAAAACAGTGTTTTAACAAACACAATTTCAAATAGGATTGAATCATTATTTATTTGAAAAAAGGATTATTATTAATTTCTTGTGAAAAAATATTTTTTTGTTAAATTTATCCAAATAAAATTTACAGATAAATAGTCATCGGATGATACCTTAAATTCTTCAAATATATTATAGTAATTTCTTATTCATATTTAAACAAAAATTTAATTATATAACCGGAGTAATTTCAATAATCAGAATTTTTCTGTTAAGAAACAGCTATTAATTAATCAACAATGACATAATTTTAATTTCTTTCAATTTAATTACACTGATTTCAGTAAAAAATATTTTTGAACATGATTCTTAATAACATTTTCACTTAAACTTAAAAATAAACTATAGTAAAATATTAGGTTTTGTCTAGAGAAATATATAGAAAAAATAGCCAGAAACCATTAAACGGAAAACAATTGCTTGAAGAAAAGCAATTTGTAAGCGAAACATTTTTCTAGAACAATTCTAATCGTAAAATATATCTTTCGACAATCAAAACCGAAACATTACTCTGGGTTTAATAAAACAAAAACAGAAATATGCTGGAATATGCATCTAACGCAGCAGAACAGAGCAAGGAAAGAATTCAAACTTCATAAAAAATCATGGAATTGCAGTACAAAACAGATCATGCCATTCTCTGCAGTCATTATGTTACATGGCTAGCGAAAATTCCAGCGTCCATCACAACAACGTTAAATCTGTGTTTTTTATTTTAGATATATCAAAGTTTCTTGTTTTACCCATGGAAACAGCAATTTTAAACAGCTGTGTTTCATAATATAAAAGTAAGCAGCAGGCATTTCCAATTTTTTTTCACTTTTATTTTCGTTTTTCAACATGCGATTTAGTTCTTCTTGCAACTCATATTTAAGGCTCCGTTACTTGTACCACTTTTAGATTTTATTTTCAAACACAATAAGATTTTTATTCACGGTAAGTTTCGACACATGGTTTTTTGTAAACTACACGACATAAGCAAACAACAGTAATTCTCTCTCTTTCTCTCTCTCAACTAAGGAATTCTCCTGCATTCTTATTTCACTGATATAATTTATTATAGCTTCTGTATACATTGCAAAGAAAATAAATTCTTCCTTTTATAATAATTTAAAAATACAAAGCTCATTGCCTTTAAATTAAGATTTAACTTTTACATTAAAAATAAGAAATAAATTATATATATATATATATATATATATATATATATATATATATATATATATATATATATATATATATATATATATATATATATATATATATATATATATATATATATATATATATATATATATATATACTGCCGTGAACATAAAAATACAACAGCATATAGAATTAACAAGAAAAACATAAAACTCAGTGTAATCACAATGCAAGATTTATACAAATAAACCGAGTTACACTTCATTATGTGAAAGTTAATTTAGATGTTGAGGTAAAAACCTGCTGAATTCACTGTAGTTGTCTTGCACTAGCTGATACAGAATAATCTTCAATTATTTTTCTAATCTTGAGGAAGTGTTCAGTATTTTGAACGCTATAGTGCCGAAAACAGATGTACTTATATCAAGTTTATAAAAACGCCAGGGATACGGAGTGATCAGGCTGAGAAAATCAATGAGACGTAACGCATTGGATTTAATATTGCACGGGTTCACTGTAAACCGGTTCAGTATATATTACAGATATGGTTGTGTGCTGCCATTGTGACGTCATCTTGTATGGATCGATTATCCGTATGAGTTTTGTTATCATGAATTTGCAGTCCATTTACATCAAAGGTTTTTGATGTCTACATGAATCTTTCAGTGTGTCCTTATCCAGTAATATTCATAATTGCTGATTGCATTTTTGCTCGCACATTGATGGAGCCTGATAAGAAATTTGGAATTGAGTTTATAGCATTTAGATCTACATTTCGGATGGTGTCAAGATAAATCCTCGTGAACAAAAGTAAAGTATACTTGAGTTTTTAATCTATCTTTTGTTTAAGCAATAGCACTGATTTATATTACTTTAATTGATGACACCTAAAATAATCAAATTTGGTGGTTCTCTTTTAACAGGTTGTATTCGTTTGCAATTGTGTGTAATAGTTATCATTTTACAAGGCAGAATAATGTTGGGGCATCATTGCATGCTGTTGAAAATCAATATTAATATTAATCAATATTTTCATAGGTGTTATGGCTTTATGAAACGGTTTATGAGTGTTTGGAGGATATATGTGTATTATGTTTCCCATTTTTGTGTTGAATCTATAAAGTTTAATGTTCCTATTCTAACAAATACATTTTTAGTTGTACTTATTTAGTATTATGTTTGATGCATTAATTTTTTTTAATTTGAAAAAACTTAATGACAGTATTAATTATTACAAGTTATCACTATTATCCTAACATAAATTTTCCTTAAATACATAGTAAGGATCAATGGACAGTAATATTTCTAACCCTTATCTTCTGATTTACAATTCCCACTTAGTAATTATAAACGTAATTATCGCATATGTATACCACTCTTAATGATAACAATTTATTTCGGGAAATAAGATATTAGAAACTCATTGGGAAACCCGCATAATAATAAAATTAACAAATAGTTTCTAAGATCAAAGCGATTGCGTGATAGCAGATTCTTTAGAATTTTTTCATTCTTTTGAAAATATTTAACTCTGATTTTCTTCAAATAATGAAATATTTAAAAATTATTAAACGAATACTTTGTGGGATTAAGTAGCAAAAAGAATGAATGATTTAGTTATTTTGTCATGGAATGATATTTTATTTGCATTAAATTAATATATTAGTTACATATTTAACAATATTCCAGAAAAATATGAATTAAATCAGGTTGAGTGATCATTTAAAAGAATTATTTAAATTCCACATAGAGTCAGAATTATTTTAATTTAATGTATAAACTGTAGAAAAATGCTCAACAATAAAGAACACGTAATAGTTTTTGAAATTACATATAATACATACATAAGCAACATTAAAAAACACAGTAGTATTTTAATTAAAAACTACTTTGATAGGTGGTTCAATACTTAAGGATTATGTTGCATAAGACATTTTTTCTGAAGAAAACTCAAAGTACGTTTAAAAAATATAAGTATATAACTTACAAATGAAAGAAATAATTTTTTATTTAATTTCAATTTTTAAGAGTTTAAACCAAAAAATAAATGGGTCGTTCTACTGAGACAGATTTCTGCAATACATAAAATATCTTAAAATAATTATAAATTATTTTAAGAAATTAAGAATGGTTTCACTAATATTAACGAATGTTGGACATACATATTTTTGCTCTATCTTGGAAATGTAAACATAAGAGATTCAGAATTATCTTTAAATTTTATGTCTTGATCGAAATTATCTTTGATTTGAAATTTGAAGGCAAAATGTAAAACAAATAAAATATTTTTAAACTAAATAAAATCATATGATAATACATTTGAAACTAAATGAAATATTAGGTTGGGGAATAAGTTCATAGCGTTTTTACCAGAAACTTTTATTTTAACAAAAAATAATAATTATATCAGTAAGTTAATTTATATATCCACCGTTGCTGTTTACAAGCTCTTCCCATTAGCTAGTTTTTAAGGACCTCTTTGTTACCGAAGGTAACACCCTTCATATGGTTTGATAAGGAGCGGAAAAGATGGTAATCGGTCGGTGCAAGGTCCTGAGAATACGGTGGATGCTGAAGTACCTCCCATTCGAGCTCTTGGAGTGCGGCTTTGACAACTTGTACAACATTTGGTCTGACGTTGTCATGAAGGAGTATGGTTTAACCATATTGATTGGGCCTTTTCATTCGAATAACCTCATTCATGAGGTATAACTTTCCAATGTAGAGCTCCTTGTTGACTGTGGAATTCTTTTCGAGCATTTCCCATTGCACAAAGAGGTAATTAACAACTGGCTCAACAACCTCTTTGGTACCAGACCAGGCATGTTTTGGCGGAACGGCATCAACAAATCGGTAGAGAGGTGGGAAGAAGTTGTAAACAGCAACAGCGAATATATAATTAACTCTATTGATAAAATTATTGTTTTTTGTTTAAATATATATATCTTTGGTAAAACGCTATAAACTTATTCCTCAACCTAATATACATAAAATTTGAAACATTGATTTAAGTTTTTTTTTTTAATAATGTATGATCATTGAAATTTTTTACCTTTTTCTAAATTCAAGGCATAAAACTGGCAATTTTATGCAATTGAGCTCAAAACGAGCATGCCATCGTGGACCAGAAAAATGAATGGGTCATTATTTTTTAAGCAAAAGACTTTCCGTCTTGTCAGCACAAGAGATATCCTACAGTGGGAGAACATTGCAACTATATCTTCACTATTAGCAAGCATGACAGACATTCGGATGAGCTGGTATTAAGATCACTACCTTCTGGCTGGAGGACTATCGCATAACCTGCCAGGTTATTTTGGTTGTTAAGATAGGATATTAGAGTTTCTTAAACGTGTTGGATACCTGTACTCACAGCACAATAAACTATAAAAGATACTTGAGCATTTAAAAAAACTTTGTGCAAGTTAAAGTGGTATTTTATGCAGTATAATTGTGCTGAAACATCAGCATTTGTTTGTACAAGATAAAATTATTAGAAGACTAACACAAACACATAGTTTGATTTCTGTAAGTCAAATGCTTAGAGCTGTCAGACTGTTGTTTCAGGAACATAAAATAAATCTGTTCCATGCAAGATTTTGTTGTAAGAATTATTAGCAGGTTACAAATACAACTGCAGAGGCATATAATCTTTCAGATTAAAAAGCTTCTGCATTTCTGAAGTTAAAATGCAAAAGTATAGTAACCTAATTAATTAATTCAATATTTTTATCAATGTAAATCATTTCAGTCTGAGAAACGATTCTCCCGATCTGTTGCTATAGAAAGAAAAAAGACAAGATTTTCATATAAGTGAAAAAATGGAAAGTGAAAGAGGACTTAAGTAAGTTAAAGTTTGATTTGATGCTCTTAACTTAAGTGAGCAAGAATATTTCATAGGTTAGAAAGCTAGCTTCAACCCAGAGATCTCAAATGTATTTTTGAATATAAAATATTAAGCGTTTCCAAATCTATAAATAATTTTCAAAACTTTATGGACTAAAAAAATGTCCTACCCTTTCATTGATAGATATTCAATTGAAACATTTACGAATAGTCAGACCACTGTTTATAGATATTAACTTATGGTATTTAGAGACTTTACAAAATGATATTTATAAATGTTATTTTAATTGCCTGTGTGTTCCTTTCATTTAACAATTGTTTTATATTATATATATTAATTTCATTATAAATTTTAGTGAGAACAGATAAATAGCGTAAAGAAAATCAAAAAAATTCTAAATTTAAACTAAACTTAGCAGCACCACTGCCCCTAGTGAACCAAAACAGATAGTGATTATACTGTTTTCATGATAGACGACCCTGGACTGCGAAGCATATGTCCTGGTTAGGTGGTCAGCCTGTTGCTAAATTCCCTTTGTTTAGTGTATCTCTGCTTTCAACATTATTAATATTATCAGAATTTGTTCAATCCAAATAATTTTATTTTATTTTATATATACAGTGGATTTTTTAAGTTAATATACATTTTCTATTCACAAAGTACTACGATGAATGTATATCGAAACAAATTTTAATATATGAACTGTTTTCTGCAAAATCACCTCCAAAATATAGAAGATAATAATTTCGTATTTTTTCTTTTATATATATATATATATTGCTGTAAAAAATATTAATCTATAATCATGCATACACTTATACATAATCACCATTAAACTTCTAAATTGAAAAAATATTATATTTATCACTTTTACCAGTAAATATATATAATCCTTAACTCATGGAATGTGATAAATTCCGATTATTTTGTAAGAAAAAAATATTTTATTCCGAAAAAGAAAATATTTTCATACACAATATTAATTATTTAGTCCTTAAGAAGTTGTAAAACATGATAATGCTTTTTTTAGAATGAAACATTTATTATCTTCTAGTTTAAAAATTTAATTAACCGTGTGGTTCTTTTTTACATTCTATTCAGTAGATATTTATGACATATGTATTAGATAATAGCTTAAATTATATTTCTTGCGTAAAACATATTGAAATATTTAAAATTATCAAAACTACTGAAAGTAAAATAAGCCTAGTATGCTATTTCAGCAAATACTTAACTAAATCTAAAAAAACAAATTTGTAAATTAAATATGAATTAGTACTTATAGATAACTTTTAATTTTTGTTAATATAAAGATTTGCTAAAACTAAACCCTTTAGATTATTGATATTTATAAAAAGCACTTCCATGTGAAAACACACAAATTAAGCCTATAAATTAAAAAAAAATATTTAATTTACTTGTAAGTTTACTTATTTAGATAGATAAGACTATTACGACATTCAGGATTACAGTTTTAAAGATTTTCTTACGTATTACCAGATTTTCACTCTCCATTCCAAACACTTCATTTATATCATTTACTTTTAGAAAAATGAATTTCTAATGCAAATTGCAAGTGATATTGCTTGATTTGAAAAATATTACAGCATAATTAATTTTTCTTCACAAATTGTGAACTGATTTCTGGTATACCACGAATGTAATTTTCTTTGTTTTACTACTAAAAGATAAATGTCTTCGTTTTAAGTGTCTAATGCAATTGCTAATAAATTTAGTGATTCATTTCTAGCAAGCTCTGTCTACATCTGGTACTTATAGCCTAAATATTCTGGAAAAAAATGTAAAATTTGTAAATTTCATTGTAATTTTTCATTGTAATTCAAAGCTTTTATCACTTTTTTTATATAATACTACTTGTTTTTGCCTAGTTAAAATGTATTTCTGCTTAAAATGAATCACTTCCTTATTCTCATTCTAAATCATATAATCAATTGCAGGTAAAAATTCATTCATCAAAGGATCACCAATTTTAATATTTTGATAACCTTTTACATTCATATTGATTTTGTAAGATTTTTTATTTAACAATTTCTATTAAAGCTTGAATTTTTTTCTCAGTTCTAAAATATTTGATAAAGTCATTTGAAAAATAAGATTTTGAATTAACATTAAAACACATGCCAACCATTGTTTCTGAAGGAGCATGTTGTGGTAAATGTAATAAACGCTTAAATGTCCTACATTATGTATAATTATCGGTAAATGATTGTGTTAATTACCGGGGACTAATCATAATGACCACTAAGCTTGGTAAATGTGATAAGTTATTAAATATTTATTTGGAATTTAATTTATTAAATCCGTAACTTGTAATGGGGAATTCAATAAAATTCCATATCTCATTTGATGTGCTCTCGGAATACTTAGCTGCATAGTTATTATGACGAAAGCCGTTGCTAAGCAACATTTGTTCTTAAACTGTTATTAGCGGCCCTTGTTGATTTCAGATTCACTTGATTTTAATATTTTTTTATTATATAAATAAAAATGCTTACTATAATTAATGAATTTCATTTACTAATTAGCCATGGTGACAAAAATAGAATGATGAAACAACATCAAAAAATTGCGAAAAACTTATTAGTTAGACAGTAATGGTTTGCTTAAACGTATGTGAAAAGATGTCAAAAAAAGAAAGAGATACCCAAAAAAAGAACTTTTTTGGCCAATGGACTTCAAAGTAATGATTTCTTTTTAATTTTTAAATTGTAATATTAATTTTATTTATATTTTAAGCCACCATGATGTTTTCCAAGTTCTTAAGAATGAAATGATTAATATTGCTTGAATTATTATATTGCTTATATTATTCTGTAATAAAAAAATATAAAAAACACACAAAAATAACAAATGAGTAAAGACAGCTGATGATGAAATAAGAAAATTAATGAAAGTATCTAATGAAACGGTCTTACAAAATGTGAAAACCAGATAATTATCCTCAGCCGAAACATTTATTTATTCAGAAATAAATAACTAATGGTTGCTTTAAATCTTAAACTTCATTTTTATTTTGTCTTGAATTTCTAAATTCAGATCAGCATTTTCTGAAATGAAAATATTTATTCGAACTTTTCATTTTCGTTGTTTAATAAAACTTGTATTAACCATTTTTCATTGTCAAACGAAGCTCCATGTTTTGGACATGTTTTAGAATTTATGATGCTTATCAAAGTAACGATAATTTGACTTTGGCGATATTTTTCATCGCTCATTATCCTTGTAACATGACTGAAGCACGTGTTCAATAAGTAATGAGATACTTAAGTACATCTATTTATAACAGAAACTTTTGAATTAAAAAATATTCAAAACATGCATACTTCATAAGTCTGAGAAAAATAAATTTGTGACTCAGAGGAAGATATTCTTAACTTTGGATATCCATTTAACAAACACATTTATTTTAAACATTGAAGAAATTTTGATAGTTTTCTTGAATTTTAAAATTCTACAGATATATATATATATATATATATATATATATATATATATATATATATATATATATATATATATATATATATATCTGTGTGTGTATGTATGTTTCGTTGCATTTAGTAATGTAAAAAGTCTATATAATGTGAAGTGTAGCAAATTAGTGATTTGCAAATTTAGGACTTTTATGTATCATGTCAAATGGCATGCCTTTAATTTTCGGGAATTAATAATAATCCAATATAATAATTTAAAATATAATTCATTAAAATGATTGTAATTAGATTCTCATATTATTTATATATTCAAGGCAAAAAATGTATTTCTTAAAAAATACACTTGAATAGCATGTTTGTTTTAATTAGAATATGTTACTTTATGTTTTGTAACATTTTCTAATTAATATTATATAACTTTATGCTTTATGTTAAAAAATGTTACTTTAAATTGGGTGTTTGAAGTAATAAAAATTGTTATTAATTTCACAAGTTTTGTACTAACAATGTATTAGAAAACGGTAACAAAACGTCGCAATGTACTCGTATTATTTGTATAATAATCATCCTGCTGTCCATAGATTTCTAATTTCAATCTATAATGAAATATAATATACAGAATGTGATAAATGTGGTCATTATTAATGATTATAACTTAATATTATTTTTACATACCTTAAAACGTGTTGAATAGGAATAAATAAAGACCAGATATATATTTACGTATTATATCATTATAAAATTTTCAATATTACTTCAAACGTATGCTTCAAATCATGCGAGTCTAAGTAAAATTTAACTAGAATATTTTTGCCAATATTTGCAAATGTTTTAGTTAATTTAAAATAACTGCAATTTTTTAAACCACCAATGGAATAATGTAGGAAGAAATATTTGATTCTCCAGCGGAATGCGTGTCTTAATAAAAATTTATACATATTTATCTAAATCAGCTTTGCGTTAGGCTTTGTGCAAACTGAGTTGTTTAGTTTTTTCCAAGAGAATTTTATTTTGAGGATTATCATGCATCAGAAATATGGCAAGCAGTTAAATTAATTTAATATTTTTCCGGTAAATATGATTTTTAATGTTTAAAAGAATTAATTTTCATCATTGCAGTATCAATAATTTATGTATGAATTGTTAGCACATTTCATAGATTGCATTTATGCTTTGAGATAAATATTCACTTAAATTATTTGAATTATGTATACTTTTAATGAAATTTTTACCACAGGTGATAAATTTGTATATGGATAATTTTTTTTTATTGTAGAGTATGTTCTTAGTAAAATTTTTATATTGATTATTGCTAGAATTATTACCTGAAAAGAAAGCGTCTTCAGTTGTTAAATAGGGTTGAACTTTCTCATATTTTATAGATTTCTTGCAGATATATTGAACAACTTTACAAATACATTTTTAACGCTCAGAGCACTAAAAATTTACTGAATTCTAACCAGCAATGAATTTTATGGAATAAAGTCAATAATTTGATCATGGAAATTTTTCTTAATTGATATAGTCCATTATTGAAATTTCTTTTCACTAATATTACTAACAATTGATTTAAAAAATAATATTATTTGTAAATATGTCTTGTGTTACATTCTGTTTTGAATCTTTTAATAAGTATACCGAATTTACCTTTTCATAAGACATTTTAACTTTTCATTGTTTTAAAGCCCTGCTTTGAGTATTAAAATTTCCTCTTCTAATTTCTTAAAAATTTACTATTTTACTAAGAAATTAGTTTTTTAAGCTGTTTTTAAGCTTAGATATCTAATTTTAAATAACTAATTTTAAGAATTTATACTTTAATTGATTTGGGCAAATAATTTTAGATAAATTAAAATTTTTCGTATTTTTTTCTAAAACTTTTCATTTAAACTATTTAGAATGCCAGCAAAATTTATTTTTTATTTCAAAACAATTTAAAATTCACAGAAGATAAAAGACAATAAAGTTAGATCCATGAAAAATTCAAAACTATTAGTTAAAAAATAATATTTAATATATAATTTCAGAAGACTGCAATTTTGTTGTTCGAGAATTCTTCCATTTAACAAAATTCTCAAATTGATCCAGTAAACGGCGAATATTTCAGTGTCAGAGCCAGGAAATATTGGCAAGGGCACAAATATAATGCATTCATCGTAACAGTTTTTACTTACTCTATAAATTATTAAGTAGTTTTTACTTATTTTATCTTTATTACTTTAATTCTTATTTTATATATATTTAGTTTCTAGTTTTACATTATTTTTAAATATTTACATTCAAAAACTTAATATTTAGATTAAAAAATACTTATTAACACTTTTAATAATTTAATTTTTTACTACTTCACCACCTATATATATATATATATATATATATATATATATATATATATATATATATATATATATATATATATATATATATATATATATATATATATATATATATATATATTGTATATAGCATATGAAATATTGAGAAAGAAGACATATCACAGTATTGTAAATTTAGAAAGGAATTCACTATATTCTTTGAATAGATATCCTGAGAACGATATGTATTAGGTTTATTTCCCAGTAAGAATCGGTTTATTGAACTTTCTTTCTGTAGGAATGCAAGAGTACGTAATCCTATTCTGCATCGGACTGAGAATATTAAATTTTCAGCTGAAAGCAGATACGTCGAATTTATGGATATGCAAATATTACTAATGTTAGCAGAGGAACAAAATTTCTTCTAACAAAGAATATATATTTTCTGGGCACTGCTGCATGGCTTGTGTTTGAAAATATGTAAATAAAATTAAGTTTTGAATTAATAAATATTATTTTAGTGTTATTATATAATCACCACCTTAAAAAAGTTTAAATAAAAGTAATCATTTGGAAAGATTTCACTTGAGAATAAAAACGAAAATGCATTTATTGAAATATAATCACCTACTATTGTTTAAATACGATGATACCTACCTACGATACCTAATATGCATATACAATAATAAATATCATGTTCCTTAATTATGTATGTCAATGTAAAAAGAATATGCATACGTTTTCTTTTATTACTTAATTTCAATGTAACATCTACTTAATCATATAAAATTAGTTGAACAATTTAAATAAATCCATTTTTTGTTAATTTATTTGTGTTTTCAAATCCTTTATTAATTAAATATATAAGTGACTCTAAGCATTTTTGAAAGCAGAGAAGTATAAGTAGTAACTAAGTATAAGGTTATCGTGTCACAGAAAGAACCCTACATTTTTAAGTTCCCTTTTTCACAGAGTAAATTTCAAATTAATGTTTTTAATAAAATAAACAATTTTAAAATTAAAATATTGAAAGATACTTTATCGATTTAAATATATACTTTAATAATAGATACTTTAATAATTAAGGAAAAATAAGCTTCGTTTATTTTAATAACTCATTTCAATAGTTGTTTACACTTGAAATATTTTACGAGAGTATTTATAAATGTTGCTCTTTATATTAATGGCTTTATAATCCAAATGCAAATGCAATATCATATTTCTTCTTAAAAATACATAACAATTGAACTACCAAAATTATGCAACAATGTATATGATTAAAGAAAAATAAAATTAAGTATGATTTTGTGAAAATATTAATCTGCATTAAAGTTTGAGAACGTAAATTTCATAAATGAGCTGAAGTTCTAATGTAATGCGATTATTTTGCATGAAAAGTGCTAATTATGATTGATTTGCAATATAAACACAAAAAAATGCAATACAACTTTCGAGTAAAATCTTGAATAATAGCCTCCATTTTGAATTTTATTTACTCTGTTTATTAAAATTCGTGAAAAATGTACCTTAAAAAATTAATGATCTATTGGATTTTTGATCACTATATCATTAGTAATATTAAATACATTTCATGAAACTGCTGCATGAGTTGCCATACATACAAATCCATACATTTTTGCAGTATGTTTACATTTGTATTACATTTACATTAATATTTCACTGTTGACAAGCATAATACACATTTTTAATAAAAATTTAGTAAATTATGAGAACAATATTAATTTAAGACTTATTAATGAATAAATAATTAACTAGCAATGAATATAGCAAATTGCTTAAAATGATATGTTAAAAGGACCAAATGAATCAAGTTAGCTCTTAGAAAAAAAAGTTTTTTATATGTTATATTTAATGTTTTTTAATATCTGACAACTGGATGACTCTATAAGATGAAATTCAATTCCAAAATTACATTCTGTTATGTGTTTTAACTTACTTTTTTACGAAAATTTCGCTTTTTGTCTTTGAAAACACTCTAAACATATGTTATAAGTTCAACTAATATATTTTGATAAGAGATCTGTATTCACTATTAAGGATAGGCGTAATTGTTAAGAGGGTTGTTAAAGGTAATATATACAATACTGGTCTCCGTACATGCAACACTCTGAAGGAAGCAAATAACATGAAATTTACAACTTACGTTAGCGGAAGTAAGACATTCAAATGATTAGAATTTCAGCGCAGCCGCACAACAAGCATGCCTGTGGCACCACTTCAACGTGCTGTTTAAGGCTTGGAGATTTCGCTGGCTTCAAGTTCGACAATTGTGTTTTTCTTGTGGAAGAAAAAAATCGATAATTACGCTTTGCTCCTACGCCTGCAGTCTGCAGATCAACAATCCAACCGCTCCTAATATGGAGAGCTGACGCTGGGGTTTGGATCGGAGTTTTCCTTTTCTAGGTACCTTTTTTGGTCTGGCTCCTACCCAACAAAGACCTTTCCGGTAAAGGAGACACTGCCAGTAGCTAAGCTAGAAACCAGAGATCATTTTTTGATCAAATATCCGAGTTCAACAGAGGAAGGACAGTGACCTACCGAGATTGTGGATTATCTTTCAGGGATATCAGTAGTCGCGTTGGATGAAACCAAACAACTGTAATACGGATATGTGATCATTGGATGCAGGATAGTACGACGGATTAACGTGTTCGATAGCATCCACCTTAGTGCACCACATCACGTGATGACAGGCAAATTGTGTGCATGGCAGAGACGAATCGCTCAGAAACATCACGAACCACAGCACTGTGCATTCAGTATATAACGCATCATACAGTGTCTGCGCATACCATTCGATGCTGTTTACAGCCGAGTGATCTATCCGCAAGACATCATTACTTCGTCTACCCTTGACGCAGAACTGTCCACAGACTTTCCGCCGCCAATGGTGCGATGAAAGAAGGATGTGGGCAGCAGAATGAAATAAAATTGTCTTTACTGACGATTCATGCTAATGCCTGCAACTTCACAATGGTCACATTCGAGTCTGGAGATACCGTGGAGAGAGGAGGCTGACTAGTTGCGTTATGCACTTCCACACTGGTCCTGAACCGAATGTTATGTTATGGGGGATATTGGATAGCCTTCTCTCACTCCTCTAGTACGTATTGCAGGTACTTTAAACAGTCAACGCTACATCTCCGATGTGCTGAAGCCAGTTGTCCTTCCTTATTTTCAGTTCTTGCACACAGCAATATTTCAACAGGATAATGCACGACCACACGTGGCATTGATTGTCTGAGTCTTCTTCAATCGCCAAATTGAATGGCTTCCATGGCCGGCTCTTTCTCCGAATCTTTCGCCGATAGAAAACATGTGGCCCATGGTTGTTCAACGATTGACCTATATTGCACCCCCAGCTGCCACACCAGATTAGCTTTGGAAACGTGTGGAAGCTGCTTGGTCTGGTGTACCCCAAGAACACACCAAGAGTCTGTTTGCATCAATGCCAAGGCATGTGCAGCAGTGATCTGGATACAGATTTGCGGCTGCTCTGAATACTGGTTTTGGCAAGAACTACACTTCACAGACGTCTATGAATTTAATCATTTGATACTTGGTCAACATGTTATTTACAAAATAGATTTTGTCGTGATATTGTCTTTCTTGGTGTTGCAATTTGGGTGTCCAGCAGTGTATGTTTTTCAAGTTACTAAAATTATCATCTTCCCAATGTCTAAAAATTCTTAATGGTTTATTTGTTAAAAAAAATTAGAATTGAATGACTTCAATAACATTTTGATTTGAAATTATTTGACATTCTGGTGTTGAAATATCTTATTTTCATACATAAGAAAACTTTACATAATTAGAATATCATATACAAGTTTCTTTTAAATTCGAAGTATTTTAAACTAAAATATACCATTTACCTTTAGTTTACTTACACTAATCTAATAATTTACATTCAGAAAAGGTAACGATCAGATATTAGATAACTTTTTGTGTATCATGATTCAATTCTTCAAAAAAATTTATGCATTATTAGTTTAGAATGAATATCTCTAAGCTCCTCGGAGTTCCTTACTCATTCTGACCTATATAATGTCAGAATGAATATGTTTCACTCAAATAATTTGGAATTATTCTAGATTATTGGAATCCTATCAATATAGCATATTCATAACGAAATAACTGAAAAATGTTAATTGTAATAAAATGCATGTCATCTCGCAGAAATAAAATGTGACAATTTTCTGCTTAGTAAAATTCTTATTTATTACATATCCTTGAAACCAGATAGCTGATTGTTTTTTAAATGTTGCTTAGTTTCAAATTTTACTCTGAATTAAATATCAACTAAATACGTATCTTTGCAAAAATTCAAAGTCTAAGATTTTGTTACTCCTACTATTATATTATGAGCTCGATAATATTGTAAAACACATAAACCATGATTTCGGATATAATGAACAGTATAGATAAAAATTTAATATTCAAAATTTTAATAAAATATTTATATCAGATATTGTATGTGCACAGTTTTCTTTACGTAAAAAATAATATTGATGTATCATTAAGTTTACATTTATTTAGGTTTATTTGTAGAGTTATAGTTATTTGTGTTTGTTGGATTTTACTACATTTTTTGTTTTATTTTCATTATGACTCTTATGAGTAATTGTTAAGATCATAGAAATGTAATGATATGTATAAAATATAAAGGATGTAAAAATGTAAGGTAAAATAAATAAAAATGTAGTTGAGTACATTGTAACTTAAATTGATGAAATTATTTCGGATCATGTAGCAAAATATGTATGAAAACTATGTTTAAGTATGTAGTTTATATAAACAAATTCTACTGTGTTTAGACTTGATAATATAATTTTACCACCGAAAACCCATAACTAAACATTTTTATATCATTGATATGACAATGTTTTAATCTTTGAGTTAAGTATTTATAAAGAATTCTTTAAAATTTCTAATACTTGGTATTTTTAAATAAATAATTTGCAAAGCTTCAGTGTGCATTACTCATTTTTACTTAATACAGTATAATATATACTTAATGAAACCATAAAGAGTATTGAAAAGGAATAAGCTGTATTAGTAAGGTAAGTAATGTATATGGATTTTTCATAGGTAGTTTTATTTAAAATATAAGAAATTTAATCATTTAAATTAGAACCCAAAGAATTACAGCAAAATGTCTACAGAAAAACATTACATTTTAAATTTTCAATAAATTAAACTAATAATACATTTTATATGCTTTTTATTATGAATCCTTTTTTACTTTCAAATTAATATGTTTATGATTATATATATAAAGCCGAAAATTGTTAAGTATCTATACAATATAAATAATAAAATATATACAAGACACCTGAATGAATGTTTCGCAGTTAATTTATTCATGATGAGGAATATTTATTGAAAATAATGGCATAATCATTTAACTTTCCATTTATCAACATCTCAAGGTAAAAAAATAATAATAAATACTGAATTAAAATATTATCATTATATTTATTTACAATTTATAGTATAATTTGATTGTTTAATACAGCAAATAAATCTTAAAGTTTTGTCTTTAACGCACCAAATCTTGTTACATTTGATTAAACACTATAATTAAATTCAGAAACAGTACGATATTTTCTACTCCGTGAATCGCATCACATAACTATAGCTCATCAAATATATGCATTTATAATTAATGATTTTTACTTATGTTTAAGGTTTTAGCTAAAATTAGCTTAATTGCAAAAGGTTCATCAACTTGCTTGAAGCAGTGAATAATATATTCACAAATCTAAAAGAAATTTTCTCATTAGAGTGTATGATTTCAGGTGTAAAACATGTTACGTTCTTGACTCTGTTTAGTTTATTTTATATTTCAAAACAACTTAGTTATTATTAATAAATATTTCGATTTCAAAACAATTTAGGTATTGTTAATAAATATTTATTTCATACATTATGGTGAATGACTTCCAGACCGATTCTACAACATTATATGTTATGGGGTTTATTTATATTTTTACGATTTCGTATCTAAATTGGCATATAAAAATCTTTCGAAATAATAGTGTTACATTTCTTAAATTAGAAATCAAAATTCTCAAATGCATTAAAGGATCTTTAAAATAAAATTTGGTATACAATAAAATTCTACATGAACTTTAATTTGAACTATTTATTTTTTATTGTTGTAAAATTTTCATTGTTTCTTAGATTAGCTATATTTCTTAGAATATTTGGTAATTAAATGAGATTAACATCTTTATATGCGAAATATAAATTTTTCGATACTTCACTTAATATTTTTTCTTCATATACTACATAATTTTCCTATACTACACAGAAAAAATTTAAGAACGTTTCATTATTTTAATTGTTATAAGTATTAAACCATTTTTACAAAATTCAATTTTCTTTTTACTTATGAAAAAATTTAGAAAAGCAAACCCTATGATATTTTGTTTTTATTATTAGATCAAATTATGAAAATAAAAATTTAAATAGAAGCATGCAAATCTCTTGAATAATTACTTTCATGTTCACTTGCATGCTAATAGTATTCGCAACAAAATCTTAAACAAAACCAAACTCTTTTCATAATTCGATAAAAATCGCTCCCCAATTTTCGAAACTTCAAGCAAAAGTTTCCGCAAGAATGCCGATTGCTTAAATACTTTTTAAGCGATATTCCTTCCCGTCAACAAGAAACAATAATTTACAAACTCTTCTCGACGGATCCTTTATCTAAATATCGGTTGCACGATTCTTTCTAGAACCAATCCACATAGGAAGTCGATACGATGTCTCTAGTTTAACGATAATGAGAATTTAATGTAGCTCCACCCTGTACACCCACACTCCATGACAGTCTCCCTGGACCCCACTTCCTCCGTTCATGGGGAAGGCAATCACTGTCTTCCTTCTCAAGTGAGTGATGAAGAGTATAAGTAATAGCAATATCCACTGTCACATTTAGTTTGATTTATAAATAAGTTCTACTTAATGTCAATTATACATTATGAAAGTGGGAGAGTCGTTCAAACAACAGCATTCTGAAGCTTATATTTAATGTTATGCATAGAATGTAATTGAGATCACAAATATATTTCCCATATTTAACTATACTTTAATTTTATTATAGTAGACTTCAGAAATGTTTTGATAATTTGATGAACATGAAATCATTTGAAATTTATGGAACATGAATTCAAAATGTAATAAATTAAAACTGTCTTTTATATTTATTTATATTACAAAAACTTAAAATTTTATACCCCTAATCCATGACAGCTTAATATATTATATCTGGTCATAGTGAACAAGTTTACATTCTCAACTATCACGTATTGCATATCTAAAAAATATTTCCTGAAAGAAGTTATAATATTTCTTTAAAATCCTTATTTTCTATATCTTAACATAGTTGCGATGCTGAATACTTAATTAAAATAAAATTAATTTATTGCTCAAGATATTAAAAAAGTAAATCCAAACTGCCAAAAAAATTATTTCAATAATATTTTGCAATTTATAGGTAATAATTTAATTAATGCATTATAAAGTATGAATTATATATGAATAATAATAATATAAATAATAAAGTATGAATTATATCTTCGAGTAATAAATACTAAATTAGTTTGTATACAGTTTTTTTTTTTTAAAAATTAGACATTCATGTGTAACGAATTTAAAACACATTAACATGTTAACAAATATTATGATATATTTGATATTGTAATCTCCGAATTTGTACTTTTAACTGGGATTATATCGCTTTTTTCATTATTTTGCAAACGCTTTTGATTTAAAATTAGAAAATAAAATTCCATCATAAATATCTAATTATTTTAATTTTTCAGATGACCAATAATTCAGTAATTTTGACTTAAGTGTTAAAAGAGTGATTCCTGTTTTTTTCTTTACAGCCTACTTGCATCATTAATAAATAAATGAATACGAAACTGTAAAAGAGAATATTTTGTATATAATGTAGAAAAAATAAAACAAACCACCTTCTTTTCTTTCTCTAATATTATATTCTCCAAATTAATAAAAATTATAGAAATAAATTTTAATATTTCGTTTAAAAACTGACATAGTTGAGTACATTTGTTTACAAAAAATATGTCTTTTTATTAAAGCAAAATATGAAATAAATCAATGAACCTATTTAATTTTAACTTAACTTATATAAAAGCTTATACTATATATGATACCGACTAATTTGAAAAATTTTCTTGTGAAAAATAGTTTAAAAGAATGGCTATGTAGCTATCATTGTTATTTAATTCATAGTCAATTAAAACATAAATCAAAAAATTAGTTATATTTTAATTTAAAAAGCGCAATTTCAAACAACATGCAATTTTAGATTTTTTAATTATTATTTATAAAGAACAGTAATTCCTTAGAAAAAAGAAAAGTTCAAATTCCGAGCTTTAAAACAAACGTTAATGTAAATATTACAAGTTAATGTAAATACAGAAAGATAATATAGCACAAGAACACTCAAATGAACCAGAAAAATATAATTAAATAATTTAATTAAAATAAGATTGTTTCCTGTAATCATCGCCATCTATTTTCAAAAAAAATATTTTCCATTGTCATTAATCTCTGTTTATTTTTTCATGTTCTTTTAATAACAATTATAATTATTTAATGTTTTACATTTTATAAAATTGTTATTGTCTTGACATTTTAGCAACCTAATCCACACTTAAAATTCACAGGAGAACAACTTTTTTTTGCACAAATTTTCATGCAAATGAATCAGATTTTAGATATTTCATTGGATTAAATGTATATTTGAAACTAATTTTTAATCTTTATCGACAAATTTTTTCTCTGTAGTAATTTGTTAATATGTATTTTAATTATCCATCTATTATTTCTATAAGGTTTTACAATTCAGATTAAAATTAAATCTTAATTTCACAATTAATGACATTAAAGTTTATAAAAATATTCTTCATTTATAAAAATCATTTATTGGTCTTTAATATTTTTTATTTATAACTAATAATTCTTTTTGTGATAGTTTATTCAGTTTTATAGAATGATATTATTTTAAATGACAATAATTATTGAAAAAAATTGTTTGACATTATACCCAGATCAATAATTACTTAAATAACTGCTGTTATGGATACATACATATGACTTATTCATGTATAAAGGATATTTAAGTTTGAATTTGAAAAGTTATCATGTTATTTGGGAAATAAAGGCATAGGACATTTTCAGCACATCGATATTTATAAATTAATTCGCAAATATCAAATTTGATTGCAAGAATGAGAAATATGCAGAGTGGATATGCTGGGCTTATTACTTCGTTTTCTTTTCTCCAAGTCTTAATCCAATAAATTTTTTGTCCTCTGAGATAATTAGTATATTTGATAGCTGATAAATACAAAAAATCACATACCATGGTTCATTAATGCTTTTTTAGTCTTCACAATAAAATTAATGTATAAGGGCGAGTCAAATGAAAGTGAGCCAACCCCTCCTCAGCAAGAATGGTTCGGTCCATCATCTGCGGCGCATGCGCGTAGCACAGAGACAGCCTTCATTTACGAAAGTGGCGCGAAAGTGTGAGGTTAAAGTTCTTTAAGGCGCTCTTACACTGGGTTGAAGACGGTAACGTGACATAATGGACGCTCCAAAAGAGGAACAGCATGGTGTGGTCAGGTTTTTGACAGCTGAAGGTGTTTCCCAACATGAAATTAGTCGCCGTATGACTGCTGTGTACGGTGAACATTGCATCGCATTGGCCACTGTGAAACGTTGGAGCAAACGGTTCAGAGAAGGACGTGAAAGTTGAAAAGACGATCCAAGACCGGGCCAAAGCTACCTTGCAATCATCCCCGACACAATTGCACAGGTTGATGAGCTGGTTAGACAAGAACGGAGGATAAGCATCGATGAACTGGCAGAGTGTGTGAAAAATCAGTCACGGTTCGGTTCACACTATAATTCATGATCATCTCGGCTATCGGCTTTTGTGTGCTCAATGGATGCCCAAGATTTTGAACGACCGCCAGAAGACGGAGAGGTTCGGCGCTGCTTTGACTCATCTCATCCGGTATCACAATGAGGGTGACGACTTCTTGTCTGCAATTGTGACCGGAGACGAATCATGGTGCCACCACTACGAACCTGAAACATGCCGGCAAAGCTTACAGTGGAAACAATTGAATTCGCCACCCCCGAAGAAAGCAAAGGCTGTCATTTCCTCGGGAAAGGTGCTATTGACATTTTTTTCGATCGTCAGGGGCCATTACTGATTGAATTTGCTAAACGTGGAGAGACTATCAATAGTTCGCGATATTGTGCAACGCTGGATCGGCTGCGTGTCGCAATCAAGAACAAACGACCTGGAAGATTGACGAATGGTGTGATCTTGCTACACGACAATGCTCGTCCCCACGTCGCTGATGTGGTTAAGACACAACTGGCAAAGTTCAAGTGGGACACTCTGCAACATCCTCCATACAGCCCAGATTTGTCGCCATGCGACTTTCACATTTTCGGGAAACTGAAAAAACATCTGAAGGGTACCAGATTCGTGTTGGACACCGCCGTGAAGGAGTCGGTTACAGACTTTTTGAATCGACAGCCCAAGGAGTTTTATGAGACATGTATCACGCGTATAATAAAAATGAATAAAAATAATTGGTTAATTTAAAGTTTAAGAAATTGTTTAAAAAAATAATTTTTATGAATGTTTAATATTATAATTGTCAATATTTTTAAGAATATAGAATATGAATAAATAATGAATTAAATATTCAAAATGATAACTTTATGTACATACACACTACGTTCTTAATTTTTTTATCCCTCCATTTAAATTAAATTTAGAATGTCGATATGAACTTATAATCTGATCTAATTGTATTATTTTATGATATAGAAAAAATGACATTTATAATTTTATTATTTCAGAATATTTATGTAATTAGCAATTTATTTCAACAGTATAAGATATTATAATATTTAAACTTTTCTGTTGATAGTTCAAATGCCTACATAAACAAAATAATAAATGTCTTAAAAAAACCCTATCTAAGCATTTTTCTAATGGAAATAAATAACAAAGACACAAAATGTGCATCAAAGGCTATAGGTATTTACTTTTAATACATTTTTAGGTGCTAATCCATATCGGGTGGTAATATATACTTCTTTCCGGAGCTGCTGTAAAATCAGATTCGTTATTTCTGTGGCATCACTATTAATATATTGGAATTTCTAAATTTAACACGAAAGTTTGAAAATTTTTAATATAATAACACTTATGAGGAAGACTTCAAGAAGAAATTAATTATTAATAATAAACATTACTTTTTAAATGGAATCACTGGACGTACGTCCAATCTAATATTACATCGGTTCGTTATTTAATAGCTTAGGAAAAATGCTTCTCATGCAGTTGAACGTTGCCCACTTCAAATGGGATATCTGGGAGTCATAACTGTAACCGTTGGTAGAATGGGAATGAGATGGAAACCGCTCCATTGAACATTCTATTCATGAGCGCACTATACCGATGTCATTACCTTTAGCTGTCACGTTTAGAATTCTCTCGTTCATGTTATGACTTTTCAATGCGTTTGAAAGTGACACGAGTGAAATGTGTGTCGTGTATATTCCAAAAGACCATATTTTACAATAGCAATGCTTTAAAATTTGCATATGTTATTTTTATTTTGAATGTATTTTTTTTAGATAAAACTTGTGACATTGATGTAATGCATTTTCTTAAAGGCCACTAGTATATGCATTATAATGTAAACTTTAATGTAATTTTTTGTGCATAATATAAATTTTATCTGTTAGATATTTTTCAGTTTTATAATCCATGAGAAAATTATATTTTCTAAAAACTCTCGATTAAATCAATTACTTTATTAATATGTGTA
This sequence comes from Latrodectus hesperus, assembly GCA_037975125.1. NCBI lineage: Eukaryota > Metazoa > Arthropoda > Arachnida > Araneae > Theridiidae > Latrodectus > Latrodectus hesperus. The sequence continues at coordinate 12,083,206 of CM075853.1, forward strand.
TAATGTATAATATTTTACTAATTTAAAATATAAAAATGAATACCAAAAGTTAGTGTTTAAAAATGCTTTGAGTATTCAATTGAGTTTCACAAATTGTGATTTTAAATCCTCCTCCAAAAATTGCAATTATCATAACGCTGCTCAAATATAGTAATTTTATCAAAAATATTTATTAATTGTAGATTAATTATTTAATTTGATCCTAAATTATAAGATTAAATCATAAGTAAATTATGAATTAGCAAACAAATAACATGCTTTATATATTTACTTCATTTATGTCATGAAAGTTCCAATGACCATAGTAGAAATCTGTGATAAGTTAACAAAAATGTCGGCGTTCTTTGAAGCAGTAGATGAAATTTGAAAATATATTTAGTATTAAAATACTTGCAATACTAAATCTAATGACTAAAATTTTTCTCAGCAAAATCTATAAAGATACTTTGAAATATCTTGTTTAATTTTTCTTACTAAGTCTAGATATTTTAATGCAATATTGTACAATATAACCTTATGATAATTAAGGATCATCAAGTGATCAACTGCTTATTTAACTTCCTTGCTATAGAATTTCCTTAATGCCTTACCTCCATACAGTGTTGTAAGCAAACACTCACAGTGGCAAGAAAGATAACGAAGTCTGAGCTCGGAAACTTGAAGGCACGAAATTGAGATCTCAGTACGCCATCATTTGGCGGGAAAACTTCTAATACGAAAGGATCCATTGAACACCTAAAATGTATATAGATAACTCAGTTATTCTTATAAACATAAAAAAGAAAACCTTTTTTAATTATAAAGATATAGTTTTTCACAAAAGATTTATTTTTCATTTTGAAAAGTATACACTGTAAACAAGCAATCAATATGTTGTTACTTATGACACTTGAATAATCCAAATTCACTATGCCGTTGTTATGCGAATTTAAGTCAATAGAATGCGTTTTTCTTTTAACCAGAGCCCACAAAGGTAAAAGTACGGCTATGCTCTAAGCTTCCTTAATAGATGGCACCACCAAAGTGTCCACTCTCTCAATTTTGACATTGATCTGAAAGGGGAGGAAATTTTCCCGTACACTATTACACCCATGGTAACTGCTCAACAACCGACGACATGATTTTTGATTCCTCTGGTTTAATGAGAACGTAGTAACCAATGTTGTAAGGACTGTAATAACGAATACGTTATTTTGGTTTAGGTTATATGTTTAATATAATAACACCATTAAATTAAATATTAAACAAATCTGTAATAAAAAGAATATATGTATTTTTTGGATGCTTACGAAATAATTTAACTTTTTTTTCATAAAAACACATATTGTAACCTTTTTATAACTCTGAATCTTTCGCAAAAAACGAAGCTGCGAAGAAGAGTGTTTTATAAAGGAATTTTTGCAAAACATACATACGCATTTATTTTTTATGTTATTAAATTATAAATTTTGAAGATAATTTACTTTTTTATTAATTTTTTTGCCATTGTTTTGCAAAAAATTTTATATTTTTGTAAAAAAGAAGATTTAAAAAAATAGGAAACTTTAGTAAGTAATATTATGCAAATTTCACAATTATATTTTAGTTTTGTTTCATACTGTTTAGAAAAGGTAATGTTCCACGTAAAACTCTAAATTCATAATAAATATATAATTCAAAGTAATGAACACCAAGAGAAAATATTTTTCATAAATATTTGTGATTTAAAGGGAAAAAAAACTTATTTAGAATAATTAACAGAAATACTTTATGGCATTACCGCATAAAAAAGAAAAACTTAGAGGCTACTGTGTAAAAAATCATATTTAACCAAAGGCATTTTCTGTAAAAGTTTCTTCATTCCTTTTTCTAGATTGTTAATATTCATTTTGAATAATGTATTTTTTTTAAGTTTTATACGCATTCATTTTTCTTTACATTTTTTAAAAAATAAATGAGCATTTATTCCCGCCATTAAGTTTATGATAATATATTTTTTTGCTGTATAACTGCAATTCATCTACTCTTTTAAAAATATTTCTCAAATTAGATACGAAAAATTATATATTAAGAAGAAGAATGTAAATTAACTTTATTACATTTGCAAGAATACATATATATTCGTTTACATGTATACATACATAAGAATATACAGTAAATTTTGATTAATTTACTTTCTATTTTTAATTCAACTATTGTACTTATTTTCAATACAATACCAGCATTTTATCCACAATTTTTGAGTTTATCTAGGAATAATATTTTTTATAATTCGTTTTATTTTTTTGAGAAATTAATAAACAAATAAAATATTTTTACCTATATTTATTTCACGTATGTTGACATTTATTGCAAAAAAGTAAAAGCATTAAAAGAGAAAATGATAGAAGTTTTCCTTTTTAATCTAAACTTACATTTGTTGTTGTTACTTATCTCAGGTTGTCTAGCTAGGCTAGGGTAAACAACCCCCATAAAACCAAAAATATCTAAAATGTCTAAAAATGTCATGGGTCCCGAAGGATATCATTTTTTTAAAATTTAGGCAGTTTAAGATATGTCCAGGTGAGGCCATATTGGCGGAACACCAAAAACAGTCTGCAAATATACTCTGCCCCTGCTAAAAGGTGATTCCTCTCGTCTGCCCACTTAGATAGATAAGGTCTTGGTCTAAGATTGGTCAGTTTGATAAGATCTTGGTCTAAGATTGAAGGTCTCTACCGGTTTTTTGGCGAAGTACCATGGATGGTTGAGAGAAATTGTCATGAGCTTATTGAATTCAGTTTTAACCAGGGAAGAAATCTCACTAGATGTGAGCTCTCCTCCTGGGTTTACTCTCTCCTCTGACGCTGATCTATCCAAGAAATCCGCTCTTTCATTCCTCTTTACTCTCACGTGTGAAGGGATCCATTGGAAATGCACTGTGTGTTCGGGTGACAGTCTCTCGAGAAGATTTAGTATGTCCAAGGCTAGTTTGATATCCAACAGTGCTCCAATTTAAAAGATGCTGGACTGAAGCACGACTGTTAGTCAATATCCAGATATCCCTTAATTGATTCTCCACTTCTACTGCATACTGTAAACCTATTCCTGGTTCTATGGTTATTTGGCTCTTATCTAAACACGGAACAGTTACCTGGGGTTCTTATTTTGAATTCCAGTTACTCTGGAGATTGTGCTATATGTACACCCCACTGCCCGAGGCCCGCTCCCACTCTTTTTTTATCACAGTTGTTAGGAGCTCCTCATGGAATTATTTTCCACCAAGTTCTAATCAAGCTGTCAGTGGTTTCAATGAGTGACCGACTACATTCGAAGAAGGGAGATTTAGTGCACTGTAATCGTTGGTTGCTGGTCCAATTTAGGAGGTAGCTACAAGTTCTGTGCTGCTCATTATAGCTAATTAGCTTGTTATAATATTTTGTAAGGCATAAAATTCTTCTCTGAGAAAGAGGTGGCAAATTACTTTCATAATTCACACAATTTCATTTGGACAACTTTGATGTAGCCCTATGATGACTCTAGCTACATTTTTACAATAAAACAAAATTTTGTATTTATTATGTTTCTACAAAAATTAAAATAATAAATGTAGCTTTTATTTTGTATTAAAGACTTGTAATTACGAATATATTTGTTATTGTCTCCATTTATTTGACTCTTAATAACCTTATAATATTACTTGGGAAACATGTTTTCGTTAAAAAATTTAAAATATTATCAAAATGCCTTTAATATCGTTGCGAATTTTTGAATATAAATATTTTAATGTTGTAAGATAAAATTAAATACTTAAGGGAAAACTATTTTATTTTGCACTGTCAAATTAATATATGTTCAAAGCTATTTTGGAGAATACTTTAATGAGACATTTCAAATGCATAATAACAGTTCTTTCTTATTTGTAAAGTTATTCACCGTAATACACTGCAAAAAATGAATAATATAAGTATTATATATAAAACAAAGGTATAAGCAATTGCTTTGCTAAAAATAGAAGAGTGTCACTAATGAAAATTTTTCTCATTTTCAAGCAGTCTCTGTATGCAAATTTTGAAGTTAACGTGAAAGACAATGTTTTAGCAGCAGAGAATAAAATTTGGTTTTCAATTTAATGTACGACAAAATGAAAAAGAATGATCGACATACAGTAAGCGCATTATTTCGATGAGTATGATTATTCAGTGAAGTTATTTATCAGAATCTGGAGCATGAAGAATTATTATCGAATTAAACTAAGGATCACAAACACAATCTGAAGTAACAAAACACCATTGGAATTTTACAAAGTGTGTTTTCTTGTATCTGAAACCACTATCGAAGACTGGAAATGCAAGCGGTAGATCCAGGCAAGGTTATAGACGCGCAACAGTGTCCAATGATAACATTTATTTAATGCTAATCGTTAGGAAACAATGGAATACGAACGTTACTCTTCTTAAATAATGCATTCGCTTGACAATTGGCACTGTGGTTTAAACACACACAGTTTAAAACCAGATTCACTCTGTAGGACAGCATGTTCACAGAGTAAAAGCGTGTGTCACATTAACAGAATGGCACAATCACGCCTGCTAGGGGTGAGCTACAGCCCATGTTAAACCAGGTGGGAAATGAATTTCACAGTATTCTTTTCTCCATCCTGATAACAGCTATATTTTTATATGGATGCTCTTAAACGAATCCTAAATTGTGCATGAAAGTATTAGATTTAGCGGTGGGTAAATAATAACCCATGCTAACTTATCCATTTATGAGCGCATCAACCGAAATGAAGCTCCAACCGGTCGCTGATACAGGCAGAGATCCATAGAGCTATTGTGGTTACTTATACAGCAGTAATTGGATGTGATTTCATGTTGATGGATGTCAGTTTCAGGCCACATGGTGATAATCTGGTGAAGGATATATTTTTGGAGGAAGCAGTTATGTGAATGGAATGGACAAAGTGTTCTCAGGACATTAATCCATTGTAGCGTACTAGGACATTCTAGGCAGACAATTTGCTGAACGTCTACTACCCTTCAAATTCTACAAGGAATGGAAAGAGTTCTTCATGAGAAATAAATATCTTAGCCCCTCATTAATAACATAACTGACTCGATGCATTAAAGATGTTCAACGATATCTGAGAAAACCCAATCTATTAAAAACAATTTTCTTAAAATGAAACAATTTTTATTTATTTATTTATTCATTTTGCTCAATAAAACGCAATCAACAAATGTTTTTCCAATCAACAAATGTTATTTTTATCTCATATACATTACTACGTCTGCCCATAGTACATCAATCAACCAAACATGTATTCATAATCAAGATCAAACCACATCCTAAATACACTTAAATTCATTTTAAAATATAATTTATTAATGGAGCTATAATTAATATAAATTTAAATCTAATCTTTTTTACACCGATTTTTGAAACACTTATTTTCTAATTCATTATTTAAATAAAAATACCGTCTTTTAAATAGGTGGAATCAGAAAAGTAAGAAACTTTAAATAATATGTAGCCTTGCGCTTTAATTTGTTTTCCTTTATTTTTAATTAAGAATATGACATCATATTTTTCGAAATATTTGAAAATTTCATTGTTTTACTAAAATATTAGGATAATACTGAATTGCCATTATGAACAGGTCTATATAAGAAATTATATCAATAAACAATATTATTCAAATATATATATATATATATATATATATATATATATATATATATATATATATATATATATATAATTTCTGGTCATTAAAGTTATGCAGTTGCCAGTAAACTCAAATTAAGTATTTTAATGTATGCATTTTATCTTTATTAATAAATTATACAATAATTTAGGAAATCTGAAATTTGTATGAGATGTGTAAGTAGTACAGAAAAAGTAGAAGTAAATTAAAATTTCTATATATATAGATATATATATATATATATATATATATATATATATATATATATATATATATATATATATATATATATATATATATATATATATATATATATATATATATTGAACCCTTTCTTTTTTGTCAAAAACAAAATCTTATTATAATGTAATATCAACCAACATAAAAATATGATACTGAAAAATTAACCAACATTAAAAGTATTTATTATTATTATTTAAAAAAAATTTCCAAGCTTTTTAATTATTTTCATGTCGGGAACTTATTTCATTTTTGAATGGATCATTATAATGTTATATTTATTTTTTATATACTTTTGTAATATCCTTCTTAAAATATAAAAGTGAGTTTTGGAGTTAATTTATTGTGGAATGGAATTGTAATACAAAAAAAAAAAAATTACCCGTTCATAACAACCACTTCTTCATGGCTTCGAGTTGGATCCGCCATTGTCAGGTATCGCAGAGTGATATCATAATGAACTGCAAATAGCATAAAACACATATAAGGTGGTTGCAGTTATGATTATATATATGCATGTTAAAATAATTCTTAAAGAAATATCTACTTTTCAGAAAAGTGATTTAGATTTTATAACAGAAATTACGTCATGTATATTTCTTTAAAGAATTTTAGTATAATTCTTTAAAACATCATTTGAATAGTGCACTTTAGCGTTAAGATTTAGAAGCATTTTTTAACAGTGTCTTAATCGATGCTTTACAATTAAGAAGCATTTTTTGAATATATTTATAAAATGTGTGCTTAAATTTATAGTTTATTTTCAAATGGAATTTATGTACACATTTAAAAGAATAATGACGTGACTAAGAAATAAATTCTATGTGTATATTGTTTTAAGTTAAAATGATTTAAGGTAGCATTAAAATATTTTTCTTAAATTTTACTGTTAAAAGTAACCTACATTTATTAAATAAAAAAATTAATAAAAATTTTAAAATAAATGCACTGGTTGAAACTAAATATAATAAGAAATAGTATTGTGTACACATATAAAGCATACATTTTGTTTTCAAAATAAGTGTGTATTCAAGAAAACTATGATTTAAATAAATAGGATTCTCTGAAGATCACATTCAATCGAAGATATTTTATTAAATTTTCTAAATACAAAATTTTTATTTTCATTGTATTATTTATTATATCAACTTACGTCTTCCTCTTCATATATTTACATACACTATACTATACTTAATCTAACTCATTTCATGCTTGAGAATCTATAAAGTATAGATTTTCATATGCATGAAAGGGCAATCTTCAATTTACTTTCACTAGATATTTATATAGAATAAAATGTGCGCTTCGGAAACTGTATTATCTTCATGTAAGAATAACGTAATATTTTGTGTCATTATAGACACAAAAGATTACGTTATTCTTACATGAAGATAATACATTTTATAGTAAATCAAATAATACATTTAAAATAAAACATCATTATAGTTAAACCAAGTATAAGAAAAAAATAATATTTCATAAATCAATAATCAGTACATAATAGAGACATATATAGTAAAAACGAAAAATCTCGGCAAACATGATTTTTAAAACATTTTAAGGTGCTTATTGATGTATTATTTTAAATTAAAGAAATATCTTGACAGATTTCACAGAAATATATTGACAGATGTATTAATAAAATAAATAATCTAGAAACAATTGTTTGCATAAATAAACATACATTTACGTTATTCGTGTTCAATAAAATTATCAAGGAAAATAAAAAATACAAAATATAAATTCAGGGATGTAAAATGTCAGTGAGTTTCATAACGAGATCTTACGTAGACATTCACATGCCAATAAAAATACTTTTTGCTGCTAAATCTACTTACATTGCTAAAAGGGAACTTTAATTCTTCAGACTTTACTAGAGCAAATATTTCCTTTGGATTAAATTCGATTTTACTACCAAGCAAAACGGAAAAATCCTTATATAAATTTGGTATTGTAAAACAAATTCAATTTATTATATCTCATTCTTTTATTTATAGAACTATTTTTATAAATTAAATCTACATTTTTATATGACATTTGCTCATGCGTTGCATTAAACTTATTTTCAGAAAATGTAAGTAGATTTTGCGTTAAGAACAATTTGGTTGAATAAGAAATTGCAAATTGCTTTTTAATAATTTTTGCTTTGTTTGAGATTACTACAGTGGAAAATGTGATGAGAATTACACAGACAAATATGAAATTCAATTCACACAATCAATGTTAAAATAAATTTTGACGAAATCAAAAATTACGTTTCAGAATGTCATTTTCAGTAAAACCCAGAGCTGAGTTAATATCATGCAAACTCGAAATTGAATGTTGCGTAAAAAATGGCAACCAAATCAATAAGAAAAATATTAGAATTTGCCTGGACTTAAAAGAAAATTAAAACTGTTCAAATTAATGTACCCATACAAATGTAACAAATATAAATATCTTAAAGGATACTAATTTATATTATTCAATTTTATATGAATATGTTTCAGATTTCTAAATCAAATAAATATTAATAATTTTTGCTTCCGTATAATTTCGTTAGAATATTCTATTCTATTAATAATGCAGAATTTAAATTTATCTTAAAATACACTGCTGGCCAATTGCTAAGGACGGATAACACTATGATCCATAGCAACTACAAAATGAAAGGAAGCAAAATTTGGATAATTAGAATAAGTGCGGGGTATAGTAAGAAGATTGCGTATGTAATTTTCTTTTCCACGTCAGTTCATCACGTGATAGCGTTCATAAGAGCTTTAAAGGTTTGACGCGTGTGGACAATTATTGTTTCAAGTCAAAGTTTTACAGGAAAGATTTAATAGACGAACTTGAAATTTTTGGCATGTCTTTCCGACATCACTTAGATGATATTATGCGTGGCCGAATTATTCGAAAGATCGCAGAGAGCGAAAAATAACAGATGTTTCACGGAGTTCGACATCGCTCACAGCGTTGTTTCACGACTGTGGAAGTCATTTAAAACTACTGGAATGTGTAGTAGGCGACACGGGGGAGGTCGTGTTAGAAGCACGACGCCTGCAGAAGACAGATATATCCTCCTATCAGCAAAAAAGAGCAGATGCACCACAGCTCAGCAGGTGACAAATCAGTTTCTTGCTGCCTCAGGATAGCAGATCTCCTGAAAAACTGTTGCCAGACGTTTGAGGGGAATAGGACTATACCCCCGCAGACCTGTTGTGTGTGTCCCATTGACCAGACAGCACCGTACTCCCCGTTTGCAATGATGTCGTGAGCATCGCAACTGGACTGAACAGGACTGGGCATGCGTACTATTCTCAGATGAGAGTAGTTTCAGTTTGTCATCGGATTGTAGACGCAAACTGATCTGGCGTGAGAGTGGTACAGCTTATCGTCCAGAAAATATATAGGAAAGGGACCGATATCCGACATGCAGTGTCTTCGTGTGGGCCGGCATCATGATCAATGACCGCACGCCCCTACATGTGGTTGCGAATGGGAATATGATGGGCCAACGATACATTAATGAAGTTCTACTTCCTCATGTTCGTCTTTTCCGTGGTGCTGTCGGTGATAAATTTGTTTTTATGGACGACAACGCAACATGTCATCAAACACACGCTGATCAGGATTGTCTAGACAGCGAGGGTATACAACGTCTCGTATGGCCATCATGTTCTTCAGATCTAAGCCCCATTGAAAATATGTGGTATGCTTCGGGGAGGCAAATTGCTGGTCGAAACTATCCTCCGACAAACAAGAACACCCTAATCCGTGCACTCCCAGAGGAATGGGATATGTTGCCTCAACAGCTGCTGGATAATGTTGTGCAAAGTATAATAAGGCGTGTGGAATGTTGCATCACACTCCACGGTAGATGTATCCCGTACTGATACCTTTCTTCAAGGTGCCTGCTGACTCTTAGATGCATTTTTCCGTATGCAGCATCAAATGAAAAAATTTTTCTTTCAGTTGTTTCACAGCTTTTGTACTTTTCAGAACAATAAATATTCTTTATTCTAATGTCTGAACAATGTGGCAACTATATTTTATCCTACTAGGCCTCATGTCTCGCTTAATGTTATGCAACATTGTAAATTGTGATCCGTCCTTAGCAATTGTCCAGCAGTGTATTACATCAAAATGTATCTTAATAAGTTATATATTTTCGGCTCAAAGTTTTTTACTTACACACACATATATATGTATGTATAATTATTGCAAAAAATCCAAATAAAACAATAAACTTTATATCAATAAGTTTAATAGGAAAATGAGTAATTTTTGTGATTTTTACTTCATCGTTGATATTGAATATAGAAAAGATACTTACTATTTTTGTTTAACCTAGAGACGTAAATAAACCAGTATCCAAATAAATATGACAAGTTGTGTTTTTTTTCAGAATGAAATCGTAGAAAAAAAATTAGCATATATACTTTATTAAACTAATTAACACAATTTTCATTGATTTTGTTCTCCATCTTATGAGAGTGTAAAGAATTGATTTTGTGGTGTACTTAATAACTTCATGGAAATATTACTCAACTTATCATAATAAATTTTCTCTAATAATAACAATTAGTAAATTAGTTCAGAATTCCATTGTAAGTTTCCATAAATATTGGAAAAATAACATTGAAAATAATTGAAGATCATTTATTTATTAAGCGTTTACCAAACCAATAAGTATGTATTTAGAGTTCAAAAGTTTAAGCTCAATAATATATTGCTCTCACATTTTAATCTTAGAACTTTAATATTTCAAATTCAGTTGTCGCATGAGATACAAGATATTGCGATCTAACGGTGGAAAAATCATGAACTGGTCAAACAAGTTTCAAGTATATGAGTTATTCATATTTATAGAAATAAATGTTCATAGAACTTCTGAAAAGGTAACAATATTTTATGTTTAATATACATACATGGGAGAGGTATAAATATAGCGATATGAAACTCGAAATATGTATCTTAAACTCATGAGTTTTACAGTAAAATTATATATTCGATTTTAATGTCAACAACATAATATAGTCACACTATATTTCTAATGTAAAGTTAGTATAAGAAACTTCTAATGATTTTGATATTCATTTTTAGTATAAGGATATTTCAGAATTCCTATTTTCTACATTCTGCATTATACATTATTGAAATTACATTGTAAGCAATTATTAATACATTTAAATAAATCATCCATTTTATATCTCAAAAACTGTGTCAGATTAATTGGGTAACTTTCTATTGTTAAATATCGTTATACTAGAAAAAGTAAGTTAGTAAATATGTATAGGTATAGCATTTTCCACTTAAACTAAGAAAAATAAAAACACGTTCTCGTAATGATTTTGAGAGTATAAGTGTAATATAGTATTTCTAAGCATAGGGTTTTGTCTTATTTAAAAAAAATATTTTCATATCATTATATATATATATATATATATATATATATATATATATATATATATATATATATATATATATATATATATAATATAAATATATATATATCTGTATATATATATATATTTATATATATATATATATACATATATATATATATATATATATATATATATATATATATATATATATATATATATATATATATATATATATATATATATATATATATATATATATATATATATATATAAATATATATATATATATATATATATATATATATATATATATATATATATATATATATATATATATATATATATATATATATATATATATATATATATATATATATATATATATATATATATATATATATATATATATATATATATATATATATATATATATATATATATACAAGCTGACCCAGCCACACGTTGCAGTGGCTGAGTTTTTATAATACATTGAATCAATTTTTTACTAACTCTTGAGTTCAATCAAATTAATATTTTGTAAAAAAATTTAAAATAGGTTCATTCATATGAGATTAAAAATAAAACGTTTCGCAAAAATTTAAAAGTAATAGGTAAAGTATCGAAATTTTGAAATTAAGCACAAATCAACATATACTTTCTGAATTTACATTTTATTCATCTTATATTAAATAATAGTTAGTAATCAGTGACTTACTTATAAAATATACTATATAAATTAAAAGCATCTAAAAATAAATTGTTATAAATGAGGTAGATAACATTGACATCGAACTATTATTTTTTCAATTTTTAATTATTAAAACTAAAAACATTTTCCGCGATATTATACTGAAATAAAAAAATTAAAAGAATTTATCATTTGAATAAATAAATTAGATCAAAATGTTCTACTGAATAAATTAATAATTATCAAATTATAAAATAAAAATAAAAAAAATAAAAGGCTGTCAAGAAATACTTACATGTTTTGGAGGTGGTATGAAAATTAGTAGAGAAAAACAGCAATAAATAAAATTTTATTTTACTATTTATAATATTAAAAATACTCAAACTGAACACGCACAGTAATAACACAATACAAAGTATAATTATGAAAGTGATTCACAAAAAATAGTTATAGTATGATTATACATCATGAAAATATATGTATCATGAAAATATATGTACATCATGAAAATATAATAATAAAAATATATGTAAATTCTATATTTAACCACGCGATTGCGCGCGCACGTTAATTTTCTCGAAGATGTATAATCTAGAAAAATAAACACGTCGCCATCTGCCGAATACCTGTGCAACTTAGATGCTAAACCGCCATCTATTAGGAACTTACAGAACTAAACAATAAATAAACATTAATGTCGTATAATAAATATTGAAAATAATAATGAAGGGATAAAAACTATTATATCTTTTAAGTTGGACAATATTATAAATGGTTACAAAATTTTATCAAAATCCGTTCAGTAGTTTCGGAGTTTATCGGGAACATACATCGTGACACGAAATTTATATATATATATATATATATATATATATATATATATATATATATATATATATATATATATATATATATATATATATATATATATATATATATATATATATATATATATATATATATATATATATATATATATATATATATATATATACAAGCTGACCCAGCCACGCGTTGCAGTGGCTGAATTTTTATAATACATAGAATCAATTTTTTACTAATACTTGGGTACAATCAAATTAATATTTTCTAAAAAAATTAAAATAGGTTCATTCATATGAGATTAAAAATAAAACGTTTCGCAAAAATTTAAAAGTAATAGGTAAAGTATCGAAATTTTGAAATTAATTTGACATTATTTTGAAATTAATTAGATAAGCACAACCCAACATATACTTTCTGAAATTACGTTTTATTCATCTTATATCAAATTATAGTTTGTAATCAGTGACTTACTTACAAAATATACTATATAAATTAAAAACATCTAAAAATAAATTGTTATAAATGAGGTAGATAACATTGATATCGAACTATTAATTTTTAAATTTTAAATTATTAAAACTAAAAATTATCTAAGTACTACTTTGTGTACAACATTCCTGGTTAACCTGTCTTTCGCTAACACGAAGAGATTTGATGGTTTTCCTACACGTGAGCAGGCAACATGTAGCTGTCCATGTGAGAAACATATGTTTTTCAAATCCAAACCGCAAATAGACATTGTTTGGCGATGAGATTTATTCATGGTCATTTCGCAAAAGCTAAACAAATCGGAAATTGCAGCCTTTTAAACGGTATTGGAGATTCTGACGCTATCAGTGGAATACGTGGAAACAGAACGATATCTCCTTTAAATTTTCCGTCAAAATTGTTGCTTCGAGAATATATTCGGTCATTTTTTATGACTAAACGTGTACCGTTACATAATTGAGGTGGGTTTAAATTACGTAGAAGAATAATTGGTGAACCAATTTTCAATTGAAGATTGTGTGGTGGCATTCCTGGCATATCCAGAGAATTCAAAAATCCAGTTGGAAAGTTTACGGCTTCGTTTTCATCAATAACTGTGTCGATTGATTTAAAAGACATCAAATCACCGGGCAACATCTGTTGTATATGGAAGTTAATTTCGTTCACATCAACGTTTCCTGCTGCCAAAATAGCACGATTACAGAGCCAATTATCAAATTATAAAATAAAAATAAAAAAAATAAAAGGCTATCAAGAAATACTTACATGTTTTCGAGGTGGTATGAAAATTAGTAGAGAAAATCAGTAATAAATAAAATTTTATTTTACTATTTATAATATTAAAAATATTCAAATTGAACACTGCACAATAATAACACAATACAAAATATAATTATAAAAATGATTCACGAAAAATTGTTACAGTATGATTATACATCATGAAAATATATGTAAATTCTATATTCAACCATGCGCTTGCGCTCGCACGTTAATTTTCTCTGGGAGATAGTATAATCTAGAAAAATAAACACGTCGCCATCTGCCGAGTACCTGTGCAACTTAGATGCTAAATCGCCAACTATTTGGAAATTACAGAACAAACTGATAAATAATCACTAATATCGTATAATAAATATTGAGATCAATAATTAAGAGATAAAAACTGTTCTATCTTTTAAGTTGTACCATATTATAAATGGTTACAAAATTTTATCAAAATTGGTTCAGTAGTTTCGGAGTTTATCGCGAATATACATCGTGACACGAAATTTATATGTATATAGAATTGCTGACCCAGCCACGCTTTGCTGTGGCTGAGTAATTATAATACATTGAATCATTTTTTTACTAATTCCTTGGTAAAATCAAATTAATATCTAAAAAAATTTAAAATAGGTTCATTCATATGAGATTAAAAATAAAACGTTTCACCAAAATTTAAAAGTAATAGGTAAAGTATCGAAATTTTGAAATTAAGCGCAAATCAACATATACTTTCTGAATTTACATTTTATTCATATTATATTAAATTATAGTTTGTAATCAGTGACTTACTTATAAAATATACTATATAAATTAAAAACATCTAAAAATAAATTGTTATAAATGAGGTAGATAACATTGACATCGAACTATTATTTTTTCAATTTTAAATTATTAAAACTAAAAATTTTTCCGCGGCATTATACTGAAGTAAAAAATATTAAAAGAATTTATCATTTGAATAAATAAATTAGATCAAAATGTATTGCTGAAAAAATTAATAATTATCAAATTATAAAATAAAAATAAATAAAAGGCTATCAAGAAATACTTACATGTTTTCGAGGTGTTATGAAAATTAGTAGAGAAAAACAGTAATAAATAAAATTTTATTTTACTATTTATAATATTAAAAATATTCAAACTGAACATTGCACAATAATAACACAATACAAAGTATAATTATGAAAATGATTCACAAAAAATTGTTACAGTATGATTATACATCATGAAAATGCATGTAAATTCTATATTTAACCACGCGCTTGCGCGCGGACGTTAGTTTTCTCTAAGATGGTATAATCTAGAAAAATAAACACGTCGCCATCTGCCGAATACTTGTGCAACTTAGATGCTAAACCGCCATCTATTAGGAACTTACAGAACTAACCAATAGATAAACACTAATGTCGTATAATAAATATTGAGATCAATAATTAAGAGATAAAAACTATTCTATCTTTTAAGTTGGACCATATTATAAATGGTTACAAAATTTTATCAAAATCCGTTCAGTAGTTTCGGAGTTTATCGGGAACATACATCGTGACACGAAATTTATATATATATATATATATATATATATATATATATATATATATATATATATATATATATATATATATATATATATATATATATATATATATATATATATATATATATATATATATATATATATATATATATATATATATATATATATATATATTACACTGACCTCCAAAAGTTAAGGAACAATCGGTTTTTTTGTTCCTAAGTTGCAAATGAATGAATGTAGAAACACCAAATATGGATGACATGTGCGCAAAACAGGTATTTATTGACTGCAACATAGAAGTTTACACAACAAAAAACAAAAAGGATTTACAACAAAAAAATGCAATCTCGCTGGAAAAGTCCATTTTTGGAAAAAAGAATAATCATAGTTTTATGTGGTAAAAAGTAATTGAAACATAACAAAAATGAGTTTTAATAAGGGTACTAGCGGATATTCTTCTTCCCGATGCTACAGAGAGGTCTGCAACAAGTTGTGGAACAAAAATTCTTCTAATTCCGACCGAAAGAGCTATAAAACGGTCTTCTGCACGTGTTTTGTCTCGTGGTCGGCCTGTAACATGTCTTCTGGATACAGAAGCTCCAGTTTGATATTGAATCCAGAGACGGTGGAACACACTGCGATACACATTAAGGCGTCTAGCAGCATCAGCCTATGATATCCCCATTTCCAGCCATCCTACCACTTACCACCTTAACAAATCGGGCAAACGGCTTCTCTCAGATATTGCGGGACCCCACTGCCTATTGTCAAGGAAACTGCTAACAAAAGTTGTAACTCAACAAAGTTACACACGTAATTACGAAAAGCTTATATTTGCATAGTTTCTTCTCACTCATATATAGCTATTCTTAACTATAAAAAAACTTTTAGCTACCGTTTTTGCATAAATTTGTATAAAGTTTGTTTTTATCATTTATGTAAACTATAAATTGTTTTGTTAGTGTCATTTTTTTATGGTGAACTTCGAAAAAAATGTTGTTCCTTAAATTTTTGAGACCAGTGTGCATATATATATATATATATATATATATATATATATATATATTCTAACTTAAATTATCTTTATATTGGAATTTACATGCTAAATAATATTCATTATATAGATAAAAACATTATTGACAGCAATGATAGAAAATTAGTAAATAATTGACAGTCAACCATGTGTCCGTCACTATATGGGGAAAAATTCTTTGTTTTTGTAAGAGAAAAATTGTATTTAAGTAATAAGAGCCATGGAGCTTTTCTCTCGGGAATATATTTCAAAAGCAACGCACTGAAACAAAATAAAATATTAACACGAAACAATTTGGAATCTGGCTACAATATGTGGACGACAACAACTTGTAAGCAATTATTCATTCGCTCTCGTGTCCAGCCCTACAAACGGTGAACACCATTCGCTTAAGTAACAAACAATACAACAGTCCTTATTCTGTCATCCATTGTTCGTCAGTGACACAGTACAATCAGTTGCGCGATTCATTTATCAAATCGCTACGCCCAGGGGAAAGAAAAGAAAAGATTTCATCCGGAGTATAATCGTCATTAGTGTATGTTTCAGGAAAGTTAATTTTATTCTGGTAAAATAGCTGGTGATCACTTTATTTCAGTTGTTCAAGAAGGACCATATTGAATGCAAGACTTTTGAATCATTAGTTAACACAATTTATTATGAGTGGACGTAAATAATTATGTGTATTTGTTAATGGTGTGTCCGTTTTTGTATGTATTTTTATCCCTGGGTTCATTTTTCGAGTGATTGTTTTATGTTGATTAGCAATTTATTCTTATAAATTTGACTTAATATGTCAATGAGTTTTTAATATTAATAAGGTATTTTTCATAGATTACTAGTAGTATCATTTATTAATATAAAAGTAAAAATTTGAATGTGGTATTAACAGTATTTGATAAATTAAACCACACTTGAACCTCTTATAAGAAAAATGATATAACTTTAATAAATAAAAGTCAAGAAAAATCATAGGTTTATAACCGAAGTTTTCTTTTGGATTTATCATAGGAGGAAAGAAAATAACCCAAATTAAAGAAGCTTGTTAAAATTTTTAAACTTCAATAGAATTTTGTGTTCTGTTAAAGTGTTCAATTGCTTGATCGGTGAAGAATTGCAAAATTTATTTACATAACATTGCTAAATATAACAAATATGGGGTTATTAAATTATTTTGCAATTAACGATTTTTTAAGTATATTGCTTGAGTATTTTGATATTAGAATGCGAGGTTTTTAAAGCAAGTTAATTCTTATGCTTGCTTTCTCTAAAATAGATCTGGAATATAAATTCAAAAATCTATTCAAAAATATTAGAAACTTGAATTTGTATATTATTTTAATTATACCGATAATTTCTATAAATTAAAAAGAATATAGAAGTTTAAAAAATACAAATAAACGAAAATATCATTTTATTACAATTTAAAGTTGATTTCTGCAGTTTATGATCCATTTAAAAATATTTATTGTAACATCACATATTAGTTTTGATTATTAGAAATTTTTGTCTGTAAACAAACAAAAAATGTTTGCCTGATTTTCTAAAATTAAAATAATATTCAAGATTGAATTTAAATTCAGTTCCAAAATATAATTATCATATTTTGAAGTTGTTAAAAAGTATTTTTATCTAAGAAAATGTATAAAAATTTAATGCAATTTTTCACTCAATATTTTTTGCTTTATTATAATAATTCCAATTTACATAGATTTCATTGTAAATAAGCTTTACTTCTAATTAGCTGTACCATACATATAAATAGAATTGTTAACTATTTAGTGAAAGTTTTCATTTAACATTGCAATAGACATTTCTTCGTTTTTAAGGACAAGAAATCTATTTAAAATTAATTTTCAATAATTTTAAATTAAAAGCTTTAATGAAACTAAAATGTATTGTAATCTTTGAAACGCAAAGAAATTAATTAATATACTATCTTTAATTTTGTTACGAGAAAATTTAAATTTTATTATTACGTGCTTATAAAATCTTATTTAGAAGAAATAAAACATATTAAATTTTAAATATTTATGAATTATTGCAATAGTTATTATTTTATTAAAAAGCTTCCATTACATTATTCATGAATATTTATTTTTTATTTCTTGATAATAGATATCCTCTTTTCACATAAACGATATTTAAAATACGGTGATAAACTCTTTTGTTAAAAGAAGCTTTTTTGATTTGTAATACATTTTGATAAAACATGATCAGGCATGCTTTGATTTTAAGTAGAAATTGATATGCATAAAAGCTAGAAAAAATATTGTAATATGAAACACTTAACCTGATGATTCCTTGTCCAAATAGATGAGCAAATCAAGTAATGAGCCGGGATGGATGATAGCACTCGTGTCCAGTGTTTGACCTTTGTCTCTGATAGCCATATTAACATAAGGAACTATATCTTGTGGAAAATGGTTGAAACTTGTCCTGAAAAATAAATTTGGTAAGGTTCTGTACTAACTAAAAGAAAGTGGCGACCAAAATATATTATGGTTTGCATTATTTTGATAAAAAATTTTAATTTATGTTAAAGTTATAAATTTTCGAAGGGTAATATATAAAAGTTTAAGAGTAATACAGGGTAGTCAAAGCTATATACATTGTATAGAGAAGTATAATATTTAGTATTATAGTTGAAATAATATTTGAAAGATGTTGGAAAAAGCAAGCTATTGTTTTAGCTAACACTAGGAAGCAAAGTCATTTACTTTACTAATTTCCAATTTATAAGGAGCAGTTATTGCTTCTCCTCATCGCTTGTGCAGATTCCTCACAATGTTTTGGCTTTAAAGTAAATCATTGATTTTATCTGAGATTTCTAGATTGAAGTTATGATAGAATTTTCTAATTCTTTTTGGAAGTTAAAAACTACAGATCAATGACAGACAGACAATAAGAAGAAGAGACCCTGTTCTATTCCTATTGAGTATTAGGTTGTGTCTCTACTTCAGTCTAGAATGTCGGACACCCTGCGCGAAGTGCCAGGTGCCCGCTTGGAACTGTAATCTGGGAGCGCGAGCCTTAAGAGGCTCTCCAGAACGCACGACCATTGTCACATTTTTGAGAGACGAATGCTTTACAAAGGTGAGGCTTTCAAGCCTACAGTGATCTAAGCAGTAGCTCACTGTATCACAGTTTGGAATACAAATTTGAAATAACAGAATTAATGGGATAGGATCAAGTGAAACAGAAAAATAAATATTAACAGTATCTAAATAAATTTAAGTAAGGATGGCTGAAAAATTTACATAATTTACAAACAGAAATTGATTTTAGCTAATGTAATTTAGAATTTATAGGAATAAAATGCAATTAGTTCTTTACATGTCTTGAAATTTAGATGTGTACTAAGTACTAGTAATTTTGGAAACTGAAAAACTGGTGATTTGTTTGTTTGCTTGTTACTTGAATTGAAGAATTTAGTTTAAAATTTTCGAGATCTGTTGACTCTGCTTCTGAATAATGAGATTCCTGTTGGTGAACAGCCAGGTCTTTACACATTTGAAGTCCTTTTTCATGGAGAAAAGTAATTAGTTGTATTAATTTTTGTGTTCTGAACTTGTTCGTTGTGCAGAATTTTAGGAACTGGTGGTTTGTTTGAATAGATGGTTTTTTGACAGGTAGATCTTTGCTTTAAGGACATTCTGTGATATAATGTAGTAGTGTTACCAATTTGGCCACAGATGCATGATAGAGATCTGGATTTGTTACTTCTGTGGAAAGTAGCTAGGGCAGGGCGCATGATTTGTCAAAATTCTGCAGTTTTATTTAAGAACATCAGTTAGTGAAGGAATTTTAGTAACTGAACCCACTTCACAATATGAAGTTATTATAACCGCTTATAATTCAGCTTGGTTTTCTTTACCTAAAAATATTATTATAACTCTCTCTCCCTCACACTCTCTCTCTATCTATTTTTAAAAAAAATGTTACAGATTAAAGCAAAAGAGATTTCCATGTGATAAGGAAGCGTGTTGAATATATAGATCGCATTTTTTATAAAAATTTTTGATAGTTGTCAGATAAATTGCTGAATTTCGTTTTTAAAGCCTTATGTGCTAAAAAATTCAAAATATATAACTATATAAAGCATGCAAGATATGGGGATAAAATAGCAAGTATTTAAAAATAATGAGGATTTGATTTTAAATTGCCTTTAAGCAATGTAATACTAAATATGATTATATATGCCTTCATGTCCTTCATGAGACAACACAAAACGTTTTACTGTTATTTAAAAAAGACAACTTTAGAAAATATATAAATTGCATGCCTAAAATTACATATTCTCTTGTATTAATCCGAGCAATTGTATTTGTAACTTTATTATGGTATCTTGTTATTTCTTAAATACTTCTAAAAAATTAAATAACATTTTCAAAATTTTCATTTCTTGTTCAATAACTAATGAGTAAAATAATGTCACATGTATTTGCTTGTGATTTATTTTCAATTATACCCAGTATGTTTTATAATTTTCCTCAGTTTTGTAAATACAGAGTCTAGATATAAAGATGTATTCGAATTAATATGTTTTAAACGGTAAGAAAGATATTCTCACACACACAATTTATAGAAATCTTATTATTACAATTATTATTTATCATAGCTTTAAGTATGTGTTAATATATCGATTAAAAAATCATATCTTTGCAGCAATATTAACAAAGAAAGAAAAATGTTAAAAAAATTGGTTTTTACTATTTTAAATTTATTTTTTTAAATTGTAATTTTTAATATTCCATTATTATTTATCAGAATTTTAAGTGTGTGGAAATATATCGATTAACAAATAATATAACTTTACACCAATATTAACAAAGAGAGAAAAATATTAAATATTGGTTTTCAATGTTTCAAAACTGAAATTAGTTTATTCAAAATTATAATCAAGCCCAGCTTGATTTTGTAAAAGTTTAAAAATCAGTTTCTTTTACTTTGCAATAGAAAACAGAGGAAATTTGAATAATACTATGATTTTTTTATTTCTTTAAAACTTTTTGACTTTTTTTCACTTTTAAATATTTCATAAGTGTCATTTCATGATTACTTATTGAAAACAACAATGAAAACTATAACAATTGGTTTTTATAAATTGTCTTTCATTATGTTACGTAAGCACAATACATATTGTTTTAAGTACTATGACTAGAGCTCCATTTTGAGTAACAGCTATATTGTTCTTAAACTAAACATTTTTATTCAGCATGCACTAAAAATTAATAATTCTGTGTCCTCAGAAAAATAGTATTGTGATGCCTGAAGCACTTTATCCATATATTATTGAATCATCACATTGCAAGCAAAGTATCATTAGAGGTAATCAAACTACTGGAGATGACAAAATAAAAAATTAATTCATGTCATGGATTACCCACTAGTCATGCACAGTAACTCGTTTTTCTTAAGCGAAAAATAACTCATTTGAATAGACTTCATTTTGTAACTGTAAATTCCAATTTGTCCCATCATGACTCACTGCAAACGTGCATATGATTTTTCGGCACAGGCGCCGTATAATCCAGGGTTCCAAATTCTGAACTTTCCTTGGCGATGAAGAAATGTTGCCAAGATGACGTATTGTGATGTGCGCGATTACGTAAATACTAGGGTTGCTATAAAGAATTTACTGGATAATTTTTATAGATCTCTATCTCTATGATATAATAAGAACCAGGTTGCCAGATACATAAAAAATCCTCCAAAAAATAGCCAAACTCAGAATTCGGATTCTGAATTATATGACATCTGTGCCGATTTTTCTTCTATAAATAGCCTTCTTAAACGCCGCTATTAATGTAGGCCCTGAAATGCTTGTTTGCATGATTCATGTGAGAGCACTTACAGTATCTTGTACCTGCCAAAATGCAACAATGGAAATAATATATAGAGTCACCAGAACAAAGTGTAGTGCTTCTGTTCATTTCAGTTTATAGTTTTTATGGCAACTCCCCCAACTCCAATAACGTGTTATTGCCTTTGCAACAGCTGATCAATGATGAGTTATTTTCTAACACAGGTGAATGTACACTGTCATTAAATTCATCTACTAACCAACTTTTCACATGGGGAGTAATTGGATTTGGAACATCTTTGCATTTATAATACTAGCCGTTACTTCTGTAATAGAAAAACTGTTTTCAAAAGATTATTGTATTTGAAAAGGCAAATGCAGAATTGTCGATTCTATGGAACGCTTCCTTTATATATTCCTCCATTTTTTATGTACCTGCCTTTATTTTGGCAAATCCTGAATCAATTCCTATACCTGACAAAATGATATATTATTTGAGAAACTCTGTGCACTACATCCACTTTGCAATTTTCATTATTTTCGGATTATGCACTTTTAGTTCTATAATTTCATTTTCACTTAATGTCCACACATGCATTACTTACATGGGAGTGGTGAAGTTGTATGGTACACTTTCTCTCAGCCAATCTATCCTCACAAATTCCATGTTAAAGTCACCAGGAATGACGCATTGCACAAAGAGCAGGTCTTTCTCTTGCTTTGTCGATTCAATTACCACTCTATGGTAATATATTCTGTGTCCCTATGAGATAAAGCAGAAAAATTTGAGGACTTATTTTATATGGTTATAATTTATAAATATTTACGTAAAATTAAGGCATAATATCTGTTCCAAGTGTAAACCTTTATAATGTTTTTCAAAAATAAAAAATATAAAGCTAATTTTATGTTATTACAAAAAAGCATTTTACTAAATATTATTGTATGTTGCATATTTTTCTCAAAAAATTTATTACACTAAAAGGTTATTATTTGAGAAGTTACATAAAATATTTGTGATATCATGTGCAATATGTTTATTCTGGTTTCACAACAAGCACAAGTGCCGTATAATCCATAGTATTAAATTTTGAATTATTTTGGTGACGACGAAATGTTGCCAAGATGACGTTTTTATGACGTAATGCCGCGTGAGTATGTTGTAATTGTGACGTAATAAATTCTTTTTTGAAAGACTTTGCATATCCAAATATTAAACTAAAACCTGATAAATAAAGAGCGTGAATATATATTTTGAAATAATATGATTTAAAAAAAAAACATTAGAAGAAGAAATAAAACATTAAACAAAAAGTGAAACGCATTAGAAAAATAAAACATTAGAAAATACCAATATTTTCCTTATTCGTTTCCAAAATAACTTCAGAAGAACTAAGAATACCTTGGTATTTTAAAACGATGTTTTCAGCTGCAGACATAGTTAATCGTAACAATTTTGACAAAAATGCTGAAAAAATAAATAAATGCAGAAATGATTTAAAGTAATTAAAAGGAGCAATACAACCTGGAATTTAGGCATCCAAAATGTCAAGCAAATTGTAAAACGCACTAAAAAATTCTTACGAAGTTTCCTCTCAAATATTTCTAATAAAATGCGAAAAAGGAACAAAATTTTCTAAATCTCGTCGCAATAACGTAACACTAGGGTTGTCAAAATTGAATTTTCAATTCTTATTGGTCTTCATCTGTATGACGTAATAAAATCAGGTTGCCAGATAAAAGAAAAAGATAATTTGCCAAAAAAAATAACCAAACTCAGAAATTGGCATCCTAGATTTTACGTACCTGTGTCTTCAG
The DNA here is from genome assembly GCA_037975125.1 of Latrodectus hesperus. Taxonomy (NCBI): domain Eukaryota; kingdom Metazoa; phylum Arthropoda; class Arachnida; order Araneae; family Theridiidae; genus Latrodectus; species Latrodectus hesperus. Next base: position 12,107,444 of record CM075853.1, read on the forward strand.
AAAATTATCATTAGAATTGAATGATATACAAGGTACGGAATACTACTTGTTACTAGAATTGTTGTAGTTAGAAATACTACTTGTTAATATTCTATTTATTGCATTAAAATAAATATTTTATACCTTATACATAAAGAAAATTTATATAGCTATTTGTGGTTAGTGATACTAAAAATTAAATTTTAAAATTCATAAAATATTTGTTTAATTTAAAAAAAATTATATTTATTATTAAAATTATACAGTTCTCGCACTCTCATTTTTAATGCATATGTATTAAAATTTGTTAAAATTTAAGTATGATTGTAAGTTTTTTTAAAAAAAATTATAAACTTGCTTAAATCGCTTGCATTAGTTATTGAAAATAACTTATATTCATAAAAATTAAAGCTGATATAGTTGAATTCGATAAATTCTTATGAAACATACTGATATGTTAATTTTTTTCTTTTTATTAATTTCAATTTTGATCAAGTTGCTTGTTTACATTGCTTTAAGCACGTAATAAATTGTTGCACATATCATCCACTAATACTTGGATCATTTGTTGTTATTAGTTTCTTCTCGGCAGATATGCATACTATAAAATAATGTGAGAGATTGATTCTTGTTTTTATTTATTTGACAATTGATCTATTAAATTTTGTGTCTCGATGAAGGAAAAATTTTTACTAGTGATATATTTGCAATGTTCTTCATATATTATATACATTCATCGAGTATGAATATTGTATATTAAGACCATGTGAATTTCTTTTTTTTACTTTTATCAAATAAAAACATTAAAAATGTTAGTTCATATGTTTTTAAAAGGCTATACTCGTCTAATAAATTAAGATATCATAAAATTTGCAATGTATATTTCATTTCATATTAAATGGAAGCTTTACTTCCCAAACGAATATGTCTGCATAAAACAATTTACTTTTCATGTGAAGCAAACACTGCATGAAGAAGCAAAAACCCTATCTTTAGCGATTAACAAAGATTTTCCGTGAAGTTGTCCGTTCTATCTTCTCCAATTAAATTAAGTCGCGTCGTCGTGCGCGGGGTAGTAATAAGTCATGCCAGGACTTAATCTCATTCAAGGAATTCAATCAGGGGACTCCAAGCGAGGTAAGAAAAATGTGTGCCAACTAGGCAGGAAGAGCCAAGCTTCCGGAATTAATTAACAAATCGAGTTCATGGCAAACATTGAACGGACTCATTATTTGCACTTAACTTGTTTTCGCAATAATGAACTGCAAAAGCAAATGAAGGAAAGCAGAGAGCAAGAGATCCAAAACAAGTAAACTGATCTGTCAGAGATTATAAGCTATATTATTCATGAAGGTGAGGATATCCATTTATGCATTACTTTGCTAAGCAAAACTCATTGCACAAATTAAACAAGTAAATCGCTACATCCTGAAAAACCAAATTCAGAATGAAATATAATAATTTAAGTATTATCGATACACATTACAACTGTAAAAAAAAGATAAAACTTCGTTAAGATGTTATGTTGACCATGTCATTGAGAATTCTGAAAAACAGAAAAGGAATAATGTATTACATAAAATTTCTCGTCCGTTAAGTTATTCATACCGTCTCACCGGTTACTATGTATGTTACACCATAAATGTTAAAAAAATGTTAACATGAAATTATAGAAACCATAAAAAAGAATCAATGAAGTTGTCTTATTTCATTATATTATTGTTTGGTTATAAAGGAAAAAATCATTATAAAGCAGCCCAACTTTTCTAGTGGCCAGCATGCCTGACTGCGGATAGGGAGGTCCTGGGTTCGAATCCCAGTTCGGGCATGGATGTACTTTCTCTCTATCTATCCTGTTTTTATCCTTTCCTTGTATGAATGGGTTGTGAATGGTTGCCTATCCTATAAACGGGTACCTATGGCATGTGTGTACTGAGGAAGTCGGACTCCAAACCAAAGAATGGTTCAGTTGGAAAAGTGGAGCAGCACACTCCATAATGCCACCCTAACAAGCACACGACAACAGCAAATACAGACATTATTAAACTTTCTAAGATTATTATTTTTAAAAAGCATGAATTAAATTATTACTTAAAATTAATTGCATTGCTCTACCGATACTTCTTTACTTATGGAATGTTATTTTATTTGTCATTTTTGTCAATAGCATGATAAGTTAATAAAATATAAAAAATCTATAAAATAATTTTTCAGTACTATTAAATGTATTTTAAAGTACAAATTTATTCAATAAGGTTTAAAAAATGACTTTTTTTGAAATTAATCGAGTATAATTTAGCACCAATAAAATGAAAATGTGAACGTTTGCCTCTTAAAATTTCAGAACGCCCTATAACTAATGTTTAATAATTTATGTTACTAAATCTGGAAAATATCTTCAGAGAAAATCACTAATGACTGAATCTAGAAAAGCGACATGTATCGATTTCGAGGTAAGAGCCGTGAAATCTGAATTATATCAGTGCGCATATAACGATCTCCTTAACAAATTACTTTTTAAGACAGAACGTTGACTCATGATTCTGATATGAAATAGCAATTAATTTAGCCCCTCCATCGGACGATGTGAGTAGAGAGAACGTTTAAGTCTAAATCGACTGCATCTCCTCTGTAAGTAACGCACTCACGGACTGCCAAACTTGCTATTCATAAACTGCGTTAATGAGATGAGACGACACACGGGCAGTTAAGTTTAAATAACGGCTTCAACTGACGGTCGCATGGCTACCGGAAACGGAAATCGCCTGCCACTAATCTTCCGGCCCGTAGCGGATACAACCCGATTAAACTGTCCATCGCTTCTCTATCAGAGCGACAACTGTAATCACTGTTTGATGAATGGGGCGTCCACTTTCTCATTTGAGAAAAGGGGTTAAAAGGGCGGGGGAGAGATATTTGCTCGAAAAGAGCTGAGTGGCCAACATTTATTCCATCTTCGCTGGAAGTGGGTTTTAGGTTGAAAGCCCTCGTTTCGACTTTGTGGTTGCCGAGGCTCTGCTTAATTTGGATTAGCTTTGGCCCTGAATTAGAACTTGACTTGGGAGCTATTGAACGGCTTTTGTCGACTTGATATTAAAACTAGAAGGCTTAAGCATTCTTTTGCTAAACATTTAGTTAAATTAAACAATGCTTATTCTTTAAAGCTGCAGCAAATTTACTGAAAAATTTTATGTGGAGAAATTAAATCTCTATTTAGTGCACTTTCAATAAACATCTATGTTATCGAGTGATTTGTAATGAGAAAATTTATACGATAATGCCCTTAATAGAAATATTTTACCTGTTATGATATTGCGATAAGTATTATAATTCACTTTTAAAAATAAACCACATCATTTTTAGATTTTTATATAATGTTTTATTATGCAGTGCAGTCATTATTTATGCAGATAATACAAAAAATAAAAGCTGTAAAATATTCAGTGGAAACAAAAATAATTAACAATAATTGGAACACATTTGATAAATATGCAGTTATATTAGAAAAAAAGTAATATTCAATATAAAAACTTTTTTTTAACATTTGTTACATCTCATATGCCATTTATAAGTCTATCATAATCAAAGTAATATAAGACTATTCTAAAGTCAATATGTATCAGGAGTATTTTTGGTATGTATTTGCTTTGATTACATAAAACAAAAGTCAAATCATCATCCTTCAGTTGCATAGTAGGAGAGTATTTACAAAAGATGATAATTTTTTTCTGGTGTTTCATCAAAACATATATTGAATTTCAACTTTTTAGGATATATTTTTGAGGAATTTAAATTAAAATTTTTTCAGTTATTTTTTTGTTCATTTGAAATTTAAATTTGAAATTATAATTATTCTAGTATTTAAAATGATATATTTCGAACTCTATTATGTAATTCTTATGTCAATATATTTATCAAATGCAGGCTTAATGTTTAAGACATAAATTTTCCTAAAAACAAAAAAGGCAAAGTTATATTGCTTATGAGAATAGTTTATGTTATTAGAATCTTGATAAATGATTATTGTAAATAATTTTTTAGAAAAAATAAACTCTATTCTAATCAATTGGAATATAATTAGTTTGTCAAATAATTAAACTATTACTAAACATCATATTTTAATTCTCTTACTCTTCAATTTGGTTACTAGGAAAAAATCTTACTAATAAAATAATAGTAAAGAAATTCCAGAATTATTAATGACTCATTAATTGAAAATGTGGTCAAATGATCGTAATGTATCAAGCACCTGCTTGAAAGATTATTTAGCATTTCATGTTTTTCTTTTTTTAAATTATCATAATATATAAAACTGTCATGTTATACGCAATTTGATGATATATTGAATAAACAATCATGAATGGATTTTTGTTGCTTAAATCATCATATGCAAATAAAATGAGTTTCACATTGAGTAAATTGATAACCAACAGTGCTTTGCACTTCATATAATTAAAATTATAAAAAATCTTTATTAACAATCTGTAAGAGTTGAACAAGTTAGAAATATATCTTGAAGAAATGGATTTTACGATTCATATCTGAATTCCATGAATAACAGGATTTTTATATGGACACATTTTTGTAACTTTGTATTAAAAGCAATACTGTATAAGAATTATGTGTAGATACTCTTAATATTTTTATAAACAAAATATATTTTTAGCAATACGTAGTGAAAATTATTGAAATGCGTGGAATTTTTCAAAAATTAAATTTTTTTATTTAATTTTATATTATTTATTAAAGTATTAAGTAAAAGTATATGAAATAAACTATTAAAATACATGATCATTTTTGATTTACATGCACTTGCTGATGTTCTATTAGTGATCGTACAAAACTAGGCCGTTTTGCTTAGTAACCGAATAAATATAATAGACAATATAGAATCATAAATTTAGTTTTAAATTAATTTGATTTATTTGAAATTCTGTATATTTAATGACACCAAGTTTATATAAAAACATTATGAAAAAGAATAATGAAATAAATCTAACAGACAAACAGAAACTGAAAGTAAAGTTTAACTTAATTTGCTTCACCAAAAATCCTCTATATTTGCTGATAGCAATTCCATATAAAAACACCGTATAACAAACTAAATTAATACAATAATGATTATATAAAGTGTATTACAGACAGTTTTGTCCATTTTGGCAATTTTACTGAAGAATATACATCTATCTGATTATTTTTAAATGGGACAGCTCATTACAGTATTTTTCTTTAGTTTGATGATATTTAAAACATATAAGTAACATATAACGCCTGATGTTTATGTAGAAAAACTGGAGAAAAAGGAAAATGCTTCAGCTATGATAATTTAAATATTAATCCTATTTAATAATAAAACAGTTTTCAAAAAAATCAGTTAATAAAAAAATATTATTTAGTTCATCTTAACTGAAAACATCCTATAAGCGAAATATAATTCTAAGAAATATCTAACATGTGCTATTTTGTTAGATATCTAGCATTTGCAATTAGTTTGTTTATGAAATTGTTCAATTCGATTGAAATACCATATATGTTTTTTGAACTATATAAGACATAACACTTAAAAATAAAATAATAATATTTTTAAATTCAATAAATTTGTTATAATCTAATTGTTCAGTATTGCAAAAACATATTTATTTTATGATTTAAATTATTTACTGTGCAATTAATAACTGCTCAATTTCAATCAATTTTTATAAGATTCACACTTGAGGAACAATTTCTGTAATGATGTCATTCTCAAATAGAAATTGTATCCAAAATCTTAAAATTTTTATGAAATTCGTTTATAATGCAAAAACGTTTCTTCTCGTGTCCAAAAGAAAAATAAAACTATTATTTTTAAAATCATTAAACTTTTCTTTATACCCAAAAAAGGAAGAGAGAAAATGTAATGAAAATAGAAAATTTTCAATAAATTTATGTAGGAGATTAAAACTCTTTTGTTTGAAAATAGCAAAGTGCTTAACACAAAATATATTCAATGACTGTAATTTGTATCTTAAGATTTTTACTATCATTAGATTAAAATTTTGACACCTACATATCATTGTTGTATATTATTACAAAGTTAAAATATGATTTAAAACAATATATGAAGATAAATTAGTTGTAGCAAAATGATCAGATCTAAAATATTAGTTTGATAACTTTACTATATTAATGTAAATTAAACGCATTATTTGAATTTCTTTATATTAACAGTGACCAAATACATAAAATGTTCTTTGTCATTTTAGGATTATTAAAAAAGATATCTGTACTGATCTGTATTAAAACCATAATAATTATGTTAGTCCTTTGTTATTGAATATTCTATTTCAACTTATATTTGAATTCTAATAATATAATTCTGATTTTCTTAATTAAAAATGCATACAGTTGTCTTATTTTACATCACGTTGCTTGGAAAATAAATATAAATTCAATAATAATGAAACCTTTATGCTATGTACAAAATATTGAGGATATATCTTATCTTGAAATGATAAGATATATTCTCAATATTTTGCATATAGTTTGTAAGAAGAGATTCATATTTCATCAGATTTTTTATATTATTACAGAACTGAAAAATTAAAATTTTCAGAACTTTTTTAATTATGTATAAATAATGTTAATAATCTGTTAAAATATGTCAATGCTATTTTAAGTAAAAGCAAAAGTACTTACTGTCTGTTTATTGAGCATTTTAGAAACTCCACAGGAAATCCCTGTATCGTTCAGACTCAATCGAAACAATACAATATTTTGTTTTATACTTGGCTCACAACCTATACGAATGAAAAAAAAAACTGGAGAATAAAATTATAAAAAACAACTTTCTACAATTTACGTGCATGTTGTTTATGGTGATATTTAAATGCAACAGACATAAACATTAGCGTTAAAAATTGCTTTTAAGGAAAATATGAATAAGAATCAACTTTTAATCTAAATTCTTTAATAAACATTCATATTTTTGCAAAATAATTACATAAATAATAATTATATTTAAAAATAAATTCTGCATTGAAAATATTTTAATACATTCATATTTTCATAAACAAATCCTGTTTCACTAAAAATACGATAAACAAAAAACTTAACAATTTAAAATTAAAAATTTTTAAATGTATTTTTTAAATGAAATTGTTAATGATTTCTTTTTAAAGCAAATGAACTAGAATGCAGATAAAAATCCTATCAAGAAACGTGTGCTTAATGGAAAACTGCATAAGATAGAGGTGTACAAAAATATGCAAAATATTTACAAAACTGGCAAGGATTATTCTCGCTAAAATATCAATTGAATGCATTATTTTTGGTAAAATTTTTGAACAATTTTTAATATATGCAACAAGTATTGAGAGAAATTTTGGAATTGTTGCAGTATTTAAAGATATGTGTTAAGCCCTTTGAAAAAATTCTCTTCATTGGATAGAAAAGAGCAATTCCTATATCATAAAATATTGCTTGTTATTTAACTTTTTCTTGCCATATTGTGTAAACAAGGAATAGCAGTGGAAATATTGAGAATTGACAGTTGTGTGTAGAACAGAGGATACGTAAAACTCCTTCAATGGGTAATATGTTTTAGTGTTCAAATCAATAATAAAATAATAATACAATTGAACAATCATAAAAATTAATCATAAAATATTGGTAACAAACCATTGGTGAATAACAAAAATAATATTCACCAAATATTATTTTTGCTTAGTAAAAAGACAAAATATTTTTGCCCCAAGTCCATCGTTTTATATATGATTTCTTAAAATTGAGATGACCAAATGAATGCAATATGAAGTAATGAATACAAATGTCAATGAATAAAAACCCCAGTTTTGATTTTTGCTACATACAAAATTGTTTTCAGCTATTAATTTACTTTATGATGCAATGAATTTTAAACATTCAACAACAATCAAAAATACGTAGGCACATTAATCCATACCACAATCGGCATTAATATAGTTATATCTAAAGATAGAAGAGAAGGTAACAAAATACTGCAATAATTTCTCTTGAATTCAACATAATATCAGCCTGAATTACTAATCTATTTTTCAGATGTGAAGCTCAGATGTAGAGATGGATTGTGAGAGTTCGTTTCATAGAATCAGTTTTGTAAATCCAAGCATTATTTCTGAGGTCACAGTCCTTAGTATGAGCAAAAAATATTTAAGGATATCACTTTAAACTCAAATAATAAAGTCCAAAAGCAGTTCATTTTAGTTTCAGTTTAATAATTGAAGACGCATCGCATCGAAAAAAAGGGTACGTAAAATTCGTTATATTAATACATGTAAAATTCTTTATATTAAATACATGTAAAATTCATTATATTAAAGCTTCTTATAACAGTTTTTCTTTACCAAACTACTGAAATTTGAGATTGTAAAAATACATAGAACTATCACAAGAAAATTCGATTTATGAAATAAATTTGAATATAACTAGATTTTTGTAAAGTAATGTATGTTTTGAGATTTTATTAATATTACTTAAAAAGAATCATAAAATATTAAAATAAGTTCAATGTGCATATTTCATCACCTTTATTTTCTTTTCTTCCGAAATCTATATGATCTAGTTGTCACAATGTCTTATGAAAATTACTAAAAAGTAATGTGTCTCCTTTGTATTGTGTTATTAAGAGATATTATCATTTGTCAATGTGATCTAGTTATAATAAAATCTACAATGATACATGAAACTATAATTATTTCAATGGAATTCAACTTAAATAAATAGGAATTAAGCATTAAAGTATCCTAAAAATCTTCTCATTTCAGCTGTTCTTATTTGAGCTTTACATCAAAGTATTGTCCTTGCATTAAGTGTTGTAATTACTCCGGCTAATCTAAGTACTCCTAATCAATATCAATTCATAGAATCAATGCTATTCAACAACTATTTCAATTCCCTCGTATGAACAATGGTGAATCTTACCTGGATATCCCTTGAGATTCTGGAGATAGACAATGGAAGTTGGATGGTCGGTGAGATTAAGAGTCACTTGCATTATCTGTTGACCACATGTCACGTTGTAAAATACTGTAAATGGAAGAAAATATTAATTGTAAGAGATATTTTATTTTCATTTGATTGGCTAAATCGATTTTATCTTTTTTTCATGCAAATGCATTGACAAAGAAAATATATAAAACCACAAAAATATTATTTTTATCAATAAGAGTTGTAAAATCAATTAAATAATTTTAAATCTAAAATCAGGAAATATTGTAATAAATTTTGTTTAATGAATCATTTGAAATATTCCTGACAAAAATCAACTTACTTTCAAATATTTTTAATTTTTAGCAAACTACCATATATACATAATATTAAATTATTTAAACATTCCTTTTTACTTAAACTAATAACTAAATTGTTTTTGCCGTGTGACAGCTAGGTTGGCATTATGGGATGCGCTGCTCCACTTTTCCAACTGAACCATATTTAGGTGTGCAGTCCGACCTCCTCAGTACACAACCCGCTTATAGGGTAGGCTACCATTCACACAAGGAAAGAGCAAAGACAGAATTGATAGAGAGAAAGTACATCGAAGCCCAAACCGGGATTCAAACCCAAGACCTCCCTATCCGCAGTCACGCACGCAGGCCACTGGACAAATTGAGCGGCTAAATTACTAAATTAAATTATAATTATAGTAAGGGAATCAAGACTCTCATTCAAAGTCATTATTTTGGGTCATAATTTATAATTTTATAAAGAATATCAAAAATAGAGCCATATTATCAGATGACAATCAGCTAGAGATTTTTGTTAGGTTCGATTTGATTTTTAATTTCATGTAGTACCATATGATTAACTAAAATTTATTTCTATATTATTAAGGTAACTAAAATGTACCAGGTTTCATTCATGTGAAAAATTTACAAACTAAGTAATTGAAAATGAAAAATTAAATCAAATTTCTATAATGACAAATCTTTATGTTTCATTAGCATGGTGAAGTCAAAATTAAACAACAATAGTAAAAGCAAGTAACACAAATGTAGAATTCATAATATAAGAAACATATTTCATTTCGTGTCAATTTTGATCATAGAATGCATTGCAATAATATTCAAAGTTTAAAAACAATTATTTTTTGCAATAATAATGCATAGTAAAAAAATGCAATTGAATTAATAAAAATTAAAAAAAAAATATTTTGCTCTATATTTTTCTGTTAAAAAGCATTTTTTTAAAATTTTTTAGCTATTGTGACATTTAAAAGTATCTTCATAATTGATTGAATTTACTTTGACTTGATATCAGTTTCAGATAATGCCTAATTTACATTTTATAATAAAAGTTAAAAATCAATGTCCAGACCAAATTATAATTTATGTGAAAGTAACTTTATTTATATCGATTATTTGTACTGATTACAATTTGTATCGATTATTTTTAATCTTGATGTTTTTATCGTCTTATTTAAATACTCATACATTTCATTTTAAAAATAAAATGCATTTTTAAGTGAATATCTAGTAATAGAAAAACAGTAAAAAATATAGCAAATATATATGAAAAAAGTGCTCAGTTGCAACAATATAGTTTTTTATAATGCATAGTATCATGATAAATAAGAAAATTGTTATATATTTACTACTCCAACTGTGTCAGGATTTCTGTTTAAATGTATTTTCTGTTTACATGATTCAATATAATCTTTTTGCTCATATTTGTTCCTCAGTTAAGGCATACCAAGCTACTTAGACTGTTTATAAGATTACAAGACTAGTTTGTTAGTCTACTGCTTCACATACGCTAGATGAAATGTTCCAACTCTTGCACAAGAAACTTGAAAGAACACTTAACGAAATGCAACCATATAGCCTTTAGAAATCCAATATCAGCATTCCTCTCTATAATGAACTACCCTGATCCCTGAGGAAAAATCAACAGAAAAAATACTAATAAACTTTATCTTATCTCTTGGGAAAGAAATTGTGCAACTCCATTTGTTGGAAGAACTCAACGGTACAGTCATTACTGCCAATGATTCTAGGCATGCATCGGGGGACGATGAATTATATTCTTCCTTTCCTGCGCCCATCTTCCAAAAGCCTTCTTCTCCATTCCATTATATATTTAGTATCATTTATGAGTGGTTGGTGAAGAAATATATCTCCGCACAGGGAAAAGATTTCATTCAGTTCGGTTCTTCGTTATATGAATCGCGGGCGTTGGCAGCAAGCGGGATTCATTACTCCGGTAAATATAGGCGGACGTCGGGAAACAGGAGAAAAATGCTACTGCGACATTAGTCATCGATATTAGGTCAAAATGGAAGTTAATGCAGTAATTGGATGAGTTATATATTCTCTAGGGTTGTAAACAGGTGACAAATAGCTTTATTTGGGGAAGAAAATGGAAAAGAGAAATATGAAACACGACTGACAGAATCCTAAATTAATCATAATTACAATGCAGTGTCTTTCCTGCAAAAGTAAAATTTAATTTAGTACAATGACTAAATGGCAAGTTTCATCATCGTATAAAACGTATCATCGTAGTAGTTGATGTTATTATTTTAGGATTAAATTATCCCATAAAAATAATTCTGGATACAGCATATGAAACTCATTGAAAAATTTAGTTTGAACTTATTAAGACAGTATGAATCAGTTTAATATTGTTCAGTTTAGCTTAGTAAATATTATTAAAATAATAAATACTAAACTAAACATGAAAGATTTCCTAAGATATTTGGGAAAATAGAACTATAAAAGTTTCTTAAATTTTACATACATTCCACTTTTTATTGAAAATTTTAAAAAAATGCGTCACTAACGACACTTTTAAAACTATTGAGAGAATTACATGCAAATACAAAATATTTCTACTCATTTATTTATCAAAACTCAAACAATCATCAATGATTAAGGAAAACTTTTGAAAATTGTTCACAGCGAAACTTATCTAATTTTAATCAAATACTTCGTTCCTTCTCTATAAAAAATCCCTCTCTTCTATAAAATTCAAAATAGTCCTAGAAAAAAATCTAGCACTCTTTAAAATGTTTATATACTTAAAAATTTGTGTCATTAACATTTTGTGTAGTATAATTATATTATTGGATAATATAAAATAAGCTCTAGATTTTTTTAAACATTATGGTATTAAACACATTTATTCAACTTTTATTTAAGTAAAAAATAATTGATTCCGATTAAATTGGTTTCATCAATATGGTTCTAATCTTTTAAGATTGGTTACATTTTAGGAAGTGAAATAATAAAAATTCACTCTGTTTGATTAGTATTACAAAATGTAAGTTTAAATGCAATGAAAGTTGTCATAACTGATGATTAAAATATATTTTTGTTAGCAAAATTTCTATCACATTTCAAACTAAAAAAGTAATTATTAGTATTTCATACTAACTACACGGCTTCTGTCAAAGGTTGCTAAAAAAAACATAATGTAAGAAGATAATTTAGAGCATATGAAGAATTTTTCTTCTCTGTACTCCGCAATTATATTTCACAATGAAACCAATTCAAAATAACGTCAATTCATAACGTCAAATGATGTACCAAAATGAAAATATTGAAATAGAAATTATAATTTTAATTTAAAAATAACAAGTTTAAAAATAGTCTAGGAAATAAACTAGAAAATAATACAATATTTTTAAGAAATATATAAATAAATGAATGCCAATAGTAGTATTATATATATTTATATATATAAAAGATTAATTCATAAAAAAGTTACTAAAACAACGTATTTATTCACTCACCACAAGTAAAATAAATGTTTCTATTTCTATTTAATTATTATTCTTTCGTGGTCTTATGATAGTTATGACAATAGATATAGTTCAATCATATGTTTATATTTCATTCTTAGAACAATTTTGATTTAAAAATAATTTATTACCAATCTTAACAAATTTTTCATTTACTGTAATATATTAATTAGTCATGATTTTATTATGATGGTGAATCGTTTTGTTTGTTCTAGTAATTAAAACATATTTTAATTGTTTTCAATAAATATACTTTATGTGTACTCAATTCTAATAATAACACTGGTTTATATAATATAAATCTTGAAAAAATCATTTCTTTTAGTCTTCACTATAATTTTCAAGCATGAAATTTGAGATTTTATTTCATTTTCATATCTCAATTTTTACTCATAGTGTCTGATTTTCCAAATTAATAGAACCAGATATATATATATATATATATATATATATATATATATATATATATATATATATATATATATATATATATATATATATATATATATATATATATATATATATATATATATATATATATATATATATATATATATATATATATATATATATATATATATATATATATAGTGTTTCAGAAAGAAAAGTATTTAGATAAAAAATTTGTATGTTTATTTCTATGGAATACTTTTCTGGAAGTTATTTCTTTTTTCATTTTCATCCCTCAAAATAATGATAAGAATCAGAATATAACGATATATAATTACAGTATAATTGTGAAGAAAATTCAACTTTTTATTTCTCTTTGCAAAACAGATTTTTAGGATATTGTTATAGAAAAAAATACTGATTTATTATGCTTTTTTTATCTATACTACTACAGAAAATTTAAAATGGGAAGGGAAAATACCCTATATTTTAATGTGAAAACAGTTGCAATTCTCATCATCATTTGTCAAAAACTTCAATCAATTTCTGGAAAATATTTTCTTATTTAAATTACTTTTTATTTAAATGCTATAAGATAGCGTAATACAGATATAAAGAATCGTTAGAGTTAAAGGTGAAAAAAATACTAATTAAAATATTAAATATATACCCATTATTATTGTATTTTAATTAATATTTTTATCATTAATTTCATTCAAAGACGTTCGTTTACTACTTATTTACTACTAACAAGTTTATCACTAAATGTTTGTCTCATAATTAGTGTTTCATTTAATGGAGAACGTATTCTCATAGTGTGAGCAACATAAAATGATTTCATAAGAATTGTTTTTGCTCAGTATAGGAATTTATGTTGACAAAAGAAACTTCTATTTATAGTACCCATCACTTTGCATCAAAATATTTTTGGAACAATAACCTATTTACTAAGATATATATATATATATATATATATATATATATATATATATATATATATATATATATATATATATATATATATATATATATATATATATATATATATATATATATATATATATATATATATATATATATATATAATGTTTACTTCGCGACAAAATTGTATATATTTTCCTTTTAAATCTCTCTTCATATTTACTTTTATTTGAAAGTAAATATTCATCATCATTATGAATAAACTTAATTCAAGGAATCATCTTGTCTTTTGTATTACGATAGCATCAAATATGTATCACCAAGATATAGTTTTACGAACACAAGCAACTATATAAATTATAAAATATTTAAAATAAGGGAAATGTTAAACGAATTCCAGTTTATTTTTTGAAAACCATTTATGTTTCAAAATGATTCGTCAGAATCTAAATGTTAAAATGGCTAAAAAGTAAAGTGGAACTTTAGAAAATATGTGTTTCTCACTAGCACACAGTTTTATATTAATATTTTTGGAGATGTTTTCATATGAATGGTAATCATATCAAAATATATCCCTACAATAAAAAAGTTATCATAATAACAATAAAAAAATAAAAATTTTTGCTATGTTTAAAAATTTGCATTATCAAATAATATTACTAATATGGTTTATTTAAACCAAATATGCATTATTGAAATCTGTATTTTGAGTGTGTAATGATAGATCCAATTTTCTCAAAATTCAAAATCTAAGTATTATAAAATTGAATTCAATTGGAAGGATTTTAAATGGGGTGATAAAATATCATTATTTTATGTTACTATAGGGAGACACACTTTTAGTTTTAATTCCTTTATATGCCCTCAAATGTACGTTAGTTGTTACACTTCTTTAGGGAAAGTTCTTTTTTTAACATTTTCTTCATTTCATTAAAGAGTTACATTTCCTTATTTCCATTACATTATATTTCTCATAAATTTCACATCTACATCCTTTGGTGTGATATTTCTTTTTACTTTAGTTTTCTTGCAGCTATTTTTTGATACATTTTGGCTCGCTTAATTTAGTTTATATGCCATTTTACTTCTGGAAAAAAAGATGAAACTTCTTTTGCAATTCTATTTTTCTCTTCATATACTTTTGTTCGCTTTTGTTTCATTTGTTTTATTCCTGTTCCTATTTTCTTTTTTCTTTGTTCAATGTTCTCTCAGAGAGTAATCTGTGTTTTTCCAATTTTGTATTTTTTATTGGATAAAAAATTTTGCATCATCTCATTTCATTCTTTCATTAGTAGAACCATTTTCCAGATGGAGATATATTTACTCTGTGTGAAAAAACATTAAAAAGGAAAAGTTTTATTCATTTATTAGTTTACTTTTCTGGAAATTCGCTCTTTTAATCATTTAAATGTGAGCATTGCTTTGGACAACTCATTTCTTTTAAATTAATAGTTTTTGAATAAGTTATTGTTTTATTGAAACCATTGTACTAAATGAATAGGAAATTACTTCAAAAGAAATGTAGCAAATCTGGCAACAGAAAAACATATACAGTATTCATTAGTACATTTTATTTTTATTGTTTTGAAAAATCCAAACACTATTGATGTAAATTAAAATAGTGTCATCCATATATGCCTGAATATTGTTTGTTGTTAAAATGTATCCATTGTTATATTTGTTTTACTTTAATTTATATATATATATATATATATATATATATATATATATATATATATATATATATATATATATATATATATATATATATATATATATATATATATATATATATATATATATATATATATATATTAATAAATAATAGTTCTGTGATTATATAACAGTAATACAAAGGCAATATGTTTGTACATTTTTAATCTTATGCGTTTTATTGCCTTGCAAATTAAATAAATTCAAGAGAAAATATTATAAAAAAATGCTCTTTAAATTAAAGGAATTATTTTTTGTCAAATTGAAATGTATTTACTTAAAGAATTTATTTATTGCTTAAATTGTATACATTATTCATAAAAAGATACTTTCCCAAAGCTGAATTAATGAACTATTGCAAAATATTTGGAGACTGAAATACATTAAAATAAGATGCTGTATTTATTCTAATAAAACATAATGATATATATTTAATAAATAACAGACTTTATTTTTTGTACATATTTTATTTCCTATTTGATAAAAACAAGAAAATATCCCAAATTTGAATTCGTACATATTTTATTTCCTATTTGATAAAAACAAGAAAATATCCCAAATTTGAATTCGTTGTATAATACATCTTAAAGGACATTTCGATTTCCATCTCTAATACCCGTGCCATACAAATTACTTTTAGAATCCCATAATCCATGCTTGGATATTTAAAAACACATTTCGATTCGCATTTGCATTGAAAACACATCAGTCATCCGGTGTTATCTATGAAGAAAAATAAGAGGGATTGGTGGATTGAAAAGGAAAAAACGAGAAAAATGAAAATTCGCAAATAACGCATATATATTCTTCCAAACATTGGAAGATTTGAGAGCAAAAATTCTATCAATACCACTCTCATATCTTGTTCAACTTTCCCTTATCGCACTGACGTCCTGTCAAATAAAATAAAAATCTCAGGGTCGGTGGGTTGGGGGTCCTTTATGGTTGGGAAGTCAGGACATTTATCGAGTCGAACGGTTTTATTTACGAGTCGCGCACCGGATCTTTTCTTTGAACTGGGTTGGGACTGTAATTCTTAGATACCTAGGGCATCGAATTTATGGGATTTCCAAGCGAACCCTCAACTCTTTTTTTTTACATGCTCCTATTTTTATTTAAAGAATGGCACCCCCACGTTTATGGTCTTGAAGAAAAGTAAAGAGGTGGAAATGCCGTTTTTGAGCTTGCTTTTTTGTTTTCTCACGACAGCCCAGAAGAAAAAAGGACTTCCGTTTATATTTTGTTTTGTTCGAAGAACCTAGAAAAACAAAATGAATGTCGTAAATTGCCTTACAGTATTGAGCGCAACTGTGATTCAATTTTTTCAAAATAGTGAAATATAGCAAATAAATTGTTGACTTTTAAGTTTCAATTGAATAATAATTTTTACAAGCATATCCCAGGAGCTATTTATATTATCAATTTAACTATTCAAGTATGTAAAATATAAAAAAAAACTATTGTTACGAAGCATTTTTTTATAAACTTTGGAGGAAATTGAGTCTAAAGAATTAATAAAAAAATAAGTTTGAGGAATAAAAAGTAAATATATTTGCTTTTTTTACGAAAATGAACATATTATACCCTATCTTTATCATTACGTAATAATTTAAATTTGATATGTTGTATACTAAGCAGTTGAAAATGCTATAGTATGCATACCTTCAAATTCAATATGCTATATTATAGTAATATTATATAATATTATATAAACTACATACAAATGATGGACTATGAAATAAAAAGTAATTAATCTTATTTTTTCTCAAAATTTTAAAATCAAATATGCATTGTGGATTCACTTATAATTTTTAATTACAAAATTTAATTATCAGGAATTTTTTTACACTAGAAATACTTTATAATAATATATTTATTAATAATTATTCATTTTTTATAGCTATGTCATTTTGCAAGATTATACATTGGAGAAAATCAAGTGGTTAAATATTCTTACAGCTGAAACAATAACATATAGCTTAAAGATTTGTTTCTCTTTAATGGAAACAGTATGGTAAAAATAACATATTACTGGAATTTTTTAAGTTAAAGAAAAAATAACTTGCAAAATTAATATTTTCGATTAACGTTACTGAATAAGTATACATTTTTTGCTTTTTTAGCATAGTTAATTATGACCTGGCTTTTCATTATTGATTACACTGTCGTGAGTTGCAAATTAATTAGAAGTCAAAAAATGATTTATTTCCAAATATTTTCTTTTTGAGTTGTTATTGATTAAATATAGACCTAAAACGTGTTTGAATTCACCAAATAATTTAGAATGAAAAAATAATAATTTTAATATAAACCATTCAAAAAGATAACTTGTTTGTAACTATTGCTATATTTTCCATATAGATTTAACAAGTCGAAAAATGTAAAAACAAAAAAGTCACAGATTGTACAAAGAATTCAAAATTATTTTTTTCGTTTACGAACTCATGTTTTTTTGATGGTACATAATAATTGCTATGACTTTGGTCTAAGATATTAAAGCATGTATAATTTATCAAACTTGTAAATGAAATTTGAAGTGGTTAATTTCAGAAAATGAAATTTTAAAAATAACATTATTTAATTAATTTACAATAAATAAAAACGTAACGTACTGGAAACATTTTCATATTTTGTAAGATTTAGTTGGAACACACACACCAATATATATATATATATATATATATATATATATATATATATATATATATATATATATATATATATATATATATATATATATATATATATATATATATATATATATATATATATATATATATATATATATATATATATATATATATATCATGTGTGTTTATCAAGAAGATATTATTATAAATTCCTAAATACCTCATATAAAATACTGTAATTTCCATCTTTTATTAAAAACACAATTTTTTCTCCGAAAAATGTAGTAAGCGTGATAACACTATAATGATATTAGTATTAAGCAGGATATTAAATAAGATTTATTTCCTGCAAAGCGATATGGAAGAAATTAATCATCTTAGAACGAGAAATTAAAGCAAAATGTTATAATACAATTATTGGGATATTTTATTATTTTTAACGTAAATTTTTCTTAGTGTATTTTAAAATCTATTAGATGAAATAAGTTGTATTTATGGAATTTAAATTATGTATTTCCTTTACTGTCTTAATTCGATTGGTTAAAGAAAATTTCAGTAATCTTCTGTTACTCTTGAACCATTAGAAACATTGAAATTTTGTTTTGGAAAAAAATCTACCATTTTTGACAGTGTTTTGACACAAATATCAGCAGTACTGATTTCTGATGAGAATTCATGTAAGACTGCTTATTAATTATTTATAATAACGTTAGATTTATATTAAATATAAAAATTACTAACGTTATTATGAATAATCATTGGGCATAATATAACAAATCTAAATAATATATTTTTAAATATTTTAGGAAACTTTATAAAATAAATTGTAATTTGATATTAACTGTAGATAGATTTTATCAAAGTTTAATTGGACAGTTTAAAAATATTTGACAGCAAAATACATTTTTCCAATTCAACATTACATGTTTCTCCATTTTGCATAATAATTTCTGTGTTTATATATAACATTTACGTAAGTATAAAACAAGTCTTGTACTACAGTAACACGATTAATATATCCAACCAAAATATTCAAAGATGAGTTTTCTTCTTGAAACATTTTTTGATGATTTTTTTGGTTTTGAATTAATAACATGTTTCATAATGCTTACTTTATTTTCTTTAATAGAAATATATGAATAGCTTTATAAGGAAAAAGTAACTTAAGTACTCGAAAGCAGCGAATATCATTAGCATTTTGCCGACTTATAAAGTGGAACAATTTAAATTTATTTAGGGGTTAAATTTCGTTAACAACTTCGTATTTTTATCAAAGATATTTACTGGAAACTTTATAAAGAGAAAAAAAAGAATTCTATATGCAGCTCATGTATAGTTTAAAGAATGTAATTTACATAATTGTTTATTTATTATATCTTTTAAAGTTGACCAGTTCATTATTCTAAAGTCTGTACAAATAAAATATCTGTCAAAAAGGAGTCTTCAATACTAAAGTTTCTAATGGATGAATAGAACATTTAACTCTAGGAAGAAGTAAAAAAGCTATTTTCCAGTTTTTGATCCAAATCGACTTTTGTTTCAAAATAAAAGCAAAGTCATTTCACGCTAGCTTTATTTACTTCTTTCATTATTATCTTCTTTTGTTTCTGTTTGTATCTTTATCTCCATTTGTTTGTGTTTCTTGTTTTTGTGATAGCCTCAAGGAAATGGAGTTGTCTTCCTTTACAATCCTCTGGAGATTATTTCCGAATAGGAAACATATGATATGTATGATACAATATGGCTCTGGAGAGTGACATGGAGTGAAGAAGATTTCAGCCTCCTTAGTAAAAGAAAACCATAGAAGATCAACGTTTACAAATTTGACAGAGAAACAATACGAATCCCTTATATGAATATTGATAAATGCAGGTTTAAAGAAGCAAAACAACTAAATATAATTAATGACAGTTTTATATATTCTGTGAATAATTAAACATACTTTTTGCAATAAATTTAAATAATTGCACTAAATAATAAATAATTTAGTTTTAAATATTCCTTTTTATAAGTAAATTTTCATTTGAAATTAATTTTTGTTTAATTGAATACATTTCATGATATTTCACCAGAAATTTCTCAAATAAAGGAATTTTAGCATTTTTTCACAGCATCATAAGTTTGTATTATTTTGTGAAGAGTTTTCTTCATTTAAATTTTTCTAGTTTTTTATTTGTAAAATAATCAATATTTTCTATGCAGATAATACAAATATATGTACATTATTATGAGAAATATTTGTATTTCGTATAAGACACAGCTTGGATGACATCTAAGCACTGGTTGCAAAAATTACGCAAATGTAAAGCAGATTAATGTATTTAATATACAGGGTGATTATAAAAAAAACTTTGCCAACATCTGCACTTCTAGCGTCCATTCTATTTAACCGATCAAGATGATACTTCAAATATAGTTCTTTTGAGATATGCGCTCGAGATTCTGTGAATGGCAACACAGTGACCCTCGCAGTTACAGTTATAGTGACAGAAACTCGAAATTTTCGAATGGCAACGCCTACTTTTTATCATCGCAAAATGTTCAGCACATGCGAAAACCCTAAATAGCGTTGAAACGGTACCGATATGTCTAAAAACGGACGTGTTCTGCAAACACAAAAAAGAGTTCTGAAAACCGGCCAATAAAACACGATCTGGGCGCACGCAATAAATTTGCATGTGACAGAGTCAAGAAACCAATCACAGAACGCCGGTCGCCAGATATTCAGCGTAGGAAACCTATAAAATGCCAAGCGGTATGCGAAGTCGTCATTCGGGAACTCGCACATGCCGACGATATGAGTCTTCCTAGGAAAGTTCGCGGTGAATTGATCAAACTCTATTACCAAAATGGGATGAACGCTGCGGAAGCCTTGCGTGTGTATCGCCGCAATCATCGACAACGACGCGGCTCATGTACTCTGCAAGCTCTGCGTGATTTAGTGCGGAAATTCGAAGATACAGGCTGCACCTGTGACAAACAGCGCTCCGGGCGGCCAACTGTTTCTGAGGACGTTGTCATGGAAGTGCACCATACAGTGACTGCAGGACACACAGAAACCGCAAGAGGCACAGCGCGCGTGTTGTTTATTCCGAACTCAACGGTCCGCAAGCTCTTGCGCTCGGTACTTCACATGTTTCCCTATCGGTTCCAGCGCGTCCAGATGTTGGAGCCGGGTGACCCACAACAACGTCTGGACTTCGCAAATGCATTTTTGTTACGATATGATGCGGATAACGACTGACCACTTTGCATACTATGGACGGACGAGGCGCATTTCACCTTAAATGGCAGCATTAACACAAAGAATTGTGTGCACTGGGGAGAGACGAATCCTCATGCTGTGGCGCCAGTACCATTATTTGACGCCAAAGTGACTGCGTGGTGCGGCATTACAGCTACATTTGTTCTGGGCCCGTTCTTCTTTGAGGAAACGACCCCGACTGGCCCTGCAACATGTTCTGTAACGGGCCCTCGGTATGCAGTCATGCTGAAAAATTATGTCTTACCGGAGTTGCGTCGGCTGAATGCACTCAATGACATTGTTTGGATGCAAGATGGCGCACCTCCACATATAGCGAGGTCAGTTAAAAGGCTCCTGGATCAGCATTTTGGTGATCGCATCATCTCACGCTATTATCCTTTTCCGTGGCCTGCGCGATCCCCAGATCTGACGCCTATGGATTTCTGGTTTTGGGGCTATCTCAAATCCAGAGTTTATCTGTGCAATCCTCAAACATTGTCGGACTTAAAGGATTCTATACGGCGTGAGATTGGAAACATCCCTCGTGCCATGTTGCGTGCAGCGACATTGTCCACCGTCTCCCGCATGCAATGCGTAATTGCCTGTGATGGCACTCATGTGGAAAATGTTTGAAATTAATAAAGATTTTTTTCTCTATGTGTTCTCATCATTGAGCAGTGTCTTGTCTCTGTCGTATGCATTATTCCTCCGTGCGCCTTGAAGAACTGTTTGTATGTGTATAACACGTTGGTTTTCGGACATATCGGTACCGTTTCAACGCTATTTAGAGTTTCCACATGTGCTGAACATTTTGCGATGGTAAAAAGTAGGCGTTGCCATTCGAAAATTTCGAGTTTCTGTCACTATAACTGTAACCGCGAGGGTCACTGTGTTGCCATTCACAGAATCTCGAGCGCATATCTCAAAAGAACTATATTTGAAGTATCATCTTGATCGGTTAAATAGAATGGACGCTAGAAGTGCAGATGTTGGCAAAGTTTTTTTATAATCACCCTGTATAATTATTTAACATTTAAATGTAAGCATTTAGTTCTGTAACATAAACAGTTTACTTTCGGTTTTTATCAAAATAATATTATTTTGAAAAACTGTGTTTAGTAGCATGTCACGCATGCCATCGATAAATTTATTAAAAAAACAGTTATCAAAAAATTCCTTCATTGGAAAAAACACAGAAAAAGATTAAATATTTTAAATTGGAAAAAAAACCTTTAAATTGAAAAATAATTTTTATATAAAGTAAAAAATCCTTTAATTAAGAATTTAATAAACATTCTAAAGAGTTTCAAGCATATTTAATATATTAATTATATAATTTATAGTTTTCAATTAAAAAATAGGGCATCCCCAGACTATCAAATACACTGTTTTTGATTACTGAACATACAGTATAGTAAATAAAAACAAATATTGATTCATAATTGATTTTAATTTTTTAGCATATTTTATAATTCATCTTCTTAATGGAAATAAATTAGAAAAATATCAAAATATTAAAGATTTCAAATCGTTTTTTGAAATACTTTATTAAAATTAATTTATTACATTTTACATATTATAAGGTAACGTTGATTCCAGATATCATATATTTTAATGAGCAATATGTATATGTTGAATTGAATATGAAGTGTTTTGGAAATTACATTTTATTCAGTACTTAAATGCAGAAAATTGTTTAAAAAAGTAAATCGATATTATTAATAACAAAACTATTTTCTAAATACTAATAACAATAATAAATTTCTTATTTAAATTGTTTAAAGTTATTTAAATTAATTATTATATGACAATTTATGTAAAAGAAATTCAACTTATACATTTTGTAATAAATTTAGTCACATTTTACATTTAGAATGATTCGCTTCTATGAAACTGTTTTAGTTATCAATTCTTACAAATTTAATTACACACAAACAATCAGTGCCTTTTAATATGATTATACTATACATTTTTACATTGCAGAACATTTTAATGTTTATAACTAAGTGCCAAGATATAAAAATTTTTTTCTATTCTCAATACTAATATAAATATAAATGAAACTATGAAAAATATCATTTTTTTACAGATCTCACTTTATTTACATTAGTTTTTTATTGCATTATATATTATTGAGATAATATCTTTTTTATTACTTATACTTATAAAAAAGAAGATGGAATGCAATTAATTTCATGAAACAAGAAATTAAATAGAAAGAATCTATAAATCCAAAAGGTATTAGTTTAAAGTGAAGATAATTCTGTGTAATCTCCATAAGGCAATTAATAGCAGTAATTTCATGGGAAAATAATATTCATATAAAATATATTTTCTTCTAATGTTAATATTAGAAGTTATTAGTTGCATTTAAATAAGCATTTTTAACCATTTTGCTGGATATTTTTTTATAAAATAAACTCAAACAATCTTCTACTCAATATTTCTCATGGATTTTTTTTTATCTTTAGATTAGTTTAAGGAGAAAACATTTGAGAAAAAAGAATACTGCATGAAATAAACGAGTATGCTGTGTCTTTTTCTAAAAATATATGACAGAACATAAAAAAGACATTGCTTCGACGTGATCAGGATGAGAACACTTAAGGTACATCTATAAATGTGGGAGGAAAAAACCTCCTAAAGCGCCTGCCTATTTTGTAATAGATCTGCTACAAGCACGTTTACCTCGGGGAGGAGTTTTCAAAATCTTTGGATTTTGAAGCTGCATTTCTTGTTGACATATGCAATCTCTTTCAGAAATTGCATGATATTGCCTTATCGCAATAGGTTGACATAATTTATAAGTCAATTGAAATTCATGAAATTTTAGTAATATTATAAAATTAAGGCAGAAGCATTTTATTTACTTTCGCTTGAAAGTTTAGCAGTTAGTTTATTTGAAATTTCATGTTTGTATTATTAATAAAAATTTACTAATTAAGAACTACTTGATCCGTATCTAAGAACACAAATAACTGTAAATTAAACTTATCATCGAGCATGGTTTTAAAAAGAATGCAAATTATCAAAACATTTTAATTAACATTGTGTTAATTTCAACTTTATGTTATGTGCTATGGACACAATTGTTTAATGATACGTATTGAGAACGAGTTAAGTATTTGAAAATAATGGTTTAATGTAAACATCCTAGATATTCAGAAGCATAGCTGTAATTGTTTTTTATTTTCTATTTCATACATTTAATTTTACTTTTATAAGAAATTGTTGTATTTGTATGCAGCATAGAAAAATACATAACGCATTATAACTATAATAGTATAAAGCATATGAGAAAGAAATATATTGCGTATCTAGAAATTATAAAAGATGTAATTCACATGGTTCAATTTAATTATGTTTACATCAGAAGTGTATAGTATATAATATGATATTTAAATATGGTTCAATTAAAAAAATGATATTTCTCAAAATACCATAATACAGACAACCACCAAATTTTTTACTGGACAAATATATCGAATTGGAAATTGTAATATCACCACAGACTAATATATTTCAGAACTATAAAATTCAGATTTGATGATGGCATTTAAGAAATTGGCTTACGACTTCAAAATTAATATTTTGAAAATAAAACCTCTCATGGAGAATAATTTTAAAATCTATTCAGAGCGTTCATAAAGCATACTTTTTTAGATGTTATCTTGCATAATAGAAGACGAAAGTCAGTTTTTATCACATGATAATTTACATTAATCTGATTAGATTAAATTTATTATTGGTGAATTAATTTTTGTTACTTTATTTTAACTCTACAGTTTTATATTCTGGTTACCTTTATCAAAGGATTTTCTAATATTAATTAAGTATTATTTGATTTTTTTTAAGAAAAAAGCTAAACAATTTCCAAATTTTAATATATTCTCATATTATTTCATATTTTAATTTTTCGTTCTGCTTTTATTAAGCATATAATAATGGAATTATAAAAGTTCACCCATTTTTAGGGGCGTAAGTACTAGAAAAAATATCTGTCATAATTAAAATAAACATAAATTGGATTACGCTTCAAGAAAGGAAATAATAATTGTAATAATTAAATGGCATTAATTAAAAATAAAAGGGTAGCATCCACTTTTGCTTTATTAGCATATTTATAAGATACTAATTATTGAAAGTAGACAAAATTCAAAGGGGTAATTTTTAGCTCATAAAATGCGCTACATTTTTCAAGAGCAGATTCCAAGCACCAAAAGAAAAACTTTTTGGAAATGATACTTTAAAATTTATTAACATTAGCAACAGCAATAAAATTGTGGCTGTGAAGGAGTGAGAGAGCAATTAAAACGCCTAGTTTTATAAATATTTTGGGTTTCATTTCATTATGTCATAAAGAACGAAAAGGCAATTCATTTTGCATAAAATAAAGCAGTGAATGAAGTTAAGGCTTTTGTATTTTCTGAAATATTATATCGTATTAAAACTTTTATACATGAATTGATAAGTTTTCATACAAGTAATTAAAATAATGTTTACGATGTTGGAAATCCCGAAGGATTACATTAAAATTGCATATTGTATGCTTTAAAAATGTTTTTTTATAGAATTGACTTAAGCGTTATTTATGTCTAATCTCTTTGGAGTAATAATATTTGAGCAAAAATCATAGAAAGAACCTCCCTAGGCTATGAAGTTTACTGGTAATAATAGATGTGGCTGACATAATATATTAAAGTACAATAAAATTAAAAGTCTTAAGCCACTCATTATAATCTTAAGTGACAGAATTTCGTAAAACAGGAATATAAGTTTTATACTTGTAATTATTCTTCTCTGTATTCTAACTAAAATTATAAAAAAAATGCATAAAATTAATATGCATACCAATTTTGCAGTGTCTAAGAAAATTATTTTTTTAAGAAAATTAATCTTCAATTTTATTAAATCATTTAAAAATCTAATAAATATTTGTTTATTAAATGGAAACTTAATTTGCATTATATATATGAATATATATAATTTGTATATATAATGCATATATATAATTTGCATTATATATATAAATTTGATTACTAAAATTTTATTTTATTTTTATGGTTAAAAAGATTTTTGTTGCCTAAAATGTATACATTATTTTAAATAAAATTTAAACAATAAAAAGCAAGTTTTTTCGCCAAATTATCAATGTCACATATTGGATTGTAATTATGATATTGAAGTATGATGAGAAGAATATCCTTCAAGATTGAAATTAAAACACATTGTATTTTATACAGATAAGTAATTAAAGTTTCATTTTCACTAAATTAAGTTAGTTTGACCACAACACATTCTGTACTTAACTCTATAAAAATATACTTTAATTTTAAGTTCATTTCGTTGTTGAAAAAGTATTAGTTAATTTTTGTAACTGCAAATAATTATATACAAACTAATAACTTTTTTTAAAAGTTTAACTCAAAAGTATTGATGAAAATTAGCATAAAACATTTTTATATGGAATAAAGTGTACTTTTTTCATATGTTCTTTATTATAAGATATATATTATTATAAGATATATGTATGTTCTTTATTATAAGACTCTTGTAAGATAAATGAAAATTTTAATTTTATTGATTATAAATTAATCATCTTTTAAAATTCCAATTTTAATAAATATATGCGTTATATTGTCCATTAACTATAGTAATAATAACTTTACTGAGAAATTTGATAAGCAATATTAATAGTTATATTATTCGTTAACTATATATGCTTACAATCTTAAGAACTTTACTCTAATGAAAAATCTAGACTACAATCAATCTGGCAAATTTCACCCACACACCAATGGTATTCTGGAACATCTCCTGGAACTCTTCTGGAAATAAAATGTGACCGACAATCTCAGACTGCCCTGGCCATATTCTCAAGTAAACATCTAAAATGTTTATCGTTTAAATGCGGTAAATTTTCATTTTGCATTATTTATAATTATTACTTCTCATTATTTATAAAATGAAATACATTGCTTTTCTAACTAAAAATAAAATAGTAAAGAAGCATGTTCTTTTTGCATGAGTGAACACTTAAAATGAAAATATATTGCCTAAAATATGGTAAGTCAGAAGATGATTTTCTTCTATTTGCATAAGAAAATAAAGTCCTGAATACAGAAATAAATGCACAAAAATGAAAGCATTTTTTTCCATTTCAAAGTAATAATCTCGTTCTAAAAATGAATGTAAAAATGAAATAAAGAAAAACTTGACTTCTGCACATTTAGTTTACAGCACCAAGAGTTTAGCGTGTAAAAAATATCAGAATCTTAGCTGATAGCAAAAAATGATAGAGAAAAAACGGAAACCTTCAGAGTTACATTACTGTAAGAATATTCTTTTTAAACTTATGACAAGTTTTTGGCATGGATAAGAAGTGAAGTGAAGACATAAAGAGCCAAAAAAATCCAAAGTTAAAAGAAAAAAGGGCAAGTAGAGTTATCAAAAAAATAAAATAAAATTATGTGCTACTTAGAGTCATGTAGTCCCCGCTTGCCTTTAGAGCTTATATTTTCTGACAAATCCTGGTGACACATTGTAAAATGCATGGGTTAAGTAACTATTCTTATAATTTATATATTTAAGTAATTTAAAGTCAAGACACAATATTTATCTGCAAAAGGAACTATTGAAGAAATGCTTTGAAATATCTCACATAAAATATGAACCAAACTTTATAGCCAATCAACACATATTTAAGCACTTCCTTTGCTAAGAATTTTATTAAGTTCCCTATTTTTTTAATTATAAAACGTGATTTGTTTGCCTAGTCAGATTTTTAAGAAATTAAATCTACCCATTGCTTACATACAGATTTGAGAGACACGAAATGCATTGGTTTGTAGATTATTCAAACATAACATAATATTAAACATAACAATATGCATCATTAAACCCAAATTAATGTTAATTAATTACTTAGAGCTTCAATTTATATGAAAAAAGTGTCATAAATATTAAAAAAAATTATTATTACAATTTGAAGAATTTAAATCAAATAATTTAACACGTTTATCTAAATTATTCAGTTTTAAGAGTTTAGTGATTTTTCTCATAAAATGACTCACTTCATTACTATTTTACGCAGTAAGGTGGCATATCTATCAGTTTGTGGAAAGAATATTATTAAATATTCACATATTTATTTCGCAGTTTACGATATAATATGGAAATGTTTTTATGGATAGAAATTTAATAACAAGAATTCTATAATAAATTGATTATCTTTTGTATTCATGGAGTGTCCTCTTGTGCTAGTCAACTCCAATAATATTTATGAGCTTATTTTAAGTTTTCATTTATGTAAAGTAACATGCTTTATAACATTAAATAATTATTGACAAAAATCAGAATTATCAATTTTTTATTAGTGATGTGCAGTTTAATTTTATTTAAAAAAATACTGAGTTGATTTTACAACTAATTCAATAGGAAAAAAAACTCTATTAAAAAAGAAAAAAAAGAAAAGTTGTATTTTTCTGAGTTTTCATTCCTAATTTCTGTACGAATCTCTAACAAATATTATTTACTCACCAAGCTCTCAATCGAAAGATGCAGAAAGTAAGAGAAAACTTTCCCTTTTCTTACTTTGTTTTTCAGAAAACAAAGTTCCCTCTCCGGAATCGGGAAAAAGGGAGAAAAGATAGCGTGGGTAGGGGAACATATACTCGCCCAGCATCTCTCATTAATCGACTTATTTCTTTTTCTCTTCCTTCTTGTTGAAGTTAGAAGAATACGAAGGAGGGAAGGAGAAAGAACAAAATAATAAAGAATAAACGAGATGTAGAGCAAGCTCGATGCTCCAAAATCTGGATCCTCGTGCTAGGGAGAAAGCTATAGTTAGAGGAATTCTCATTTTAAGCGACACGTCCATTTAAGAGAAGGAACAGCAAGCACTGTTCGGAAAATGAACTGTCTGGCAGTTTAGGATATTTTTCAAGTATTTACTGATCTTTACTGATGCGGTTTTGAAGACTAAAGTTCCCAAAATATTTGGAAAAGCAATAAAACGTGAAATATTATAAAATATTTCAAAAATGAACTACGTTTTAAGCTAGTAAACGTATTTCTGATGGTGAGACAAGTTTAAACTTGAGGGCATAAAAATATGTTATCAGATTTTCCTACGAACATGATGTTAGCATCATATTTTAGCTTGCAAAATAAATAGAAAGGATCTAGTTTCCTACATTTCAAACTCTGAAGTAACATCTAAAATTCTTTAAAAGCATTTAAGCAGATTTAAAATACATGATGTGTGTAGTTATTAAACAAATTATAATGTCATTAATTAAAAATACATTTTCATTTGTATAAATTTAACGCACATCTTTTTGAAAATATTCCAATAAAGCAAAATATTTATCTACATATATTGATAGTCATTTTTGAAGTATTTTACTTCAAAATCTCTTATAATATAATTTTAATTATTATAAACTCAGATAATTGTTTAAAATTAGCTTCAATTTATTTTCAGAATATTACGGAAAAATTTCAAATGCGATATATTTTAATTTATATTTACCTTTTCCAAAGTTTTAGGTAATAGGTTATATAGGGTGATGTAATAAGCATTTCATTTTTTTTCAGTAAATGGAATGTATTTATTTTATTTTTACACTCATTATCATATCAAAAACGATAAATATATTTTTCAGAAACTATGTTAAGTTGTTTTTGAAATATTTAATTCAAACGACTAGTTGTATTTAAAAATATTATGAAACCAGATCATTTACATATAGCTTTCCATATAATGAAATTTTGCTTCTACTCATCTGATGCATTATTGTTAAAATTATCCTCTGTAAGGAGAAATTTCTAAATAGCTGGATTTATGGTAAGAATGAAATATTATATGCAAAATTGCTAACTCTTATTGAATTATTTACTGCTATTCATTTATTATATTTATCAAAAAAAAATTTTTATATCATAGATTCATTGATATAAAATAGTAATAACGAGCAAAATAATGAGGAACTTTTCTTATTATACTTATTACAAATAATATAAAATCGAAGGTCTGTAATAAAGGCAACATGGTTTTCTTGAGTAAATTTACTGGAAACATTTTACCATACAATACATCTCCAACGCATTTGAAAAAGATCTAGTGATTCTATTTCACGTTACGTTCTCCATACCATTAATTTCAGTGTGTCATCTTGTCTATTTTCTATGGTGATTTATTTAATGGCTGCACGAAAGCGGAGAATCCGATAAGATAAAATAAAAATTCTTTCAGATTTTTCATCAATCCCAAAATCAGCGCAAGATTTGAAAAAGGAGAAGCAATTCCCTCTTTAGATATTTTAATCTAAGTTTTTGCCATCAATCAGCTTTTAAAATTTTTCTTTCCTCCATTTCTTCTTTTTCCATTTAGTTATTCCTTCCAAGGATGAGAATAAATCCTTCATCATTATAATCATTGAAACTAGAGGGATAAGTAGGCAAACCTTGTACGTCGAAATGAATAATACAGATTCAAATATAAGGACAGGTATAGGATGCATAAAGAGATGAAAATAGAAGACTTTTCGGCAGAAAATGGGAGGACCGAAGTCATTTTTCTTACAGATGCAGATTTGAAATAAGAACCCATTATGAATTTAATTTTTGAGAGTATCCATCATGTTCTGTCAAGCGACCATTTTCGATTACACAGTATGGAAGAGAACATCCTTCTATCAAAATGACTTTTTGAAGAAACTTGTTATATATATAATAAATAAAAATTGTGCCTTTTGATTGAATTCCACTTATTAGAAAAACACAACGCTATAAAATTAACTGCAGGAAATAATCTGCCCTAGAAATTTCCTGTATGCATTGTTTATTTTTATTTTTCAGTGTAAATCTTTCATAAATGCTACTAATTATAAACTTGTCTTTTTTATGAATCTCAAAAATTCAAAATGAATGTAAATTAAAAACACTTATGCATTATGAATAAAGTGTAGAATAATTGTCATTTGGATAAACATTTTCGTGCCTTAACATTAATTTTTACAAATGATACGATTCAATATGTCCCTTAAAGCAAAATATAAAATTTGATTTGTGATTCACATTTATTTCAAATTATAATTGTCTTAGAGAACTTCTCTGAATTTTTCCGCATTCAAAGAAATCCAAATTTTATCAAATACAGCTTACTAAGGCAATAATTGTAAGACATAAATTCATTATAGGAAATGCTGCATTAATGTCTTATAACTGATCCTTATAATAACCATCTGTTTGTGTTAAACTCTGACTGAAACGAGCATCATTTTCACTCATCTCACGCGCTTTAACAGTTTACACTGATACGATAAACTGATATTGAGAATCGATCAGTAATGCATGAGGGATGTAGATATTGAAAAGCAACTCATGCAACACATTATCAGAGTAAATTGTTACACATGAGTCGGATGCATGGTGTAATTTATGTTTACTAAGCGAACAATTATACGGTCATTTATTTTAATGAAAAATTGCATGAACATTCACGAGATCTGAATTTAGCATCAATATGAAACTTCATTGACATCCATAGTATTAAATTGAATAGAATTATTAAATATACTTATTAATTTTACATTGTAAATACATGATTTAAATTGTTTAACATTCTAAATCTTTTTATAATTTAATCATGAAAAATTCTTCATTTTCAGTTCAAAAAAAAGGTAGGAAACAATTTTCAACTGTGCAACAAGAACAAAATTCTAAATAAATCATTTTTTTCACATTATAAAACTATCTTAAATAAATCCTTGATAAAACTATTATGACTTAAATACAAAATACAGAAAGTTCATTGCACGTCATTGAATTTATCCAAGTTCTTCAGATTGATAGTAATTAATGTTGAAAAACAAGCTATGAAAAATAGAGATTTTGGTCCAAATTTAACTAAGACCTCATTAACACCGGAAATTAACTGGTTTAGATTTTTGTGGAACTTGAGTTTGGTCAAATCCCATTAAAAATCAATCCGATGATGAAATTTAATTCATATATTAAGAGCATTTTTACGGATAATAATTATTGAATTATTTATCAAATACTTTAATGTTAACTGAGTGTGTCACACAACAAACATTTTATACACTCTAAGCTGTAGTCATGCATTCTAAACTATGAAATAGTGATTTGAATTTAATTATTTAAAATCAATGCTTCTCTTTGGTGCATTCATAACTACACAAGTTAGGTATTTGTGAATATCAGAAATTTCTACTGTAATGACAAATAGTATGATTAATAGTCAGAAAAAATATAAAAAACGTTTGTTTTATTCACAAATTTTTAAATTTCAGATTCTTGCTGACATTAAATACCGTTTTCGTAAGTTTGTTAAAGGTTTGTTGAAATGAAGGCTTTAACGGCTATATGAAATGAACCGTTCCCACTTTTTCCCAAGTAATAACTCATTCGCAAAATGTTTATCGTTCCTAAAAACGTCAAATAGTAAACAATACTACATATTTGCTTTAAAAAAGTGGTTCAAAAAGTTTACTTTCAACCTTCTGTTGGGAATAAAACAAACATTTTCTGCCTATGTTTTCTTTTGTTAGCAGCTCAAGCTTTCGGAAGAAAGGTCATATCAGTTGGGGGTCTGACATAAAAGAACTTCCTTTCAAAATCGTTTAGGTTAAAGAAATATTTCTTTCATTTCAGTAAATGAAGCTCGAAATTGTTTGTTTGCTAGAACCACTACAAAAGAGGTACGAAATGTAATTGAAAAGAAGAGTGAAATCCAAACCCTCAGAGAAGAATGCCATATAAACATTTAACAAATCTCTTGGAAGAGTCATTAAAGTTGGATAATGGTTGCGCCCTTGCGCTCGTAGCTGTTAAATGTTTTCAATTACGTTCTCTATGGAATTGTTTAAATGTTTGGGCAGTCTGTAAGTAATGACCAAATCCCTTATTATTATAAGCAAATGTAGGCATTGGTCAAATTATTAATATTCCCTGATAAAAATTGACAATTTCAATATGCTACAATACGTTCAATTTCATATATATTTCACTCAAAAATTAAAATAGAAAATGA
Source organism: Latrodectus hesperus (assembly GCA_037975125.1). Lineage (NCBI taxonomy): Eukaryota > Metazoa > Arthropoda > Arachnida > Araneae > Theridiidae > Latrodectus > Latrodectus hesperus. The sequence continues at coordinate 12,141,133 of CM075853.1, forward strand.
TTTGCAGCTCAAAAATTATATATTTTGTATACGAAGACTGATTTTTGGTTGTGAAAATCAACTAATTTCATTTTAAAAATAGATTGTTGCATCAGATAAGACAACACGTTTTCAAAAATGTAACTTTAGAGTTTATAAAGCCAGAAACGTCTTTACCTTTGATACATTATTATAATTTAAGAAATTTTCTAAATGTAATACATAATTGTTTCAAATGTTTCATTAATGACATTTTTTATTCAAATTTTAATAGCTAATAACCATAATGCAACTATATCAATAATTAATTTTTTACTGAACTGTACATATACAATAACACACACACGCACACATATACATATTATAATCATCATACGCTTAGAAATCTAATTATTTGTGAGTAATCAGAAATTCGATATTGTAAATTAGTTGTGTGTTTAATTAAGAAATTATTCCAAATTCTATTAAAAAGTTATTTTTTCACTAGACATAAAAAAAGTTTTCAACAGCATGAAAGAAAAATTCAAAGAAACAAGGTCATCATACAAGTTGCCAATTAGTTAAAAACAGGCCTGCAATCTGAACCAGATATTATCAAAGCTCAGATAAAAGTTGTTGAACAGAAACAAAATTTTATCTGAAGAAAATAAAATATTTTTTATAAATATTACAAATGAAGGTCAGTTAAAATCAAACATTATTCAATGAGATTAAATATCATGTTAGAGCAAGTTATAATTTTTTTGCGAAGAATGGAACACTACAATTAAAAGCAGAATAATTACGACAAACTCGTTCTAACAGAAAGCAGCTAGAGGGAGCTGGTAGTATCTTTAAGTGTGTGAATTTCTTAAAACAAGTTTTATAGCTAAATATACTCAAATATATGTATCGTTTTTCTCATAATCATGTGTTATGATTTAATTTTTTTATTGTAAAATGCACATCCACAGTAAAAATTGATTATAGTTAGAAAAATGCTAAAAAAGTACATTGAAAAATTTTTTGCGTTTGAAATAATTTACTGATAATAAAATAGAAACATAGAACAAACAAGGGAACATAAAAAAGTCAGTATTAATAATGGTGAAATAAATGAAAAATACATTTTTAGAGCATGATAATTTAAACAGAAATAATAACTGCTGTTTGTCTTTTTAAATTAAACTTCAGCAATTCTTGATTTGTATTAATGCACATTTTATAAATAAGAATATCAAAAATGTTATTTGTCTATTTTAAAAAAGTAAACATATTTTATTGAATCTTATAATGGATTTCAGAAGTTCAGATACATTTTATTCAAAGTTATAGTTTATTCGTGTACAGTAATATACAATCTAATACATTTTATTTTCACATGAAGAAACTCAGTGTTTTATGAAATTGAAATTATAAACACAAACTACTTTATATTTTAGATATCTAAGAAGATACGATTTTAAAACCAAATGGACTAATTAATGTATAAATATTGGTTCACTAATTTTTATTCAAATTCTGATAAAAACAAGGATGTTTTAAAATGCATAAAATACCATGAAATGAAACTTGATTTCATAAAAACACAACTTAACACTTTTGTTATTATGAACAAAATATATATGATATCTTTGCTATTTTTCAAATATACTAAATAAAACCAAATATATCTAATTAAATCAATAACTTTAAAACATCCAGACTTTCTACTTCATCGGTTAAAAAGTAATTTCCAAGTGATGTTTAATCTACTTTAAAATTTTACAGTATTAATTCCCTGTAAGTAAACAAACTATTCACTTTTAGATAGTTTACGAAAGATAAATCAAGTGTAAATTGGCAAAATATTGGAGAAAACTAAAATTCAATTTTAATATTAAAAAAAATTAATATATTATTACCAAAGATTTATGTAGGAAAATTTAAAGGCTTGTGAACTTCTATCATCCAAAAAATATACTTCTCTAGATGCTATTCTAGAAGAACAAGGAAAATGATATTTTTGAAATGATCACTTTGACTAAAATAATCAAGATTTAATTTTAGATTCTTCATTCCTTCTTTTAACATTAACAAGACATTTTGAAAAGCTGAAAAAATTTTAAATCTGATAATTATAATATCTCAAATATTTTTACAACGAAATTAGTTACTTCAAACCTTTAAGGTAGCAGATAGTTTTTAATTAATATAAACTAAAAAAGAGTGTGTTTCAATTCAGCATGATTCAGTTGTCTAAAGAGCTGTCTTTTGCAGTCAGACATCTATTATTTCTCTGAAAATTGTATTGATTTCAGTAAAGTTAATGCAAAGTGCTTTTTAAGTAGAAAAAGATATTCATAAAATATTCATAAAGTATTTAAGATATAAACTCACAGAATGTATTTGTTGGGAAAACACTGGAAAATTAAAAGTTAAAAAATAAAAGAAACATTTATAAAAATAATTCATTTAGCCTAGAAAATGTGAAAAATATATAATTACAATGAATTTGTTTTTGTAACCAATGGTTAAGTCCTTTTTTTCTAAGTTTCTGTTAACAACTGAGTCAAACGGATTACGTATTGGACTGACTATTATTCAACTATTAGAACTATTATTCGAAGTCAAACAAAGTAACCAAATAAAAACTTTAAGCATTAAAACACTTATAAAAATATTTAAGTAGTTAAGGACAGCAGTGGCATTCTATTTCAAATGCAGTAGCAATGCAATGAAATAAAATTATATATCTTAACTACAGATGTCTATATGGCTAAACAATTATTATTTTAAGAAGATATTTTGTAGAAATAATAGGACTTCAAATTATTTTGATTTTTGAATTTGAATTTATTTAAAAATTTGATATGTTTATTTATTTTAAGTTTTTCTTTTCCTTTTACAAAATGATGTTATTATGGAATATTCAAAGGAATCTTAACAACTGAAGCATATTTGTATAAATTATCAATACATATAAATGTTCTGAAAGGGTATTTTTGAGAAATTGCATTTATCTGTATATATTATTGAAATGCATTTCGAGGTAGTTATTGCAGATGTCAATTTAAGTATACCGCTAATAACTGCAATATCTGTCTCAGACATATTGTTGTAAGCAAATTCCCGTCAAATACGTTACAATATTGCTGGTTTCACAACCATCATGTTAAGGAATTGTTAGATCGTGTGAGTGATCGAATTTCGCCGTTCGCACAAATGCATTTGAGATCCAGCAAACAGATGCATCAGATGGGCTGACGCTTTGATCCTGAATGGGATTAACAGGGAAATGGTAAGGGGTTTTGGGCTGAGAATAATGAGACAAACAACACCCTCCGCTTTGTCCACGTGAAACTGCCGTTCCAGAAGCAAACATGGACTAATCGGAATTCCCGCTTGCTCTCAGAATTACTGCCCAAATTTCCTCTGACAACATTGAGGGAGGTCAATCAGATTGAGTGATGGAATAGTATGGCAAAGATTGGGAATTTCCAGTTAGTTCTAGGATTAATTACCTTCAACTGAAATATTTTTAATATATTTAACAAATACGTTATGATTTATTGTAAAATATTCTCAATATTTTAATTTAAACTGAATTAATCTTCTTTTAACTTTAAATATTAATCCTTGAAATATCACAACAAACTTCAGTGTTCAATTAATGCCAGGCTATTATATTCAGGAATACAGTAATCAACTTAGTTTATACTATGTAAGATACATATTTTAAGCAAATTTATTTGATTTTCTGTAAGTGATAAAAATATTTCTTTTCATTTAAATTATTTAATATGTAATTATTTTTCATTCATTTTTAAGCACTTCATAAAAAACATTATTTGGTTACATTTTTTGTTTCAACTCTATGAAGATTTCCTATTGTGGAAAAATATCTTAAAATGAAAAATTTCATAGAGTACTGAAATGTTTGATAGTAATAATATTTTGTAATAATCTACTTGGAAGTAAATATATAACCGTAATTATTAAAAATTCTGAAACTCAAACTACTATCATATATCTCGGAAATCTCGAAATTTAAATAAAGAAGGAAGTTTTGGCCTTAAAGTTTAATCTAGTTATAATTTAAAATGATATCATTCAATACATAGTCTTTCAAAGTTATAATGCAATTTAAGATTCTCTTTTCAAGTTACTGTGTGCTTAAAGCACTTCAAAAACATTTATTTTAAAGCAATCAATTTTAAACTTAGATAGATTAATGTTTCCAAAAATATGATAGTATTATATGGTTAAATGCATACATTTAAAAATATCATATGATATTATAGGATGTGCTTAAAGCACTTCAAAAACATTTATTTTAAAGTAATTAATTTTAAACTTAAATAGATTAATGTTTCCAAAAATATGATATTATTATGTGATTAAATGCATATATTTAACATTACAATATGATATCACATAATGTGGGGGACAAATTTTGCCCAATGTAATAGAGAGAGAGAGATTAAATATCAATAAACACGTAAATGTGTATAAATATACTGCTATTTGTTAACACTGCTAAATAAATACGATATTTTTTACAAATCAGTTTTTCAAGTTCTTTTTTGTTACATGAAACTGTTGCCACTCAGCTCAGCCACCATAATCACTGTAGAAACCATATATATATATATATATATATATATATATATATATATATATATATATATATATATATATATATATATATATATATATATATATATATATATATATATATATATATATATATATATATATATATATATATATATATATATATATATATATATATATATATATATATATATATATATATATATGATAGATAGATAGATAGATATTAACATGGGAACAAAAGAAATAAATAAATGACAACGAAAGGAACAATAATATGCAGTATTTGCAAGGAACTTATAAACGTTATAAAGTTCTAGTATCATTTCGTTGCCTCACCCTGTTTCTGAGACTCCTTCGAGTTCTGAGCATATGAGATGCTATACTGTCAAGAGGCATAAATGGTAAATTTAACATATTATATATGTGAGAATGCTTATTTCCTTAAAATGGCAGATCATGCAATCGTAGCCTGCTTGCAAATTGACGTTTAAACGATTTGAATTTATATATTTTTTATTTACAGTATATTTTTTTAATATTTTTAAATTTTTTAATTTACAGGATTTTGTAATTTGAATTACAATAAAAATATATTTTCTAATTTTCTACTATGTGACACATTTTTGTCTAAGAAGAATCAGTTTGTTTTTTTATGTTTAGAAATGAGATCGAGTAATAAGGTATTTTTTTTAATTAATTTAATCTACAACAAAAGAGTTTAAGAAAACTAAAACACACATTCACATAAATATCTTCGAAAGGAAGAGCATGCAGAAAATTATATATTCTATTAGGAAAGAGTAAATGTTCAAGCAGATGAATCCGGTATTTCATAAAAAAAATCGTTAAACTAATGATAAGATTAAAGTATACACATTACATGAATATTATGAATATTATCTTTATATGTGATTTTAATTTTATTTCTTGCTAAAAAATTTAAACTAAATAGCTTAAAAATCTTAGGAACAATCAATCCAAACTCAATGTGTATGGTGATTAATATTTACTAGTTCTCAGGATATTTTTTAAATACAAATAACTGAAAATGTAATTTGTCATTTATTTTCTTATCATCAAAATTTTATTTGCTGTGTAATAAATTAACTAAGCATTGTGAAATATATTTCTTTACTTGAATTGAATTAATACGGATCAGTTTTCGAATATTGTAATTTGATGACAAGTATCTAATTTATAGTATTCTCGCATAATTATTTACTTGTTTTATAAATTAATGAAAATATCATACATTTTTATTTTAAGCTTATAATATGTTTAAAAAATGAAATAAATATTTTCGCCCATTATAGATTTGGAAAAGGGAATTTTATCCTTAATCAAGAAAATTTAACTGTAGAATGAAAAATTATAGATTACACAATAAATTTGAATTTTTATCCAATATTCGTACTTTGATTCTAATAAAAAATAGAATAATTATATTCATGAAAGAGTATAATAAAATCATTGAAGTAAATTGGAATGCTTAAAAATAAACTGATTCAAAAATAATTTCAATTCTTTTGCAAAATCAATGTTGAAAATATAATTTCATTATTTTTTTTCTTTCAATAGCAATTGAATACCTTTTGCTACGAATTTTAAACTAAGTTCAAGTTTCATAATTTTTTCTTATAATAATTTTATGAATTAAAGAATTTATTATCATAATCAATAATTAATTGGATGTTGCTGGTAATTTTTAATACGAGCAAATATTCACACAAAGGAAAATAAGATGTTTGTCAAAATTAAATACAGAGCTATTTAAAATGCCCCTTTGTAATTTGACAACATATGTAACAATATTTTATTCAAAGGGAAAGGATTTATTAAAATACGAAATAATTTATAGTGTGTTAGTTTAGTTGTACTAATTAATTAACTGACATAAAAATCTCATTTCTAACGAGTAATTATATTTCCAGGAATCAAGTATATTGTTTTTACTACGAAATGATATGAATTAAATGTGTAGAGATAAGAAAATGTCCTTATTTCTTGTTAAATGTGCAGAGCTTATTTACTCCAGAGCTATTGGAAATTTAAACTAAATTACATTTTTGTATGATTTATTTTCATAAAAATTTCATAAAATTTAAAATATTTAAGATACAATTTTGATTTCTTCAGTTCATATTTTGGGTAGCTATTGATTTTTGGTAGTTGGTTAGAATATTTTATTTTTAAAAGTACACTCATATAATGTTTCAACAAAGCTTATATTTTCTTTTACATATATTTTTATTAATGACATACTTTGGTTAATGGTTACGTGCCAGGTAAGAGTATTGGAATTCCATTAAACGGAAATTGATTAGATAATGCTACTTATGGTGAAATTCTTTTCTTTTTGTTTCATAAGAATTAAAAGAATGAAATAATGGCGTCATTATTTCCGAAAATTTACGGATTATTTTAATAAAAGTAATAAGGAGGCAAAACAAATTATTCACGTTACTGCTTTTAGACAACATGCAATCCATTTTTTTTACTGAGAAATAAATTTTCAGCGTTGATTCGTTATTTGCGAGGAAAGACATCCGAAGGAATCCCTTACTTTAACTGCCGAGTAATTTCACAGATCGTTTCCCAATAAAATTTGAGGTTCACTGAAAGTTTTGTGGGAATAAAAAGAATTTTAGAAGCGGAAAAGGACTGAGATGGTATAGAAAAATCGAATAATTCTTATTTCCACAGTAACAGAAAAGTCTTGCATTATTTTTGTAAGCATTTACACATAATCTTTAACTATCTAATAAAATAAATAGTAATTTTTGTTAAAATATATTTGAGCAAATATGTTCTGATCTGTCTATATGTGTATATAAATTTTCATCTCCAACGTGTAAAAAAATATATACGTACAGTTATGTATCTAATATTTAGTATATGTTATCAAATATAATGATGTAAACGTAAAAGGAAACAAATTTAAATATAATTTTCAAAAAATGTCACAGTAATAACCAATATTTGTCACTTTTGTATTATAATATCAATTTCAATTTGTCTAAAAACTATCAAATGAAAAATATTTATATTATTAAAATATTTTTGAACACAAATATTTGAAAAAATCTAGGAACACATTTATAACATTTTCAAGACTCTCTAAATTAATCTAAAATTATATACACACATTTTCCCCAAATTTTAAAATAGCAAATTTCTGTCCATAATTTTTGAAACCCATTTAGTGAGAAAAATTTTCAATACAAAAAAGTGTTAACTTTTTGTGATTAAGTTATATAACTCATCATCTAATCAATTTTGTTGAATTCTATATCTTGAAAACATTTTACCCATTATTAATATACTTTAGATATGCCTTTTTTTGAAGTGCTGTACTAAATTAGGTACAAAAGTCTTTATATAGGGGACAGGAAATGGATGTGCCTGTATAATTTTGGAAGGACACCGATATAATATATCTCAAGGGAATTTTATTACCTCTGTATTTTTTTCATCGGTGTGTCGGAGACCACGAAACTGACCAATCAGTTCAGCTCATTGGATCAGGCATAATTCAATGCAGGGCATAACAGATATCCCCATGTGGGATCGGGATATATTCTTTCCACCCATTCAGTGATTTCCACAGGGTAATATCGTGTGTCGAAACAAAGACATCTTCACGCAAGAAAAAGAAATGAAATCTAGTTATCTCTCTTTCATCTTTTCCTTATTCCCATGGCGAGATTTGGGCATGAGGCAATCCAGTGAAGAAAGGGACAGATTACAAGTTTCGAGATTACTAAATCGATGTTTCAGAGAAATGTACATCTTCAAACTTTTTTTCTGAAGAAAACATTTGGACAAATCATTAATTATGCCCACATTTTTGTATGTACTGAATAAAATATGAATTATTATTTTTTTATGGTTCGTGATTTTGACACTTCAATTTTTTCTGTGCCAGAATAAAGTAACGTATTAACTTCTTACAAATAAAAAAATACTTTTATGCGCAGATTAAAATGATGTAAGCTTAAAATAATTATACTAAAGAACTGCAAAAATGTTTTATAATATAGCACAAAATTGCAGTCTTTAACTTTTTACAATTTTAAATGAGGAACTTGTTTATAAATCAGATAAAATTAATTTCAAGATTCTCTTCGGCAAAAGAAAATACTTAAAATATTTTCTGGGAAAATAAATAAATACATTATTTCATGAAAATAATGGTATAAAACGATTTTATTTTTAATAACTAAACTTTCAGTGAATATCTTTAAACATTCATACGTATTAATACTAATGAAATGGTATTTGAACTTTAACTACAGTTTCCACACTCTTCAGTTACAATCAAATATTGTTTATAATAATGTATCTAAAAATTGCATAATGTATCTTAAAATATTTAAACAATATCTTAAAGATTTGGATAATTATATTTAAATTATCCATATGTAATACTGTACAATAGATTAAAGACTTCTCTAAGGCTTTTGATACTTTTATGATTAGTATTGCAAAGAATTAAACTTAAATGAAACATTTTATTTTACCTGTCGAATTAAATAACAATAATAATTTTTAATATCTATTTTCATTTTGATATCACAAAAATTGCATTCCTTTTCCATTTATCAACAATTTTCCTTTTCCCATAAACCAAGATACATATTTTCTGAATATTAAAATAAATATTTTAAATTTTTTCTTACAAATGTGTTATACAATTGAAAAGTTTTTCCATACATATTATAGTATGTATCTATCTATTAATGATTCCATTATAATGTAAAAAAAGATTCCTTTTTCGTGTCACTATCACAAATATATTTACATTACCACAAATTAAAAAAACCTTATATTCCTGATAAGGAAATAGTTAGATACCCAAACGGATATCAAAACAGCTAATTTGTATGCAAAAAGTCTTTTAAAAACTTCGTCCCACAATTTGTATAGCGTGGTGTGGAGAAGAGAATGAATCGAAAATGTGTGAATTTCGTCACACTTTAACACGATTCAAAATTATGAATTGGTTGGTGCTTAGTTGCTTCGTTCGACAAAATTATGCAATCTGAAACTTTTTTCAGAATAGTACTTGTGTTGTTTAACTTTTAACTAATATTAACTTTTTAAATAATAATCTTTCTTATTTATAGTTAAAAATGTTGCTTAGAAGAAATATAACATTGAGCACATTTTTAAGGTGAAATTATACATTTTTACATATTTATATTTTAATTGTATGTTTCATACTTATTAATAAGGCAAATTATTTTCAAATAAAAATTTATTTTGACGAATTGCAGAAAAATAATATAGAAACAGAACATTCTCCTAAAACAATTAAATATAATCCAGAAACAAAAACAAAGTTTAACAGATTAGTGAACTTGTATGTTAGTCTACAAGAATAAAAAAATTAACAATTTCAACAATTTTTTTCATTAATATTCTGGTTACAGTACTCATTAATACTAATTATAGAAAATGGATATACAAAAATATATCTTTAGCATTGAAAATATAGCTGTTCAATTTTATCAAAATGTTTAATTTAATAGAGTTCTAGATATCAAGTTCGAATATTTTTGTAGAAACCTTTTCCAAAAATTTTCTTTGTTAATTTTAATATTCAAGATTAAAAATAGTTGTTTATATTTTAACTAGTATTTCATGGAAAAGTTCATTTGATTTAGTATTAAGTGTTATATGTTAAGTATATATATCTTCCAAAATATAAGTAATCACATATAATAATTAATAATTATTTATCCCGTAAAATGCTACCAAATATTTTCAGGGAAACAATTTATTTTAATTGCATTCAATAAGCAAGGGAAACCAAAAAAAATATATATAATTTTCTCAACATTAATGAAATGTATTCGCCTTCTTAAGGGATTCTCCTAACTGTCACGTTTTCCAAATACTGTTAATTTATTGACTGAAGAAAAGTAACTAATTATGCAGATTTTCTCTTTTTTAAGGTTTAGAAACTTTTCCAAAAAGATAGAAATCGGGCAATCAAATCAAAATGCAATTATACTCAGCAGAATTAATTGGAATTTAGGTTCACAATGCACTTTAGAATAATATTTGTTCATTAAGATAATCAATTATCATATAGCGTTAATTATAAAAAATAAATGATACAGAAATTAAGGAAACTTTGCTTTATTTGTTGTATTTAATTACCTTCCCATTGGTATAATCAATAAAAATTGCATCTAATTTCAATAATGATATTTGGTAATGACCAAGAATAACTACACATCTTCATGCTTTATTCATATTTTGTAGAATTATCACATATATTTATGCATAACGATGCAAGGCACATTGTTTTCCTCAGAAATAAAGAATTTATTTTTTTATTTAAGAATTCTTTTCCATATATTTTTCTTACAGTGTCATAAAAATTTGCCTGGACTATTTCCAAACAAGATTCATATTTCAAAAGGAAAAAAGTGCGTCACTGAATATTTTCTCCGTGAACATAGCAATAAGCAAAGTTCTTTTTCAGAAACTGGAAATGAATATTAGGTTAAAAATTTGGTAGATGGATGGTGGCAAAACGAATAATTGCAGAGCAAAATGCTACTTGATGACTTCACCATTACTTTTTCACTCACTTTTATATTTATTTTATTACATACATCCAGTATATGATTTGCATATTATGTGTGTGTGTGTGAACATACATTCGATTTAGAAAATACAATTCTGTGTTAGATTTAAGTTTTATTTTTCATTTCATGACAATTTCCTGAGCAAACTCCCTGAACATTTTTCCAGTTTGATACGAAAGTCATAAATATTAGAATGCAAATTTTCCACAGTGTATCTAAGTTTATCTGTACACAAATTTTATTGTAGATTTAATAGGTAAAAACTTACTTTTGCAGCATGAACATATTTTACCTGTTAAATAAACATACATTTCTTTTAGCAAAAATATACTTATACTTATATATAGAAAATATTTTATAAAATGTCGTTATAAAAATGCATCAGATTTAAATTTAGTTTAAAAAATTAATAATTTATATTTACTCGGAAAGAACTGTCTTTCAGTAACCTGATCATTCTAGCCACAAATTAATAGAAAATATAATATCTCAACTCTTTTTGCAAATAATTTACCTTCAATCTTTACTAGTTTAAATAAATTATCTGTAGATAATATTATTATATTATAAATATTTGTTATTGAGAGATATCTTAATTAATATTATTAACAATATATGGAAATAATGTTGATGTTATTTCAACAAAAGTGTGCAAAACACATGATATTGAAATACGTTGAATTTTTTGTTACTTAATAGCAACCAACAATCAGTCTGATTTTATTTTCAAATTAAAAGATTTTAATGTTTTTAACTTTTTAAATTTTAAAGCAGTTTTATTTTCTTTTGCCTAAATTTATTTTTCTGAAAAAACAGACATTGATTTAACTTAAATTTATCCAAACGATTGACAAAATCCATTATATTAAGAACACTATCAAAACTATTAAAATATAATTCTTTTAACATTAAATTTATCCAGATTAAGTGAGATATTTGATTCTTAAATTTATAAAGATTACATTTTAATGTGAATTAATAATTTAATGCATATTTCAACTGGAGAGAGACAAACAGAGAGAGAGAGTGAGAGAAAGAGAGGGGGGGGAATGTGTGTGTGTGTTTAATATTTTCGACATGTCATAAATAATGACTTATCAAGATGATTGTATTATATTTAAAAATTAAGATTAACTAAAATCAAAATTTGTTAACATTTTATATAAACTATTCTAAACTAAGCATCGTAAGCACTGTGATGCATTGCAAGGAAATAAAGTGTAAAATACAAATTGAATACTTATATTCAGTGATACTGAAAGCAAGATAGAATATTTTAATACTTATTTACCCAATTGTCTGAAATCAATTTAAATATAAAATTGATATTTTGAATAAAATTTTCACTATTTTTACTTTCAGATGAATACTGAAAACAAATTTAGAAATTAAAATAGTCTTTCCAACAGAATTCATTATGAAATACTTGATTCCTTAGAGATATAAAAAAATTATCACATCTAAATTTTTCATATAAAATAAACAATTGCTTCTTTGAAATTAATGATATTTCGCTGAAATAATATTAATGATACTTCTTAAATTGTTCGCATATTTCTAAAAATTATTGCTTGTAATGATATTTTTCCATAAACGATACCAAAATGCGAGTACTTCTTTTGTAATTCATGCAGCCGAAATATTCTTTCGAGACACACAAATCTGAGATGAAACGAGCCAATTAAAACAGTACCCTTCTTTTAGAGCAGTTTCAAAACTGAGTTTGTAAGAAAAAGAAAGAGCATGTCCTTTGCCCAAGTAGTGGAGGGAAACTTTTGCACCCTTTTGCCAATAATCCACATAAATTGCTTCGTTAGTCAAGTATACTTTCTATGCTCTAGGGTATGGGAGTAGGGAGAAAAGGGAAAATCCCTATTGTCAATAGAAGGTGCTGCTATATTTGTGAAAAGAACTCCCTAACTATCCAAAATCAATATTTATGAAGGATTAAATGCAAATCTCCGGGTGCGTTGTTAAAGTTACAGAGAAAGTAATCTTATTCTTTTGAATTAAAGAATTCCTTGGATTTTTAAAAAAGAAAATTGTGGTTAATTTATATTTAAGAAGACCTATAAACAAAGAATTATGGCAAAATTATTTTTTTCCCTCAAATGTGGCTCATTTTCCATTCTGGCTAAATTGTATTTTTAAATGTATACTTATTTATAAAGCAAATCCCTTATGTAAAAGTTATATTACTTCATTCTATTTTGTATAATTAATTAAATAATAAAATGATTGTGATATTACATTAATGAATTCAAATGTATCATGTTATTATATATATATATATATATATATATATATATATATATATATATATATATATATATATATATATATATATATAAATTTAAGTTAATAATTCATTATTAAATGTTACAGTAAAACTTTAAACATAAGAAAGTTTTTAAAACTAGGTTTAACAGTGAAAATTATTTTTACGAATTAATATAATAATTTCATTTATACAAATGTTTATTTAACGACAGGAAAAATATCAAAAAGTAGATTGGTGAAATAAAGTTCTATAGTAATTGCTCTAATTGTTCTTAGAGCTGCGTTCACACATAAAGATGAGCTTATGATGAAGTATCATAAGCAGAAATATCTAAACTTTTTGGCGAAGATCATTTGTCTAAAAAAGTGTTTCCTTCTAGAAAAAAACCTGTTTTTGCAGAGCTGACTATTCTCTGAAAATCTTGCTGCCCAGCAAAAACTGCCAGAAGGCAGTGAATTATTTTCCCCTGAATATAAAATGACATCGTTTTGGCACCATACTTTTCTTGTCCCTTTCTACTTCAATAACCTCCGCCGATTTCAGACAACATAAACGGTGCAATATCCTGCATTGGACAGAAAATTTATCAAAGATATTTATTGAATTTATGTATTGTATGTTATATGAAGCACACTGTTTTAAGATTCTCATGACTGATATTTAATACCTGTAGAAAGTATGTAGAAACTGCTCGCGTTTTAAAAAATTCTGCATTGAAGAGAAGAAGTGACATGAAGTACGTTAAATAAGATTACATAACAAATAATTATATTTTATGTTTTTTCAGTAATAGATATTTTAAAATTTAGATAGCTGAAATACTGTTGTGTTTTTATAAATAAAATATAAATTAATAATATTTGTTTTCTTAGTTAAATTTTTTGCTTTAAGGGAAAAAAATTATTGCTTAGAAAAAATTCATTTCCTTAGAAAAGTTTATTTTTTCTTCTTTTTTACTAAAATTTCGCAAAATTTCACATTTCTTCTTTTTATAAATAATTTTTTTATTAAAATAAAATTTATGCTTGCCAACAATGTATATATATATATATATATATATATATATATATATATATATATATATATATATATATATATATATATATATATATATATATATATATATATATATATATATATATATATATATATATATATATATATATATATATATATATATATATATATAATATATATATATATATATATATATATATATATATATATATATATATATATATATATATATATATATATATATGTATATATTGCATTAAGTTGTACAGTTGTACGTATGGAAATATTGCAATTAAAACGATTAATAATGCAAGAACATTTTTATGAAAATGAAAATCCATATGTTACTTGATTTATGTATATTGATGAATCAAAATTAGTTTTTTAGATATATAATATAATACTAAATAGATAATATAATAAATGATGTTGAAATTCTGAATAATGTTTTGAAATTAAGGTATGAAAATGATTTATCTATAGATTGAAATAGCTCTCAATAAAAATATAACTTTATTAACTGTTGTAAAAATTTGGTTTCAAATAATATCAAAAGGTGCATACTACATATTTATAAAAGAAATACCATATAGGAAATCCACACAAAGTGTAAGACTATATTTGGATATAATTATGCATATCGCATTTCTTTCTTATTGGATTAAAATATTTTTGTATATTATTTTTTTAATATTTCTGACGTATCGAAACCATTCATATTAATTTTTCATTTATATTTAAATTTTTTAACTTTGATGTAAAATATCTTTCCATCTCAGTGTATATTTTCTTTTATTTACATAATATGAAGCTTTAGAAAACTTAGGATTTTGTACCTAGCAAACAAAATAAACATAATCAAGGTATACAGAATCATTATCAAAGAACTATGTTGCACTTTTAATGAATGTAGCATTAAGTACAAGTTAAAATTTAAAGTACTGGAAAAATTTTTCAATTTTTATGTTTTCAAAAATAATTAAATCTTCCCACCTCAAATGAAACGGGATTTCCTGCTCTTGAGGTAGGCTATTTGTGCGCAGTCATATGAATGTAAGCGTCACGTATAATTTTTCTTTTCTGCTTATTATTACACCGGTATTTTTTGACGAGAAAAAGAAATTATCACTTGCATTGGGAGTATTTTCTCTCTGGTTTTATTATAAAAGTGCTTACAAAAGGTACAATTAACATTTTTAATTAGCTGTACAAACTGTAGATAGTCTATTAACACTTAATTACAGAGCCCTGCCTCAAAATCCTCCATTAAATGGATGAAAAGAGAAGCTGTGAGAAGGTAAGAGAAGAAAAAGCATTCCAAAGGGGAGAATTAAGGAGCAGAAAACAACACAAAAAGGGAAAAATTTTAAACTGGATATAATTAAAAGTGCTTTGTTACTCTCTTTTGGGTAGTTTCCAAAGAAAATGCATCACTTACCAGAGAAAAAGAAAAAAAAAGCCTTTGTATTGCTTCAAAAATAGCAGTAATATATAAAAGAAAGGGATTAATAAAATTTAATGAGGAAAAAAAATCGAAGTCATGTTTTAGAAGCATGTAATTCATTATGCACTTAGTTTCTTATTTTTCTAAAATTTGTTGTAAGAAAAATATTAAAATTGAATAGTTAATTTTATTTGTCATCATTAATCAGGTGCCTTCACAAATCATTAAGATGCATAAGAGTAATATTGAATCGATTAAGTCCTTATATTTAAATAAAATTAAAAAAAATAATCAAGGAAATTAATACAACGTTATTATTTTCTCCAATAAAATGTACAAAAACTGATTTCAACGAAAAAGGAAATTATATTTTTCTTGATTACTAAAGATTAAAAGGCATTTAGTATTATTTATTATGAATGTAATTAATTTTATAAGCATTTAGTAATATATATATATATATATATATATATATATATATATATATATATATATATATATATATATATATATATATATATATATATATGATGTAGAAGTTTAAGATGCGAACACTGTCAATTGTTTCCACTAAAATGCTTTCATAAAGTGACATATTTTAAGAAAAAAATATAATTTCATAACACTGTTATTTGTGATTAAAATACATATTAAGAAGAGAAATATTGCGAATGACATTGAATTAATTGTTGATATCGTTTTTTAAAGTATCATTGTAAAAATACTCATGCAAGTTTTAAGGTGAAAAGTTTATTCTTTTAATTTCATTTTATACGTTTAATTACTATTACAATTAGAATGTAATACTTCTTTATGAAACAGCAACAAGGGAAGTCACCAGAATTATCTGCTTATAACTTATCTAAAAAAATACCTTAATCTAATACTGAAAAAGGAGAAAATTTCAAAATTGTGATCTTGTAGCTCTCACATTGTTTTAACTTGCTCAATGTACCTCAATTTCTTGAAATCTATTCCAAACGAGAATCTTAATGACAATTACATGAAAGAATGTATTTTAAATCTTACACTATTCATTACGAATAATTCGGTGCAGCATAGATATAAAAGTTTACAAAATGATGTTAAATTTCATTTATTGTGATGATTGTTTGCTAATAATCCCTAGCAACTGGGAAATAAATTTAAAAAATATCCATGTTTTTCATTTGCTCTGCATTTAGGTTATCCATCCAGTTATAACTCTGAATGTATTTCACTGCAATATAACTCATTTTCCGCTCATTCATTCTTACATTCTATAAAATTTAATATTAATTACGATTACGTTGTGATTGTGCCTTTTTCTCCTAAGTAAAAGAAATGCCAGTTTGATAAACATTTGCACTAATGAAATGTATTGCAAAATGAAATCTATTTCGAAAACAATTTTTCATAAATCTACTGTGACATAAAATAAATAATTATAAGTTTATATTTAATTCAAAAATGAAATCCTATTTACATAAAAACATTTTTCTAATAAATATTTTGTTAAAGAAATACCATTACCAGTTTATCATTTTTCAAATAAATATACCATTATGGTTACCATTTTTCAAAAAGATAATTTTTGATAGAAAAATAAATATTTTTCGATAGAAAAATATTTATTTGAAAAATGGTAACTATACGTTAAATATTTAGTCTATAAAAACTTTATAATTTGATATTTTTGATTGTTTGTTTTATTGTTCTGTACCTATAAGTTTGAATATTGTTGTTCAAATCAGTTGAAATTAAAACTTAAATTAGTTTGAAAATAAATTAAGAGTAGAGATAATAATTTTGAATTTTAATTTCATTTTATTTGAGTTTTAGCAATTCGACAAAGAAAAATGATTTTGTAAACCTGGACATGCTGTATGATGTTTTCCAACAGTGAATATGAAAACTCTGCCGAAGTTTCATTTATTAATTATTTAGCACAATAATATAGATAAATGGTTGCAATTTTACTGCAGCTGTTAATTATAAGCCTTAAAAATCACTGTGTAAAGTGATCATTATATCTATATTTAAATAAATCTTACATAATTGACAAACGCGTACGACTTTGGAATTAAGCCAGAAATGACTAGAATTGTAGAGAGTTTATTATTTTTTTATTTTTATTTTTTGTACGTAGATATGCAGTCTACCTCTCCAAAATGAAACATGTATCATTCAAATAATTTTGCATTTCACTCATTCAATATAGATTTAACTAGATTTCAGGTTACATTGCTGAAAAATGTATCTTGTGTCTCAGGAAAGTTAAAAAAAGTCATTAAATATTAGACTGAGTTGTACAAGAAGATATCATTAATAAGTCCAAAGATTCAAACTATTTCTTTGCATCAAAGCAATTAAAAACAAGCACATTGTACTCATAAATTTATTGTATTTTTTTAACATCTATTACTACTTATCATAATAAATGCACTACAATGAGCATCGGTAAAAAATTCAAAGCCAATAATAGTTCAAAGAGCTGTTTTCAAGATAATCATTTATTGTTCAGAAATATATATGGACTCTGAATATCCATAAAAATTATAAAGGTACAAGCAAAAATAAAATAGAACAAATAGTTAGCATAATATAATTATGGGAAAACTTCCTTGTAATTCAACGGTTTTGAAGCTAGTGTCATATGATCAAATTATAATAATCTGCATCATACAATTATAACATCAGAAAATGGGTATTATCTTATTCATCACATAAATAAATGATGCAAAAATTGCCTTGCAATTATTAACTTACACATTCATTAAATGGCTGGATAAAGTGAAAGTATCATTTTTTATATTTTTTTCTGGTTTCAGAAAACAGATGTTTGTTAAAGAAGTGTTTTCCATTCTTTTTTCATAGAATAGAATTAATCATTTTAATGTATTGATGTAATACGACAATTATGGTCATTATACCAATTAGTCTATTAGTTATCAAAGACGTATTGAATATGCTAACAAAAGCTATATATCTGAGAATAAAGTCTGTGTGCCTATATTTACTATTTTAAGATTTTATCTAAGATTACATTTTAAACAATAAGAGATTTTTCTCTTACATTACACGCAATATCTGAAATCCATTTAACCCAAAGAATCAAATTGCTAGCTCGTCGGGTCTTTAGAACTATAATATATCAAAATATGTCTTACTTATAGGGAGCAAAGTATTAACAGCTTAAATTTGTTTAAAATTTAAACATCGTAATTTTCGTTCGCTGTGATTACTCTTAAAAACATCCACGGACTCATCCAATCAATATTTCACATTTATCAGAAATCTTTAATAGTCAAAATTTTGGAACTCAACTGATTGAATATTTTATTTCGTTGCAAAGAAGGAAATAATCTTAATTAAATATCATTAAAATCTTTGTGAGATATTTAAAGTAAAAACATATATTGAATGAATGTTTCAGTTGGTGTAACTTTTTCTGCATTATAATGAAATTAATTATTGCATATTTGTAATGAAAAAAAGTTAAAACTAAACAGTATACTGTATTTTTCTCTGCATAAAAAATTCAAATTTGCAATTAAGTTTCCAATTGTTAATCTCGAAATTGCTGTATGAGAAATTGTAAAATGTAGAAAAAATTAATTAATTCGCTTGTCATAAAAATTAGTTACAGTACAGAATTACTATATTATATGTATCACTGAATTTAAATATATAATATGTTTGTTTGAACAGTTTATCGTTAAAGAGAAATTTAACCATTCTTACCAAGAAATTAATTAAGTTTTAATTCGCTTGATTGATCGCTATTATTTACAATTTTTTATAAAATCTTACTGCTTTTTACTTAAACAAAAAACATCAACTTGAGCACTTATTTAATGTCGAAATAAACATTTAGAAATTTCTTTACATGAATGTATTTAGAAGGAATATTGAAATTATAAAAATATTTGCTTTTAAACTAGAAGTAAAGATTAGGTGTATTATTTTCATTTTTTTAAATTAAGCTGATTAACTTTTAACTGGAATCAGGGAATTTTTATTTCTCTATTTCTCACTAGAATATAAGAAATAAACAACATAGTATTGACACATTTATGCTTGTAAATTAATAAAACGTCGATAAGTATATTTGATGTCCAAAAATATGTCACGCCTTCTATACACACTCTATAACATAAAGATAATGTTAGAAACAGTATTGATATTAGTCTAATGAAAGATGTCACGAAATGCTGAGATCTCTGACTTCGTAAAAGGCGTTATTATCGTATATCACAGAAAAAGCCGATTCTTAAAGGACACATAAAGTGAGTTAAACATTTCTCAGAGTCCACAGTGACTTTTGTAATGAAGAAGTGGAATGTGTGTGCTGACTATCATTATGGACTTTGACCCATCACACCCATGAAATTATAAAGCTGAGATCAATGAGAAATTCGGAAAAAAATACATCAAACCTATGGCCGAAATACTGCAGGAATTCCAATAAGCATCATCAACTGCATTTTTAATAAATACCATCCGAAAAAAACAGATTTTTTCTTTATTTTTCAGGCACATGCTGCTATGCACAATCCTTGATTACCAAATTTAAACACGATGCATGGTAGAGATGGTGCTAGGACAGCCGAAATTTTAATGTTTACTTTAGACGTGTATAATCAGGTTTTCTGCTATATTGAATCTTGATTCAAATTTTCCCTTTCAACTGAATAAATCTAGGTTTGTCATATGTTTGCAGAACCTCTATTAGTAGAATGTATTGATCTCATTTATGGATGATGAGTTTATAGATTGAGACACTTGATAGAAGTGGAATTATGTTCAGAAGATATTATTTGTGGTATGTTCTTGATGCCTATTCATAGTAACTTCAACGCCGACTAATACTACGCTGATCTAGACAACGATATGTTACCTATGCTCCTTCAATTTTGTGAGTTAAGCCATTGTTACCCCCTGGATGACAGTATTGCTTGATGTACGTCATGGATTTATTGCAATGGGTTAAGCCTATTGGACTGATCTGGCCAAAGTATAGACTTGAATTCCATGAAATCCCTTAGTGACAAGTGGATCAACATTGTAAGAAGTGCAGCAAACATTTAAAATTGGAGAATGAACATACATACCATCTCTAACTGAAGTGAAAGAAAACGTCATTATTAATAAATTAAAAATTGTTCGAAAGCATGAGCTGAACGGTTAAGGCTCTATTGAATATGAATAAGTTGTATTTATCTGTTTTTATTTGTATCAAAATACATATTTTTAGATAGTATGCAATTTTTCAGTTGAGATATTTTGATTATAGCCAAAAGGAATATAAGTAAAGATGTAAAATAGTTTTAAGAATTGTTTTGCGAGTACTAAATGCACATTTTTGTGAAAAATATCTGTAGCTAGTTCTTTTATTTCGTTTTTAAAATAATAGATAAAAATAAGATTTTCCTAATATTTTTTTCTAAAATATTTGCATATTCACGTAAACATTTTTGATTTATTTCAAAACCGTTCAATTTAAATCGTTCAAAATAACCTTCACTACATTAAAGTCGTCATTTTATTACAAATTATGCTCATGTAATAAATATATTTGCAAATAAAATTTGGATGAAGCCAGGCAAATATCGATTTAAAAATCATTTATAGAAATAAAATGATTTTTACAATATCTGAATTCTGTTATTTTCTTTATTGCTAAATATACTTGATAAACTTTTTTTAAAATGTTATACAGGTAAACAATATTAATACAGTTATTTAATTTTTCAACCAAATTTTAAATATTATAAATGAAAAATTTAATTATTTCACCTAAATAATTTAAAACAAAAACAAGTAAACATGTCAATTAACATATTAATTGTAGTAACATATAATTCTATACATTTCTTTTAAAATAATTTGTTCAAAATTCAGATTTATATGATTTTTCTTTTACAAATTATTTTCGTGTGATGTATTTTATAATTTCTTCTAAAGTATTTATTAAAATTACGTCACTTCAAAGAACAGAAGTCTTTGATCTCTAAAAGAAACGGAAATGAGAAAAGTTTAAAATTTTTGCAGAAAATTGAGATTTATTAAGCAAATATAAAACACAATAAAAAATAATTATATTTAATAAAACCTCGTTGAAAAGTAAAATGGTCGGAAAAAGAAACCTTCTGTATAATTTTAATTAAAATGTGTCTTTTAAGTGGTCGCATCAGTTTGAGAAAATGATTAAAATGGACCGTCATATCGATGAAGTTTTGATGAAACGTTGATTAAATTTTTCGTAAGAAATAATTTTAATATCCACAGAATCATTCAGAAAAAACGAGTGCGAACTCTATACTTGAGGTATTTAAGGGAATACATTTTTAAAGATTTGTGATGAGGAGAATCTTTTATAAGAAAATAATTTCAAACTTTTCTAATGATTTTGAAAGTTTAAGAATTATTTTGAAGGACATTTATTAATTTCATAGAACAGAAGATTAATCTTTTCATTCCAGATAATAAAAAGGCAGTCATTAAAAATATATTTTAATGTTTTTTTCATAAATGCATTATCCAAAATAAAATGTTTAAAATTATTTAAATCCAATTTTTATTTATTTTCTAGGTATATATGAATTTAATCCTATTTCTAAGTTTTTTTTGTATACGAAAAAAGAAATGCAAATTTATCTAATGAATTAGAACCTGTTAATGATATTTAATTTTCAGTTTTGTAAAAAAAATGTAATAAGTAACTTGTTTTCATTGAACTTGTAAACTATTGCTAGAAAAAGTTTTATAATTTAATCATATCCAAACTTAGGGTTTATTAGAATTCCTGTTATTGAATGGAGAAAATTAAACACATAATCATGCATACACAATTAATTTCCTTCATTATTCAAAAACGTTATCATATAACTGAAAATGAATTCCTATCTTTTATAGAGTTTAAATGCAATACAGCAGTCTTTAATAACCTCAAGCTAAATTTCTTCTTGAAATAATCTTTGTGGTATTCTCAATATTCTACTTACTGCAGTTAGGAAATATTTCATCCCACAATAATTATGCTTACTGGCAGATCTAAACAAGTCTCATGAATATAAATGCATCCCAGTGTTTTAAAGAATTGGAAACCATTAAATTTTAAATGCGGACATCCGTAGGGAAGAGTAGAATATACACTCACGCAGTGAGTATTCTCAAGCTCAATTTTACCTCGCCTTCAATTTTGTGCACACTAGAAAACTGAAGTTAATAATTTTCCCGTTGGTCTAATTAGTGGAGCATCGTAAAATAGCTGCGGCAGCAGCTGTGGCGCCAGCCTTTGGCGACATTCACGACAGCCCAGTATGAGTTTTACAATGTGTAAAAGTAAATCATTAGAATGTGTTCAACATAGATGTTAAAGATGTTTTCCGAAACTTTCATAGAAATTTCTAATCATTTTTTAATAAATTCTATTTACTGAATATAACATAAAGTACAATTTTTAAGAATATAAGAAATTAAGAAAAAAAACATTACTAGGTAATAATAAAGCAAAATATAGATCACTTTACCACTTAATTGTTTTAAATTGGTAATACATACTATTAAGAACTTTCAAAATGAATCAAATTTAAACGGTATTATATTATGTCAATGTCTTTTAACTCTATAATTTAGTACTTGCGTTTTTTGTTATGTAAAAAGCATTTAATTTAAAACAGATATATCAATTTCATAACATTGTATTTATAAAAGAAGAAATATTATATTTCCTCGGGAATTGTTTTTATAATACACAAGCTCACGAGGGAAATAAATACAATTCTCAATTTATGCATCAGCATTTAGTCATGAAATTCAGCTATGGTTTATATAATAAATTATACATTTACTGCAATTGTTGATAATTTTCCAAATACACTTTGAGTTATTAAAAATTATATGCATGAGGATTTAATTTTGGTCCTTGTTTCCTATATTTTTAGAGCATTTATATCCTTAAGAATTATTGATTACTCGGACCACATTTAGGCAAAATAATATAATATTTATGCATTTCACATTATTGAAATAATTTATGGTGCTAAGTTACATGTAATGTACAAATAAATAAATGGAATTAGTTTATATAAGAAAATTAATCAACAAGAAATAATTTTGCAGTAGATCAATACAGCAAGATGTAGAAGAGCATTAAAATGCTCATATACAGGGAAACAATTCATGTTAATTTTCATTGTAGTTAAAATTGTAGATAATATTATGTATCTTTCATCACAGTGATAACAAAACAAATCTATTTTACCCAGTATGTTAAAAAATATTTAAAATCATTTCAGTAACGTGTATAGATTTGACATTTGTACACTGAATTTAAATTAATATGTACTTCATTATTAAGTGTGTGAATGTGAGTGTGTGATTGGAATTCAAACATATTAATAACTTTAAATGTTATCCGTTAAATCTATGAATTTATTGGGAAATAATCTAGCATAAGCACACAGATGTAACTTATTTTTCTTTTTATTTTGAAAATAGAAATTTATTATATTCAAAACTATATATCATATTATGCTATAATGCAATGTTTTTAAATTTCAGTAATAACCTTATAAAAACAATGATTTGAATTGAGTACAACTTACATTTGTTTTAGTGTTAATGGATTAAGTGTTAATCATAAAATATCTTTTCAGTGTTAAAAAACAGTTCACTAACTAATGCTCAAAATAAAAGAATAATATATGCAAATGATGGTCAGCAAATATAGAAACATGAATGCAACTTAAAGTAGGAAACTGGTATATGAAAAGTAAAGTTCTGTCTTCTACAATTTGTAATGAATTAGCAAATTATATTATTATTTTTGATCTATGCTTATTTAAATGGCCAAATTTTAATGAACTCAACTGTTTTAAATTTCACAATTTACTTATTCTTAATTTAGATTCAAAATATTAAATAAATTAATATTAAGTAAAATTAATTCACGTTATAAAAAGGTAAAGTGATTGCAGAAATACATTAAAACTCTAGCTCCCATAAGACTTTTCAATTAAGATGATAATCTGGAATAATTTGCCAATACGATACAACTCATGAGAGAATCACTCATGTGTTTCTTTTTGAATACCAACTTATTTAAGTAATCTTTGAGAAACGAGTCAGAAAAAATTATAAATAAATTTAATTGCCATCAAGCTAAAAGGGAAAATGAGAAAAGGGAATATTGCGTTGTAGTAAATTTACCAGAAGTAATGAAGACTAAAAAGGTATCGATTTTGTCATCGTAAATAGCAATCCATCAAAGTTCATAAAAAGAAAAGAATTTATGGTAATCAGATATTAAATGTGTGTGATACTGAATAGATAAATAAAATTTCCAACTTAGATTCATATTCAAAACAGAAGAGTTCGAATAGTTTCAAAACGAATCCCCTTTACAAAAAAATAATCTATATTTGAAATTTAATATGTGTATTATATTTAAATTTTGAATGAATGAAAACGTAAATCTTTTAAAACATTTAACATTTTAATACATATTTTGTAATGAAAATAATTATTTTTCACATGAGAACGACATTTTTTCTTCAAATTCTGAAACATATATTTGAAATATTTTTAGAAATGCCTTGCATTCACGAAAGAAATAAAAATTGTTAATACTTTTAAGCATCAAATATGTATTTTCTATTAAATAATTAAATAACATATTTTATTAAATAATTATACTAGTATGAGGAGCTTTTGTTTGTCATTTATATGCATATACATACATACATACATACATACATACATATATATATATATATATATATATATATATATATATATATATATATATATATATATATATATATATATATATATATATATATATATATATATATATATATATATATATATATATATATATATATATATATATATATATATATATATATATATATATATATATATATATATATATATATATATATATATATATATATATATATATATATATATATATATATATATATATATATATATATATATATATATATATATATATATATATATACATATATATATATATATATATATATATATATATTTATTATAGATTTCCTAGATTTCCATTTATAAATTTATAATTTAATATCGCTAGTATGGTTATTAATAAATAACATGGTATTTAGTTAATTTTTCTTATGCTCGTTGATTTTAGCTTTTTATTACACAATATACAGATTTCGGCATATACTTTTTATGAAAACTTCTCCAGCAGCAATTTAATTTCTTTACAGTTTTAGGCTTTAGTCCAACTTTATATCCTTGACAATCACTTTTTTTGCATGAATGGGTCTTAAGTATAGCAATAAGAGATACCTTTTGCATATAGATTCTATTTCTTAAATTGTTAGATACAATTTTGTTTATAGTTTATAGCATCATTGATAAAAACCATATTTAAAATTACATTTCTAGAAATCAAAAATCAAGATAAAATATAATTTTTAAAACAAAAGCACCAAATATAAAGAAAAGTGTATTGCGTGTTCTATAAATATCTGACGATAAAACATTACAAGAAATAATAAGAAAAAAATTTTAAGAACTTTTGCTTAGTTCTCAATCTTTTGTGTTTCGATTATAAATGATGACGAAAATTATTATATCATTTCTCTAACTTTTTACTGACATCTGTTTCAATATTATTAAAAATAATAAAATTATAGTACTAAGCATATGCAAAAACATTAAGCTAATGCTCTAATAATTGCTCAATTTTTTTATCGATTTTAGATATACATGCTTCATTTATTGTAAAATGTAACACATTTTCATAAGAAAAGCATTATACACCAGTAAATATTTTTAATATCGTCAAAAGAAAGAAAATAATACATTAAAAATTCAAAAATCGCAACACATTTAATTTAGGATAAAGCAATAAGAATGAATTACATGACTATCAAATTCATTTACATTAAATATAATATATCAGTTTCAAATTACAATATTTGTAATATAGATTTTGCTTTTACATTATGTTTTATTAATATGCTTCCCTGTTACAACCTCTGAGTCGGGCTCTACTAATTAGATAGATGTAGCCGGGTGGAGTCTTCGTGAATTTGAAGCAAGGACCAAGCAGAAGAACACCAATACTTGGCATTCAACTCCTAAAAATATCTTAACTAGGAGGACAGTGAGGATTCACATGAAAGGAATTTTGTGTACTAACTATTTAATGTGCCTTGGCATTTTTTAGCGAAAAAACGGATTTTTAGTAAGTTGGGATTTAAAATTTCATTAAAGAATTTTAAAATTCATCATTTGAAGTAAGGAAATAAATGTTAAATCATTAAAATAGATATAAATGTTTGGATTTTTAAGAAGCAGACATAATTACATAAATTGTTTTTGTGCAGCATGCATATTTGTAATTTCCATAACATATTATTTACTAATCAGTTCAAATAAGGAAATAAATGTTAAATTATAAATTTAAATTTATTTTAAAAAGAAATCGACTTTTTAATGTAAACAACTTAATTAGTACAGGAATAAAAATGAACACTCCGGTTTTGTAATTTCATTTTGTAAACATCAGTTTCGTAAAAACACATCCTCCAGAATATTTGACATTTATCTTTACTCTTATATAACTTAAAATCTTACATACATACTTGAAAAATAATATCTCTTTTCTGCTTTACTTATGGTGATAGTAGATTAGCGAAATTAATGAGAAATATATTTTTTGGCATCTAAGTGGATCTTCAGAAGAGGAAAGATGCTAAAAACTTCAAAAGTATCAAATATTTTGGCCATCGATATGTAAATGTATATTGCTGTAATTTTAAGAAATGACGTTTTGATTTATTATACATGCTTTTATCACAACTGCCTTACTATAAAATAGACTAATTTTTTTATTCAATACTGATATCTCATAATACAAAATGGACAATAATTATATGGCATATATTATATAAATATTACAAAATATATTTTCCAATAATATTGATCATGGGTAGCATTTATTTTCAATAATATGTTAAATTTATTAAAGGGGAATGTTGTGACAAACTTTCACGAACAATCCCTCAATGTCTTGTCAATAAATCCTTTATGCAACGAAGTAGGTGGTTATTTCTAACTTATGTGATATAAACGATTATAGTTGCTTTATTTTCTTTGTGTTTGGAAATAAACTAAGAATGAATAGGTTAAGCTATCAATAGTCCTCAAACCATCACAAGTTCTTGAAATTTTAGATTAGGAGAGTAAAGTGTTAAGGCAAAAGTTACAACCTATTCTTGGACGATCATCGTTTCCACGGTATGATGGAAATTTACTAAAACCAATTATTCATCATGCTTAAGACCGGAAAAGGTTAGTGATAAACTATCGAACTTATAATCTGCTAGTACTATTCTGGAAGTTTCGAGAAGTAAAGATTGAGGTTAAGTGGTCTTAAGAGGCAAGTGGAGAGTCTTTTAATTAGGTTATTACGAGGGAATCGGTTTCTCGGAGTGGTAATCAGAAACGCGAGATGTTAATTTCATCCAATTATGGATTCACTCCCCGCAATAATTACTTAATGCAAATGGTTAGATCATTAAGCCGATTTGTTTCTGATTAGAGATTTGCTCATAAAACATCATGTTGAGGTCTAGGTATAGTTGCAGAATTTGTTTCTGAGTTACTAAATCATTTTGTTGAAATTTTCTCCATACATAAAAATGTGAATTGCATTATGATTCCAACTTTTTTATCCTTAAATTGTAATGCATAAAAATTATATAGAGCGATTTCATTTTATTGAAATACTTATTCGTAAAGTAGAAGATCATTTAATGATTTCAGGAAATTTAATGCGAGTAGTTATTTGAACTTATTTATATTTAAAAAAATTGTCTTAACCGGCATGTTAAATCGATATGCTGTAAGATTATAAAGCTGAATTTATTCATACAGAAATGAAAACATCAAAATATCTCGCAATTCTTAATATGCATTTATGGTTTATATTAAATAGTACTATTGTTCACATTAAAGATGTATCACAAGTAATGCTAACGCAGATTTTTCTTTGTATCCGATGAACAAATATTTTCTGATATACAAATATATTTTTATAACCACACTGAATGAAATTTTGTAAGCCATTTTTATACACTCTTCACAAGTACGTCAAAAGAAAATAGAGAAATACCGTTCTCCCCCAAAAAACAAAGACACTTACATTAATAGATATGTATGGATTGAACAAAATATTAATATTCATAAATTCAATAGCAAAAAGGATTGGATCTAACATATCACCCATCAACCAAAAAACTGTTCACTTACTAATGCCTCATAAATACGTATTCATTTCACTAGGTATTCATGAACATGTATTCAGATTGTGTCACTAAAATATTTCTAAAATGTATTATTTATTTCAAGAACATAATACAATCCGTAACACAGTTCTAAACTAAGTATATTTACATTGAAGCGGTGAATTTTTATAAAGCAAGATTAGGATGAAACTGATCACCAATTTATCACAAAACCATACTATTTTCAATATTTAACACAATTAATTTCGTTATATTTATTAAATTTTACTTTTGGTTATACAAATTTGGATTTCCAATTTGAAATTTAGAAAAATTAATGTTCATGACTTCGAAACTCGCAATGTACTTTTGTATTATGTTAGGGAATAAGTTCATAGCATTTTTACCAAAGACTTTTATTTAAACAAAAAACAATAATTATATCAGTAAGTTAATAAATTATATGTTCACCGTTGCTGTTTTTCAATCTCTTCCCATCTCTCGACCAATTTGTTGATGCCGTTCAGCCAGACATCGCTTGGTCTGGTGTCAAAATAGTTGTTGAGCCAGTTTTTAAAGACCTCTTTGTTATCGAAGATAACGCCCTTCATAATTGTTTTTTTCAAGGAGCGGAAAAGATGGTAATCGGTCGATGCAAGATCCGGTAAATACGGTGGATGCTGAGAGACCTCCCATTTGAGCTCTTAGAGTGCCGCTTTGACGACTTGCGCAATATGGGGCTTGGCGTTGTCGTTAAGGAGTATGGTTTGACCATGTCTATCAGACCTTTTCAATAGCCTCATTCATGCGTTGTAGCTGGGCAATGCAAAACTTCTTGTTGACTGTGGCTTTCTTTTCGAGCATTTCAAAGCGCACCAAGAGGTCCTTAAAAACTGGCTCAACAACTTCTTTTCCAGGTGACTTTTGGCAGAACGGCATCAACAAATTGGTCGAGCGGTGGGAAGAGGTTATAAGCAGCAACGGTGAATTTAAAATTGATTAACTTATTATCATAATTATTCATTTTTGATTTAAAATAAAAGTCTTTGGTAAAAAAGCTACTAACTTATTCCCCAACCTAACAATAGTACTTAAAATGCCCATTGTGAATCTCGTAATCATATAGTTTTAATGTTATATTCACAATTATTTATTTAATGTTATCTTTTAAATTAAAGAGAATATTCCTCAGATAATTAATTGTACATCGGTTAGGTATAAAACAATCCTTATCAATATTTATTTTCAAAAATATAGTTAAATTAAGAAAATTACAAATACTTTGTTTTCCAAAAGTGCACCATGAATCCACGTAAAAATTATTTATGTAAATTGTTTATTATTTCAATAAAAGGGTAATATTATGGTATAAAAAAGGATGCCAAATAAGAGTGCATATATATATATATATATATATATATATATATATATATATATATATATATATATATATATATATATATATATATATATATATATATATATATATATATATATATATATATATATATACTAGAATTTTGTTTTCTTAAAATTAGCAGCTGTTTTTGGCTAAACTAAATTTTTTTAATAATATTTTATTTTTACTTTCATATTACAATTTAATTGTCTTAAATATTAAAACAAGATATAAATATTATAAAATATGAAATAAAAAGTATTTTAGGTAAAATTTATGTTTTTTAAATTTTATAAGGATTTGAAATATTACCTAGTTAAACATTAAATGTTTGTTCACTAACTAATGCAAATAAAATAATTAATTTATGGATTACAATATATATATATATATATATATATATATAGATGTGTGTGTGTGTGTTTGTGTTTGCGTATGTGTGTGTATATATTTATTTAGGCCTAAACAAGTTTATTCATGTGTACATTCACACATTCACCTTCTCTAAAGCCTATTGTTCTTATATTATCTGATAACAAAAAAAAGTTAAAAACACATGAGCGTTCAGAATTCCAATTAATTTGGTTTGAATTATTATTTTACTTTGTTACCTGAAATTTAAATATCTTTGATGATACAAGTAAAATTAGTTGCAATTATTTCAAATAATACTGTAGTAGATTAAATGAGTGTTAAATTGAGGTTACGAACCAATTCTTCAAGCGAAATAATCCCTATCCCTATTTAACCAGCTAATTAGCTTCGAGTCGCTTGGAACAAAAGTTTCATTTCAAGAACTGAAGGAATTACTAGAAGTGGGATTTAACAAAACAATTCGAAACTACCCGTTTTGATGCTTTTATCCTCATCCTTAAGAAGAGTTTCAAAGAATTTTCAATTTTTGTAATTAGATTAGATATATTTTTCAAAGCATTGAGGTTTTAAATATCATTCAAATGAAAATGAATTATAATTCATAAGAGTATGTTGTTAATTTCTTTTGTTTACTTCACATGAAGTCTCATATCAGTGACTGTTTCATTTTTCCCATTCTCATCCTAAAGTTGAACAATAAATTACATAATGTAAGTTTTACATTCTATGAAGAATATATAGATTAATGCTATATACAGAATGAAATACAATGGTTGCTAACAACCAAAGGCAATCATATGCTCATATAATTGTTAATATCTCCATAAAAATAATTAATTAAATGCTATTGATAATGAGCAAATTAAGCAATAAAGTAGTATGCTATTGTGCATTCTAGTAACCATAACTAAGCTGTTTGAAAAATGCTTACAATCAGTGCTTTTAGACATTCTTGTTATTTTAGATTTAAGTCAAATCCAAAAGTTTAATTTACGAAAATGATATTAATTTATATGAAAAATTTTCTGTTAACAAATATTTTTAATGAACACATAAAACTTCGTAGCGTTAAATTTCTTACATTTTAAATAAATAAATTTTAAATTCTTGTAGATGATAAATATTTTAAACATTTTCATTGATTTTTTTTTACTTTTGAAATTCCTATTTTGTGAATTTATTTTAAAAATGTATTTTTTAAAAAAAGTAATCCGAATTATGATTTTTGTCCTATTTAACATATTTATGTTTACAATTATAGCTATAAATTCCTTAATATAAATTTAAATATATAATTAATTATTTTGTTACAGATTAGTTTAATCCCACTCACATTTTTCAAGAATAAATATCAGTTATTGAAATTGTGATTCAAATACATATAGAGAACTGCAAATTAGAAAACAATTTTTCATATTACTAAAGTAACGCTTACGTTAAAATTTTGTTAAAATTGTATTAATTTTTTATTATTAATATTAAAAATCCTCATGTTTTTTATACGTTTTACATTTGATTTTAAAATTCTTGCAGATGATTTTAAAATTTGTCTTCACTAAACTAGCTTTATTTTGTTAAAACAAACTATAATTTATCACATTAGTGAATGTTATGTACTTCAATAATTTTCTTAAGGAATTTGAAACTAAAAATTTTAGAATTAGATGAGTTGCAATTATTATATCAATGCAAATCAGAGTCACAAAATTTTAACCACAGCTTATATATGATATATGCATTTCAGAATAACGTATGGAATAAAAAATGTAATAAAAATAAATACAAACCGAACAATTGCATATGTATTAGCATTCTCGAACGTGCAACTGCTTATTCAGTGAAAGAAATCGTTTTGAATTATACTAATTGCATATTATAATAATAGCATAAAATCATGGTATATTATGAGAAAAAATTTTACCTTTTCTGACAAAAATAATTGCAACCAACAATACAATATTCATAATCTTTAAATTTTAATTCCTCACAATAAGAATTATAATGACTTACCACGCCAAATACTGAAATACAAATCTACAAGTCCATACTAGAGAGTAACATATTCGCTTTTCAAATATTGAGCATTAAGTACATATATGATAATATTACTTCTTAATATTTAATGAATCAATTCAAATATCAACTTAAGTCCATTTTTTCATATATTTACCCTAAATAGTTAGTATTTTAATCAATTAATTTTTATAAGGTTGTAGTTACTTATAAAACAAAAATAATATGTTATTGAGCTATATGTTAGTTAGCGAAATTTAGTTTTCCGTCAATAAAATCACATTTTTTAACTACAATTTTATTATGTATTTAGTTTGTACTTAAGTATAATGCTAAATAATAAGCATATTTTCTCAAATAAGCTCTTGCTAAATCCCATAGATTTATCACGAATAAGTTACGTTCACTAAGCCCTACTTTATCATCTCTGGTAAGAACAAAATATGAGTTAGACAATCGAAAATCAGAAATCCCCTTAGCTTCTCATGCCAAACTCACCTTTTCTAGAGTAGAGAAGCTAATTGAGTTCCTTACTTCATATATATGATGTCGTGAAGAATGACCATGGTAAGAAGGAAGATAGGTTAGGAGACAACAGACAAAAAGAAGACAACGTTACAGCGTTAACCCTCATTCAGTAAGAGCTTTTACAAAAGAAGCCAATTACGTGGGACTTCGATTCCTTTTAATAGGGAACAAGACACGATTC
The DNA here is from genome assembly GCA_037975125.1 of Latrodectus hesperus. Lineage (NCBI taxonomy): Eukaryota > Metazoa > Arthropoda > Arachnida > Araneae > Theridiidae > Latrodectus > Latrodectus hesperus. Next base: position 12,174,795 of record CM075853.1, read on the forward strand.
TAACGCCAAATACAATGAAATCGAGAAAATAGAAGGATTTTTTCCCTTTTAGTCTTCAAATCCTGATCAATAGTGGAACCAGTCGTCTGTCTTTGTCTCCTTCTTATTCCCTATTCTGTTTCTTTCATTCAGTGATCTCCATTTAGAAGATGATTGCAGTGAAGTAGTTCTGTTCGGTAGTATACACAATGTGTTCCTTCCTTCTTATTTAAATGTACACATATATTTAAAAAAAATGAACAGCAGATCTTAATTGACATATTTAAATAACTTTTAAGTTTGTGGATACATATATATAGTTTTGGAATATATATATATATATATATATATATATATATATATATATATATATATATATATATATATATATATATATATATATATATATATATATATATATATATTATATATATATATATATATATATATATATATATATATATATATATATATATATATATATATATATATATATATATATATATATATATATATATATATATATATATATATATATATATATATATATATATATATATATATATATATATATATATATATATATATATATATATAGTATATATATATATATGTATATAAATTTCAAGTAAATGAACAGTGGTCGCCAAAGTGGTATGGCATCAAGAAATATTCGCTGCTCTCTCAAAAACTATGGAATATATTTCATCACATTTATTTATATTTCAAAATTTTTAAGATGCGTTGGAATGTAAATAAATTCCTGATAATACGTTAAAATTTATAAAAACCTATTCATAGAATAACGCCACAGTGAATAAGTCGTACTTATAGAGCTGGATGGTTTTGTCTTGTTTCGCACTATTGTTTCTCTCTCCTGTATGTCACATATGTATACGAGTTCAAGAACTTAAAGGCAGAATTACGCGCGTGGATGTATTGAGATCAATATAAAATTTATTCAGTATATTAATTGGTTATTAAGGGCGTTTTGCTGTATTTTTTGTATATTGTTGTTATTTTTTGAGAGATTTGTGATCCTAAGTCTTATCCATGTACGCATTTTGTTTTATTTGATGTTTAATATTTATATTTTATATTATGATATTTATAATTTTACTGAGATTTTGTCATATTTATTGGGATCTCATTTCAAGTATGCAGGATTATCAATCACATTAGGAATGTAAAATGCTTAATTTTTTATATACATATAAAACATTTTATTTGTTTTGTTTTTACGGTTTTTGTTTATTTTATTATGTTAAAGCTTTGATAACTTGATTATACTTAATAATTTTATTTTATTAACTAGGTATATTTTACCTGTTCTTAGGTCACAATTTTTTTTAAAATGTATTTAACACTTAAAAATCCGAAAGGCAAAACAGATCGCACTTATTTCAATATTTTTATGCAAACTATTGATTGCAATACATATAATTACATAACTGCATTTTCTATTTTATAGATGCGGTGTTCAAATGTTAAAATTATTATAAATAACAAACTGATAGAATTATGTAAGTATATCCATTGCCATTTTATAATTAAAATAAAGTTATTTTTAAGCATTTGTTTTTAAATTGAAAATATTTAGACCTGACTAATGCATAATTTATAAATTAAGTTTTGATTAATGGTCATAGATTGAGTCATGGTTAGCAGATCAAGGCATATGAAAAAGTTAAATATAATCCAAAGCTTATTTCAGTAACCCTGATGTTCTTTTCAGAAAGTAATGCTAATTTATGGGTTAACCTCATCAAGTAAATTACAAATATTTCTAAGTTCAGTTTTATCAATCGTTTAAAATAAATAGCCAAACACAATAATAGTTTACTTATGTGATGAACATCACTTTAATGTATAGGCGTGATTCCATGAACATGCAGTTTTAATATTTTAAAGATGAATCTTTTTTCAGAGATTTTAACATTTAATGACTACTTGAATTAAATTCACAGTACTAGATCGTTCTTTATTTGCATAGAATCCATTTACAAATGCAATAGTCTTCTTTTGCAGTATTCGTTATTTGAGAAATAAATGACTTATAAATATTTATTCGAAGTGATTGAGAAATAAATAATTCGAAGTGATAAGAAATATCATCTCATATTAACTAAAACCAACAAATTTTGCCCAGAGTAAGCTCTATTGGAAAGAAATATCATTGGAATATTGTTATTGCTGGGATGACACCTGCATCAATAAATCCACACACAGGCCTTGATAAATAAATACACCTAGCCACAAAATTTAAGCAAATCAACCAAGTAATTAGGGTTTATGTGGAAAATGTCTATTTTTCCAAAAAGATTAAATCGATGTCATTTTAATAATATTAAGAAATAAAGAAAAAATAAATTATAGATTTTTTTGCAAATATTATGGTATATAAAGTATATCTATTATGTATACACTTCAGAATACTGATATTTATATACCATAAAATATTTTTAATTACACATTAATTGAATTGGAAAAGTAAATGAATGCCAAATGAATATAAAAATAGTAAATACATTTAAAAAGAAATTATATTTAAATTCTACTGATTGTTCATTTATAGACGTAAAGTAATTAAAAACAAATATTTAATAGCAAGATTGACATTTATTTCTATTGAGGAATTATTTAATATTCTTTTTTAAAATATAAGCTTCCTCTCTAATCATATTGTTCTTCAACAAACATTATTTGTGATATGTTGTATCAGGAGGAATATTTTGCATGCATTTTTAAAAGCATATTAATTAACTACACATCTGAGAAAATCTACCATATATGATCTTATACTTTCACCATCTTAATTTTTAATTGTAGCTCACATTTTTAATTTACTTAAAATAATTAATTCTGCAGATATTTTATTAAGTATCTCAAATTTGACATCGTTCTATATGTGTATTTCACAAAATTAATTTCATTATTATCAGTAATTTTAAACCTAATAGTAATGGAAATTGAATAATGTATATCATGTTTGAAAATCATATTTATAATTTTTCATCAGGAGATTGATTTATATATATATATATATATATATATATATATATATATATATATATATATATATATATATATATATATATATATATATATATATATATATATATATATATATATATATATATATATATATATATATATATATATATATATATATATATATATATATATATATATATATATATATATATATATATATATATATATATGAAAATTTTCTGACGAAGTTATCAATAATACAATTAACTACTTATTTTGCTGTGAAGAAGCTAATTAACCACTTTTTAATTATCATCTTAAAGAAATATCTTAAATGTAACAAGATATATTGGCTAAAAAGTTACATTTAAAGTATATAAGTTAAGTTGCTTTCAGATATTTAAACTTTTACTTTCTTTCAAAAACTTTTTTAAAAAAATAAAAGAGACTTTAAAAGAAAACCTTTCTTTTTATGGCAGCGTAAGCATTTGAAGTGACCTGAAGGCGCCCGGCGAGTGATAGGCGTGAATGTTTTTCACTCACGAAAGGACATCATCTTTGAGCGTTTTTCCGAAACCAAGTCACGGTCTTAACGGAGTAAAGATGAAATGAAAAAAATGTAGAGCAAAAAACATCGCTTCTTCCATCTTCACGATTCTACTGGGAGTGAAAGCAAAGCCTTGAAAATTGATTAAATTTCTGAATTCTGAAGCATCCTTGGATATTTGCCAGTGTGCGTTTGACTTTTTTACCAATTTGGTGCCAACATGAAGAGAATCATTGAATTCTTTCGGAATGAAACTATTTTTCAATTGGTTATTTAATAATCTGTTATATATTTTAAAAATGTATAGCTAATTTTAATTTAATAATTATAAATATAATATAAAAGTCAATTAATGCTCAGATTTTAAGATATTTTAGCTGGCTTAGGAAACATATTTTTATTTAAAATTATGAAAAAAATAAAATATTTTTCACTTTTTCTTGTGAACACTGAAACATTTTTTACAATTTTTTTTAACTCAATTTTCTATACTTTTGATTTTTCACTCAATAAATAGTTAACATAATATTTTAAACTGCAAATGAGATTAAATGCAATGGCAGTAAACACATGTCTTCCTTTAGTAAAGTTTACATAATTTTGCAAAATACTTAGAGAAATAATATTAATCCCAGATGTAAAGGAAATAAAATCTAAGATATACACTATCGGCCACCCAAATTGAAACACCAAGAAAGATAAGAGATATTACAATAAAATTTATTTGGCAAATAACATGTTGATCAAGTATCAAATGATTAAATTTATAGACTTCTGTGAAGTGTGGTTCCTGCCAAAATCAGTATCCAGAAGAGCCGCCATTGTTGGAGATCACCGCTACCACACGCCTCGGCATTGATTCAAAAAGAATTTGGATGTGTTCTTGGGGTAGAGCAGACCAAGCCGCTTCCACACGCTGCCTAAGTTGCTATGGTGTGGCAGCTGGGGATGCAATCTAGTCAATCATTAAGCAACTATGGACCGCATGTTTTTTATCGGTGAAAGATCCAAAGAGCCAGCCGGCAAGGAAGTCAATTCAATCTGGCGATTGAAGAAGATTTAGACAATCCGTGTCACGCGTTTTCGTGCATCATCCTGTTGAAATGTGGCTGTGGGCAAGCCCTAAATGCAAAGAAGGTCAATTTTTTGCAACACCTCGTAGATGTAGTGCTGACAGTTTAAAGTACTGGTAATGAGTGCTAGATGAGTGCGAGAGTGATATCCAATATCGCCCCATACCATAATGCCTAGTGCAAGACCAATGTGGTGGTGCATAACGCAGCTATTCAGCATCCTCTATCCACACTATCTCCAGGCTCGACTGCGACCATCGTGGTGTTGCAGACAGAAGCGTGACTCGTCAGTAAAGACAATTTCATTCCATATTGCCTTACACATCCTTCTTTCATCACACCAATCGCGGCGGAGACGTCTGCAATTCTGCGTCAAGGGTAAACGAAGCAAAAGTCTTGCGGACAAACCACTCTGCTGTGAACGTTGTCAAATGGTAGGCGCCAACACTGGATGATGCGTTAAAGACTGAATGTGTTATGGATCGTGATTTGGCTGAGTGATCCGTCTCTGTCGTGCACACAATTTGCCTGTCATCACATGAAATGTTACTCTGAGATGGATGCGATCGAACAGATCTGTCCGCCTTACCCTTTTGCACCCAACGATCACATATATGCGTTACAATTGTTTGGTTTCGTGCAACACGACTAATGATATCCCTGAAAGATAATCCACAATCTCGATAGGTCACTATCCTTCCTCTGTTGAACTCGGATACTTGATCAAAAAATGATCACTGTTTTAATGAGGCCTAATTGATCGTTTTTTTAAAACACAAGAAGAGTACACAATTGGCGAACTTGAAAAAGTTGAAATCTCCAAGACTTAAATAGCCCTTTGAAGTGGCGCCACATTAGCACGTGATGGTAGGCGCTAAATCTGCGTCTGCGCTGAAATTCTAATCGTTTGCATGTCTCACCTCCATGAATGCATGTTGTAGATTTCATGTTATTTGATTGCTTCCGTGTTACGGTGGTCAAAAGTACATATTAAAACTTGTGTGTATCAGAAATTCAACTTTCACTGTTTTAGAAGGAAAGCCCTTCACGTTCTATAAGGTTTATTCATGCTATAATTATAAATTCTCGATTATTTTGATGCAATAATTTTTTCAACGGTATTACACAACTGATATTTTTTTCCAAACAAAATATTTTAAATTATTATATTATGTCAAATTTTCATTGCGAATAGAAAAAAAGTTTTTTTTTTAATTTAATATTTGTTGGCAAAACTAAAAAAAAATTTTTTTGATATTTGTTAGCAAAATTAAATTTAAAAGAAAAATAAATTCTTTACCAAAAATGTAAATTCTACATTTTTATCGTCGGTAAAGATTGATGAATAATAGAAATTTATATTTTTTTACAAAATTCTGACAAAATGTTTGTTTCTCTTTTAGGATATCTGTATTCGTTAAAAATATAAGTTAACATTGCTGATACAAAAAATGCATTTTATATAATAATTTATTATAAATATACTGAATATTCCATTCTTATTATATGCAATTAAAATTTTGAGATTTTTTATCTTATTTTTTATAACATTTATTTGTTTGTATTTAACTGGAGCTAAATTTAAGATTTAACTGGAGATGTGTGTGTGTGTGTGTTTGCTGTCATGTGGAAAATAACTTATAGTGTCTGAAAATTTTGATTACAAAGTAAAATAAATGTCAGACTGTGCTTAAATAACTTTTAATCATTTTAACTACTAAACTGAGTAGAATATTTTTTTCTTACCATATGTAAAATGAGTTGAAATTAAATTGAATCTAATAAAACATCGTATAAAAGTTAATTACAAGAAAAATAAAATAATTTTAGAATAATTTTTTTAATCTTTTATTATAATTTCAACAATTAATAAATATGCATTTTATATTATAAAATTTTTCTTAACTTACATACCTAAGTAAATGTAAATTTTTCAATAATTTATAATATTCGATTTTATAAAGAAATGTCACTACTCCAATTGAACCGTAATTTGGTGTGGAGCTGACTTCCCCAGTATACACATGCTATAGGTAAACTTTTTTAGGTTAGGCAACCATTCAATACCCATTCATACAAGGAAATGACAGACAGGAGAGAGAGAAAGAGAAAATACATCGATACCAGAACCGGGAATCAAATCCAGGACCTCCTAATCCACAATCAGGCACGCTGACTACTAGACAGGGTGGGGTTTGTTAGAGTGAAGGTTAACTGTGATTAATTCAACTGAAAAGAATTTGATCATAGGCAAAAAAATATTCATTAAAGAAACTTTTTATCATAATTCAAATGAAAGTTACCAAAACTTGGTAAACGGTAATAATAAACAAAAAGTGCATTCAGTTATCAATTAATCAAATTTTTAAGTTCATGATTCATGATTTGATATTTGTAATTTTTATTAAAATATAATCTCTCTTATATATTGGGAATAATATTTGGAATGTTTGCTGCTTATACGAATGATATATATATATATATATATATATATATATATATATATATATATATATATGTGTATATACATATATATATATATATATATATATATATATATAATATATATATATATATATATATATATATATATATATATATATATATATATATATATATATATATATATATATATATATATATATATATATATATATATATATATATATATATATATATATATATATATATATATATATATAATTGCTTTTAAACACAAGCAGATATATTCACATTAGATATTTCCATTTTTTTAGATAAAAACATATCAATTTGCTATATAATGCATATGCATAAAACTTAGTTGGTATTACCTTATTAACTTTGTGTACTTCCTGTAACTTAAAAAATTAAAGAATATTTGTATAGTTTTTATGTATTTAACTATTAGAGAAGCAATTTGTTTTCAGAATGCATTGTGCATTTATAACAAGTACTGCATGGCGTCTTATAAATAGTATTGTGTAACACAGAGAGCTAGCACTAAGCTACGGTAGTTAAATTTATGTTACGCGCTGCTGAACGATTTATCATTACAACGCCTACATTGTTCTCAATGTTTGACGCCTCATATTTCAAATTTGCTCAACAGCAGACAACCCCCTGCTATTTCCTTTTAGAAATATGCATCGACGGTTTGGAAATAAATAAAACACTCTCAACTCAAAATTCTTCTAGGAGTTATGAACTACTTTTTCCCAAGCACCAGAAACTATTAATTGAAGAACGCTCTGTGAGTGAATCTAGGCGTTCTACAATGTTTTAGAGATCTTAAATTATTGAGTTTGTGGGTTAAAAGAGGAAAACTTCTGAATAGCCCCGACAATTTATCAAATGAGCTTCGAAGATTATATATTTTACGCTCGGTTAATATGCATCTTTGCTTACAACTCTGAATCACACTGCCATTATTGCGAGATGTTTATATTTAATAAAATGAAATCTCCATGTTTAAGATTAGATTGAGTTACATTATGCTTGCATGCTATATTTTACTTTAAGATGCTGTAATTTTGATATTAAATGTAGTTTCAAATATTTTATCTTAATATTTTTCAGGGAATAAATTACATGAGATTTCTGTATTTTTTCTATAATTTGCAATTTATTTTACTTTTAAAGAATATAATAAAAATAAAGGGAATTATAGACAGATAGAAACATTGAAATATTTTTATATTTGAGGGATACAATAAGTATGTACTGCATGAAATAAGTGCTTTCAAATTTATTTAAGAGAGATCTTATTGTTTTTTTTTTACTTTCATTTTATGAACATGAATAACAGTGCTGTATTTTTACATAATATTTTTTGGTTTTTGGTTTTAAAACATATCATTTCACAAATCTATTTAAAAAGTCAATTTTATAACATATTAGAATGTTATATACAAGAAAAAACTGTTGCAAAAACACAATATTTTTTTACAAAATGAGCAAGAAAAATACGAAGATCAGAAACTGCTATACCAGGTGTATGCAAATAAAATGAGACGATTGTTTAAATAAATAAATAAATTTGCGAAAATTGTTAATATTTCTTTTTATTCGAAATAATATACATAACTAAGTAGATACACATTTTCCCCATCTTTCGGGCATTTTGTGAATACCACGCCAAATAAGTGATCGGTCTTTTAAGGCCAGCTAGTAATCAAGTCAAGATTTGACGTTTTCTCAAGAAATGAAGTGCTGATCAGTTAATGCATGTCCCAATAATGCAAATAGATGGTAATCGGAAGAGGGCCAAGTCTGGTGAATAAGCTGCATGTGCTAAGGGCTCCTAGCCCAGCGCCTTAACGATGTTCTTGGTCAAATTAGCACGGTGGCTAGGTCCATTTTCATCAAGGAAAATCAATTTGTGCTACCTTTTCTTATATTGCTTACGTTTATCGAGTATAGCATAATACACAGCAGAACGCAAGGCCGAATTTGGACAGGATTTCGATTTGTACAGCTGTCCGGGGTCAACATATGATCGATTACGCAATTATGATTATTGGGATTCTCAAAATAAATCCATTTTTCATCGCCAATCGCAATATTATGGAAATATGACTTGCGTTTGCAAGTCATATAGTTGTCATTGCATGCAAATAACGGGCATGCAACATTTCGCACACGATGTTTCGGTTTTCTTATTGACGGTCCGTGAGCTCTTGTGGTACCCATCTACCGACCTTTATTATCCTGTCTATTGCTTTGAGATGACGGAAAACAGTGCTCTGGTCAATATTCAATTGCTCTGCAAGATGCTCTTGCGTTTGGCCATCATCTTCATAGAGTAATGCTTGCAATTCAACACCTTCAAATTTTTTTGCTGGTCTACAACGCTCCTTGTTTCTCACATGGAAATCAACATTTTGAAACTTTTCAAACCACCTGTAGTACTGCGCATGGCTCAGAGCATTGTCACCGTATGTTTCTACAAGCATTTGATGTGATTCGGGAGCATTTTTCTTCAGAGAGTAACAAAAAATTAATGTCCGCAAATTGTGGTCAGAAGGCATAAAATTCGACATTTTCAACACAGTAAAAGAAACACAATGCATGCTGAAACTCGTCCAAATGTAAACTAAGCATGACTATCAATGGTCAAACTATAAAAAAACTCACGTATCACGGTTTCTTAATATTTACATATATGCGTGGCGACATCTGTTAGAAATCGTCTCATTTCATATGCATACACCTGGTAATAACAAAACATCAATGTATACTGATTTAAAATGGCTTAGTTTACACCCATGAGGAAATTTCTTTTTCTTATCCTAGATCCCCATGCATGTTAAATAAAATGTTACAATTTTGCTTTATTCATAAAATTTTCCAATTTATTATAGTTTAGTTGTATGTTAATTAGATAATAACCGCTTAAATAAATTCATGTAATAACTATGTTACAAAAACTTTAAATTATTCAATATAGATTTTTTTTAATTTTTCATCGAGAACTACTGTATAAAAATTTATTAGTATTTGCACAAAAATAAATTATTAAATGCGTTGATGTTTTGAAATGTTATTGGTATTGAAAATAGTTCCTAATAGATAAAAAAATACATGCATTTTTCATTTTAAAATTAAATAGATTAATGTAAGCAATAAGATACAACTGTACATTGTCATTAATTCATTTCAATTATTTAATACCTTTGTTTTCATTTACCAATCTAAAACATTTGTTATGTTATCCCCAATCCAACATTTATTTGACAAATTATCAAAAGCTATTTTACCTCTTAATGTCAAACAATATTTGAGTTCATGGAAGACTGGGAAAACATCCCTTTCTCTAGTGAATAATCGAATGATAATGATGTCGAGAAAACAATCTCCTCTTCTATTTCCCAGATGACAGTCGGATGTCTCCAGTACACTCGGTGAATTTCCCACAGTACACAGGCACAATCTGCTCCTTTGTTGACGCAGACTTCACCTAGAAGTGCCTACTCTTTCAACATCGAGTCTTGTGTCGAAGGCGAAATCGACAAGGGAGTCCATCTTAAACCTTGTTCCATCCTCCGTGTCTTCTGAAAGTAAATACTCAGCTTCCAAGGAGGGGAGCCGCGGAATAGTGAAATGCTGGAGCTAAGTGTTTCTAACTCCAAAAGATGGACTTTGCTTAACAATTTAATGTTACTTATCCATCCTATTCCACAGTGAATAAGACGTATAAAGACACATTAACAGAAAAATAAATAGAATGTCCGTTCTTCTCGCTAGGAAAATTCACTTTTATTAAATACATAAAAGCTTGGAAAAGATATACGAAATTATTTAAGAGTAAACTTTAAGAGAATTTTCAATGAAATTATTTTCATTTTTAAAATGATGCTATTTCATACGAAATGAAACTAATGAATAAATCAATTGAAATTTTTTTGTAATAAATGTTTTTCAATAAAGTCGTAAATGGATTATTGTACTGACTTTATTATCAAGCTAACAAAATTTTTAGATTTCAGATATTTTTTATGAAAATTTTCATTTATTTTCGATAGATCTCAATGTATTTTTGTAATCTGGATTTTATTTTCACTTTTTGACTAAGACAAAAGCTAAGAAAATCAAAGTAATTTATACTACTGAATCTAAAACAGCCAATTTCGTTACATTGACAATAAGCAATAACAAAACTTTAAGCGCAGAATTCAACGAAGAAAACCAAATATTATAAACAATTAATTAATATAATGAGTTAAATTTTGAATCATTGAAACACAGTAACTTTTTAGAAATATAGTTTTTGTGTTTTAGACGTATACTTTACAAATATGTAAAATATATTTTTTACAAAACTGCGTCAATCTAATGAATTCTTTTGCGTAAAGTTTTATATTACAAAAATTAACATGAACAGGAAATACACTTAAGGAACAGATTTTAAAGAAATGAAAATTTTCATGCAATGTAATTTTACGTATATCTTATCATTGTATTCTTACTTCTAATAAATTGTGATTAATTTTATGTTTTACATTTATGGATAATTTTTTCTATCCACTTTTATGAATAAGAAGAGTAAATATACAATGCATTTATTAGATTTTGAAGAATGCATTACATTACATAATTTCACTAATATTGCAGTTGCTAATATAAATGAAAATATTTTTATTGTAATTAATTTAATATTGTATATTAAATAATTAAATTACTATACTTAATATTATATATTATGTATATTAAAATTACCCAGTATCAGTACTTTTTAAATGTTCATTTTAAATATGATTTTATTTTAGATTCCCAGATCCATTGTTTTCCAATAAAATATTCTCCATCTCCCATCTTCTTTCACCAGACAGAATTCGATGACAATAATTGTGTCGAGATATTGCAGCAATATTTAGTTCCCTACAAATAAACAACTTGTTCACAAATTTCCCAAGAAGTTCTTCAAATCTAAGAGCACTGCATACAAAATTTAATTGTGAAAAAAAAGAAACAAAAACAAGATACAATAACGTTAGTGAGCAAAATTGAAAACGAAATCTCCTTTATATGTAAACATATAACGAAACAATAAATAATAAATAATCCTTTGTGTTTGAAGGAATTTTCTGAAAATCATTTTGAATGAAACAACCGTCGCTTTTTCTTCGATGAGAAGGAAAATCTAAAGGTACGGAAAAGATAAATGAGTAAGCATTTTTTTGCAATGATGAAAGGTTCCTTTCAAACAAAATAAAGCGTGTGCATGCAAGTCGATTGAGAATTTGCCTTGAAAGCTGCATTTTGGTGTTCCTTTCGAGTGAAAAGATTAACGGGCAGGAAGTCAAAAAATCTATGACGAACGACCTAGTACTGAACGATTTATATTTCGTTTCGTAGCACCCATTTTACGGTCCACCATATATCATGCACTCTTTCGTTACTATCATAAATGTTACGAGATAAACAACGAAGAAAAAAATGAATAGGCTATAGAACTCTTTTTGTTTATATAGGTCATGGAATTCTTGAACGTTTTGCTTAAATATTTGGCTTAGTGATGAAAGATGAAGTGATTCAGTACCATGAAACTACGTGAATTTCGATTAAAATTGTTAGATTTCATAAACACATGAAAATTTTAAGTTAAGTGAATAATTCAAGAAACTTAAGCAATAAAATAATCCACCGTATTAAAAATCCATAACATTTTTTCACAGGTATTTTATGCGCATTCATTCATAAACATTGTTTAGCATCATATAGGACTTCAGATATTTGAAGCAAAATGTTTCTTCATTTTTGTTATTGTAAACATTGTATTGTTATAATTATTTGTATTATATATATTATATATTAAAGCAAGTGGATTTTATTGTAGGCATATATAATACAATTTTTTTTTTATAAAAATACAAAATATTTGAAAATCATGTTTAGTGACAAAAATTTAACTTTCGAGAATATGATTTCTAAATGATACAGAGTAACCGTCTAAAATTTCTTCATCAATAAATATTATATGCTTATTTCATTAAAGTTAATATTTTATATCAATCAATAATTTGGAATGCTAAAACTATGTACTTTTAAGAAATCTATAATAGGATGCATTACATAATTAATAACGACAATTTTCTTAACATTATTTATTAACATTACATCATCAATTTCCTTTAATTAAGTATGCTGTTAATAATTGAATGTGTCATCCAATTAAAAAATTGCAACCATCGAGAAAGCTAAATTACTTTTATAAAAAAAACTCTAATAAACATAAAATAAAACTTGATTTACGTAGAAAAAATGCCTCCATATAACCAGTCAAAGAATATAATTTTTTGCCTCAGAATAGAATCTGAGTTAATGAAGTGAAGTCTCTCCCCCTCTTGTTAGACTTTATAATAGGAAACTTCACCTTGGAAAGTCTTTTTTTTCGCATCGCGTAATTCCTATCCTTCTTCCCAGTCCCTTTAATTCAGTTTTCTTTAAAGTTCATTAAGGTATTTCTATGTGCTAAGTATAGTCAAAAGGATTTCATACTTGTAAATAAATAAATATGAATGAATCTAACCATGTTAACTGATTTTGATTAAATTATATCATATATAATTACATTTGTTTTTATATTTGGATGTATTTTCTTTTAAATGAAATTATTCTTCTCAGAGAGTGAAATGTTTGGATTACTTATATTAATAATTTTAAAAGAGATCTTCACAAATAAAAACTAATAAGCACAGTAAAGCAAGATTTACATGTTTAATGTGATATATATATATATATATATATATATATATATATATATATATATATATATATATATATATATATATATATATATATATATATATATATATATATATATATATATATATATATATACATACATACGCAACATGCTTATACCAGTTCCAGGTCGCGTTTCTTATGGCGTAGGCGGTTATTTGTGTCCATTGAAATGGTGTTTGGAGGAAAAAATCAAATGTTGAATTATACAAAATAATAGCTCAGATCTAGTTACTTATATTATTTACCAGACATTTTATTAGATTATACGTACTAATATGCATACACATAAAATACTAATCAATGAAATAAAGATAACATTAAGATTACATTCTACATTTTAAAAATTGAAGCCGTTAAATATAATGCAATAAATGAAAATTCTGTGTATATTACTAAAATTTTAATTATATTACTCGTGTCATTCAAGTGACACATAGAAACTGTCGCTAAAGGAAAGTAAAAATGTACAATAAAAATGTTTTTTAAGTAAGAATCTATATATTTTAATGGGAATCAAATTTAATAGTCAAATATATTTATTTCATAAAAATTGCGAATATTTAATGTTGTTTGTATAATCGTTTTTGAAATCTATTAGAGCAACCATTTATAATTCCCACAAATGTTTTGGGCTATTTTAAATGAGAATCTCACTCTACGAAAATAATTATCTGTATAAACTTTCTAAGAAGATTACTGTATAGATATTTATTCTTTTAATTATATACATATAATAGTTTGTGACTTCCATTAAAAATTTCGAAATTGTAGTAATTTCATTGAAGATATGCAGTGTTTATTTCGGACTATTTTAACATTTTCAGGGATAATCAAAGTTTGGGTTTGAAATTCTGACTTATGAATTTTTTCAAAATAAACTTCGGTTGCGTCATTATAGCACTTTTTTTCGTTAATAAGTTTTCTCAAAAGATTTACATGACATAATTTTATTTTAATATTTTAAGTTTCCAAATTTTTTGCATTTTTAAACCAAAACTCTTCCAATTGTTTTTTTTATTCTAGATTGTTTGTTGCTATTTCAATCCATAAAATTTGAAAGAAGGAAGATTATATGAAAAGTACCGATTACAAAGCTGATAGTACTACCATTCCAACAACATAACTGTAGAACGAAGAGACAAAATATTTAAAATCATTTAAATGTTTATATTTTGATGTATGAAATTTGTTTGCAAAATAATTGGAATTATTTTAATAAAAAGTTCATATATAACATTATATTGTCACATATTCTTGAAAAAGCTGTGGAAAAATATTTATTCTACCACTAGTGCTGTTCTACATTTTAAATCATTATCACTCTCCATTTCACGGAATGTTTTGTTTTACTTCAACAGTTAGATTTCAACAACCATCTTCATCTAAAACTAACATATAAGCTTATATTAATTTTTCAAAAAAACATTAATACCTTATCCATTCATTTTTACTGTATAGTATTTGCCATTTTTGTAAACCTCAGAAGATGTTGGTTATTCTAATGACATCTTAACACGATACACTCAACAAATGCATATGGACACAAATCTAAATCCTAACTGAAAATTGAATTCTGTTTTAATTTACATTAGGTGTTGTTAGGTTTTAGTTTTCACATTTTTTCCCAAAACACTAGTGAAAATATCTGATACTAATTTAGTTTTTGGTTTTTGCAAAATCCTCTTAGCTGTTTCATTGGTTTGGTCTGAACAATTTCTGCATTGGAGCATTCTGCATAACAACACAGAAATGCGTGATATCAAGGATTATAGTTGGTGGAATTTTTCTTCATTTAATTAAATTTTAAGCTCCAACAACAGTTTTTAATGTTTTTTGTAACAGTGTATACACTACTTAGTCTATGGTATAAAGTTGTTGATTACAATACTTCCTAATCATTTAAAATAATTCTGATTTGAACTGAACCTTTAAAAAACTAAATAATCACTGAAGCAATATAAATTAAATGTTCATAATATATCTTTTTAATTCTTTCTTTAGTTACATTTTCTAATGATTTGAGGTAACAAAAAGCTTCTTTTGAAGCGCATTCATTATACAACTCTTTCAAATATTTTCATGTTGTAATAATTTATAAAGTATTGGATAATCTTCTATAGTAAAATGAATGAAATGCAAGTATAGTTTTTTTCTGAAACTGTTAAGAAATCATGTAAATCAATACTTTAGTAAAAGAACAAAATTTATTCTACTTAGTTATGAACAATGCAGAAATATATAACATCAAAATTATAAAATTATTCATAAATGACCTAAATTAGTTATATATACAGGCTAAAAAGTATAAATGATTTTTTTAAATATAAGAATAAAACATTCAATTTTATTTCTTTAAATGAATAATTTATTATACATGAAAACAATGTCTTAGCAATTTAAATTTGTAAATGTATGTAAAAAATAATGTGAATATGCACAAATTGTTATATATTTTGTTCCTATTAATATTTATACATTTTACTGCAAGTATTTTGAAATCTAAGAATTCACTGGAAATGAATATCTTACTACATAAATGCATTTTATAAGTTTAAGTTGTAACTATACATTTTAGAAAATATTTTTGAAACTAAATACTTTCCAACTGTAACTCTTATGAATATTTTAATTTATTGACACCAGTATAAGAGAATATGGAAAGAATAGAGATACTATTTAACGGGTATAAGGAACTTTTGTATTATTCAATTAATTTCTCGTTCAAAGCGAGGAAAAAGTTAAATATGCTAACTTTAAATGTATGACTAACAGATTTTATAGTAGATGAAATTCTGATGGCAAAAAGTTAACTATCTGCCAGTTTACTCAGAACAATATCAAAATAGTTCATTTCTTGGAAGTAAAAAATAGAATCAAAGGAATCTGTAAATTTACAAACCTGAATTTTAAAATGTAAAAGGATTTGCAGAATAGATTTACAAAAAACATATTTTTATTTATATTTATTTTAAGATATATTTCTTACGATATATATATTTTTTATTAGATTTTTGTCAAAATACAATTTGCAATTGAGATGAAGCAGTCAGAATGTTACTGAACTTTTTTCTGATATTCTTCATGTAACTTCAATTCTATTTTGTATTAAAAACTATTCTACAGATTTTTAGTTTTGTTAAATTTTAGTGGGTATTTCAGTGTGATTCATTACAGATTTTCAGGAAATATAGTTAGCAAAATACATACTTCAGTGGATTTTGAAATTGAGAGTTTTAAGGAAATACAATTTGTGTTAAAGATTGCCTACAGTATCTTATGAATAGTTATAACCATTTTCAATAACTATTGTATTTCAAATTCAAATTCTCACATGGAAACATTAAGCATTATCTCACTAAAGATGTTAATATTACTTGAGGATCATCTTTATGCAGTTAACGGGAAACATCATTGTAATATACACTTTGTTTCTTATTATAGGTAAGATAAAATGCTGATTAAAATAATAATAATACTATTCTAGATAAAGTGAAATTATAATATTTCTAATGGATGAGCTTACTGAATACAATCATTTTTTATAATATGCTCGCATGAATAATTAAAAAAATGAATGTGTATTTAATACTAATCAATACATATATTTCTAAATATAAATAATTGGCAGTGGATAAGGACATAAAGACTTACAAAAGTATGATAATAAAAAATTATTGTATAATCTTATCAATAGGCTGATAAAATGTGTTAAGTCATGAATTCAGCTTTAGTTATCATTCTAGAGAAATGTGTTTCTTGAATATAAATATCCTAATATTATACTATTCCTAATTTCAGTAAAGTATCAAACTCAACGTGATACCTACTTCAGAAAAATTAATTAAATTTCAATTTATCCGTGGGATTATAACATAATATTTTTAAATGACTTGAAAATCAAACAAATTATAAAATAAATATTTTAGACAGCAATTGTTTTTTACCTAAGTAGACACTTATGGTTTAATAAAACTAACACATAAAATCTCATTATTGAAGTATTCATTAATATTCACATTTAAAATTAAAATGACAAATATGTTTTATTATCTAGTCCAAACTCCAACTTATGTACTTGCAATAGATATTTTTATTAAAATGAGAAATTATAATCAAATAAAAAATATTTTTGTAGTAATTTTAAATAAAATGATATCAATAAAACAATTTCCTTTAAAAAAGAATAGAAATTTTCTATTTTCTACGATTGTTTATCTGTATTTTTAATTAGTTTCGAGATATATATGTTTTAATCATGAATCCTTTTTGAAATACAAAAATGTTTTACGTAATTTAATTTATTTGATATAGATTTTCAATCAGTTATTTCAGTGACGACTGTTGAAGTGTTCCATCAATTTCGAATATTAAAATTCCTATCAGTTCTATTATACTATTATACATGTTTCGATTAATGACAATTTGATATAAAGTCATATTTGCTACAAAATTAACTAAAAGGTAATTAAAACCATTAAAAATGAATAAAATATAAATCAAAATGAACAATATTGAAATTTTAGAATATGAAGGATTTTATTCCTGTATTTCTGTGAATATATATTTTTACATTAAAGTTTATGTTGATTTGATAATTTATGTTTACTAACGGATATTTTTAAGTGAATCAATGATGGATATATATTTTAGCAAGTCGATTTAAACTGGAATTCTGATTTAAACCAAAACTACACAACTAAATAATTCGGTTACTGGTGGTAAGCGAAATAATGTGTATTTTTAAAATAAACTTAGCTTAAAAGAAACAAAAATAGAAAAATGAAAAATATCTTTGGAAAAAGAATTTTCAAGTCTAAATTCCTCTCTTAGCCATAATCATTAAAGTGTTACTAAGAACTAAGAAATAAAAGTTTTATTTCTTTCACAATGCAGATCCCCCAGTAAAATAAATGCAACAACGGAGGTGGGGATTTTTTTCTCGTTTTTATAGAATGGAAAGGAATGCGCTCGTACGGCAATTTAGACATTTTCCCAGGGCGTAAATGGTTAATAGTATACAAAAGAAAGTTATAGGGAAAAAAGAAGGGAAGCTTCAGATGAAGAGGGAATCTCCATATTGGATGTTTTTCGGCTCAGAGAAATTTTTGCTTTCTACGTCAGTTTTATCTTTGTCGGGTTTTACGAGTGGGTTGATTTTTCTTCTTTTGTGCAATGAGATGTTAAAAAATAAGAAAGGAAAAAAACAATTTTTAGAAACATTAGATAGATGTGTGAGACTTCTTCTCATATTTCATATGAGAAGATGTATTACTTTAACTTGCAAGCGTTCTACGTTTAGTTATTTACTGAAATATGATTCACTAGAAAAAAAAAGATCAACTTTCTAGATAGTTCTAATATTATTTTTCATAGAAGAAACTGGGTTAAAAATGATGTGCAAAATTAAAAATAAAAAAAAGAGAGTTCACTTTCTTAAAAAAAAAAAAAGATTTAAATTCTTCAGTGATTATAATTTATATTGCACTTTTGCTAAACTGTTTTATTTTCATGGTATTTTCTGAAATTAATGCACGTTTTGTTGAATAAATTAAATTTTCAAATCGTGAAAATCATTAATAAACATATTTTCAATGTGCATATTATTAGAATATTTATGACACAATTTTCTGAAACCTGAATACCTATTTATGATTTCCATTTCAGGCAAAGTCCATGATGTACATGTCATTTCTAAATTTCTATATGAGGAAAACGAAATCCAATGAAACAAATTTCAATAAATATCGTTTTAATTACTGGTAGAGAAGATTAGTGCGAAATCTTTTATTTACATAAAACTTTTATTATTTTTCCACTAAATTTGGAAAAAAGGAGATAATTATTTAATAAAAATACTATATATATACACATGAATGATAACATATTTTAACTCATTGTTAATGAATTTAATTAGTTCTACAAAATTTATAAATGCGGCAAGATACTCTTTAATAATCAATTACTTTCAATAATTAGTAGGCTGTTACAAGGTATAAATTAAATTATACATAATATTTGTTAGAATTATTCACAATACATATGTACAATCAATTGAAAATAAAAAACTAAAATTAAAATATATTCATTGAAATATGATGCAGAAAAATGCACAATATAAGAATAAGTATTTTATCAAACAAACCATCTAAGAAATGAACTAATGTAAAATTAATTTATACTTAAGTTATATACTAGATCTAACATATGAAAGTAAAAATAAAATAATCATAAATGCATAAGGTTAGGCATCTTCAAATAAAACATAATTATTATGTTAATATTTTAAATTAAAACATGATTTGTAACTAAAGAAACTATTGTTTTATATACATTAAAATTCTGTTGTCTATCTTGAAATATTTAAGTTAAAAATTAAGAGTTGGATGTGAACTGTTAATTTTTAACTTAAATTTAAAAATTTTATGTACGTTGTTACAAAAATGAAGTACATTTTGGTAATTTTCTATGCGAAAGTTTTATCAAAACTATGTGAATTATTAAATATTTTTGATATTTTATATTATAAACTATATATGATAGTATATTTTTAGTAGAATATTAGGTATGGTAATTTACTCTTTATTAACAAACTTCTCGAAAACCAACTGTAATTTCTAGGACTCGTAAGTGAAAAAAATAATGTTTATCTTTAGCAGTTACTAATGACGTCTGGAATATATCAATGCTAATATAATTCTAAATACAAGCAGCTGCACCTATTTTATCAATAATGAGCTGCAAATACATCTGTTTATGCATAAATTCAACAACCCTTAACAGAATTCAGTAGAAATATATTAGCATTAGAATAAGTACAACGTGTTATCACTTATTAACATACGGACAAAAGAATAAATAATGAAAGTAACAAATGCGAAATAAGCGGATCGGTTGGCGCCAAAGCGAGAGCCGATTCGTCAATTGAACTGTCACCAAGTCTGAGCAAGCACTTCTTATTTCCTTTAGGAACTGACACCACAGTTTTTCTGCAGGCTATCTGAATTTCACTCCTAAGTATTTTCACTTTTCTTTGTAAATGTTTTTGTAAAGGAGAGTGTATTTAAATGTTTCAAATTGCCATAATGGATTTTAAGGCCATTAAACATATTGAATTTCGCAGAACATGAAGAACTCTAAGGGAAAAATAGCTAGCTTTAAAATTGTTTAAATCGATTGATTTTGAACAACGTTTGCGCAAATTTGAAGAGGTACTTAGTTTTATGGTGCTTTGTGTTTCTTTTGAAGTATTTATTTTATATAAATGCATTGAGAAAGTCCTTAGAATAATTATCAACTAATTTTATTTAACTAACCTACAACTTACTCTTAATTACACAAAATTTCAAACAACAAAATATTAAAATACAACTTTTTAGGAAAAATATTCGTAAGCTATTCTCGAAATTAAAGTCTATAACATAAAATAAAAATAAAATATACAATTAAACTTGCATTTTTCAATGCTATTTTAAGAAATGAAAATAATACATCCTCAATGTAATAATCAAATAAATTACTTAATATAATTTTAAAATCAACAATAGTAAGACCACGATTTCTACCTGTCTTATTCTAAACTTAAATCATGGAATAACCTTGAAAAGGCAGTATACCTCTGAGAATGCTTCTGTGTTTCTACAAATAGGTAATATTTTTAAAAATAAAATATTATTATTTTGGGATTCATATAGCATATTTATATAATTTTTATGTTTTTTGTAGATTCCAATATTCTCATAAAGAGTTATTAATTATGAAGGTTTGTTAAAAAAAGTTAAATATTTGTTTTGATATTTGGAGATTTCACAGCCATGAAATAATGATTAAATGCATTTGAAAATCTTTTTCTGGACCACAAGTATTAAAAATCTTATCTTAATATAATAACCATAAGCCACGCTAGCCATTTTTAATTCTAAACATGTGTATTGCTTAGAAATACTTTAAGAATTAATTTACAATAAACATTTTAATAATTATTTGTGAGGTAATTTCTTCATTGTTTAAGCAAAAATTATAATATTTCATAATGGTTTACAATTTTAAGAGAGGTCGAAAATTCACCCAAAAGGTACACAAAATATTTAAAAATATAAAATATTATTTTTTAAGAATCCTATCAGAGTTGTCTAACATTTTCATACAATTTTATGCAGAGCTTTACTACCTAAACATTTTATAACTTTTCTACTAAATTAAAATCCTAGATCCTACAAATGAATCTGTTTTGTTTGATACACTCCCATTACCATCTGCCTTTTCACTTTTATTGTCTCTGTGTTCATCTTCGTGATTTGCAACCAAATTCTGCCTGACAAGAAGAAGAAGAAGAAAACCCCAATAATATTTCACTATCTTAGAAGCGGAATAAAGCAACTGAAATTGGTATAGTAGTTAAACTGAACGTGCTCCAATCGCATAGTGCTAGAGTCCCCTATAAAACAAATCGAATCCAAACATCTCTAAGAAGAATGAAAAGTACCTAGTGATCCCGTGACTGACGAGTGTCTGCCCCGTAAGATCCCCTAAGCCTCCTCCCGGGAACAGTTAACCCCTCCTGCCCATTAATACCAATGGATTTCGTCTCCAACTTATCTATTTCTTTTAGACCACATGCTTTTGATCAAAGTCAATAGGATTGCAAGATCACCTGAACATAAGTAGGCAGAAGTTTAGCTGTTCTAAATAACGAGTATATAAATAGATAGAATTCCTAAATGCGAAATGGATACAATTTATTCCTTAGAATTTTGATTTAATGCCACTCATACTGAAATAAATGACTTATACATATATGCTGCGAAAAATTAACTCCATTAAATATTAATGTAACAATTTTAAACAGTTTTTTAGCACTTAATGAAATGAATTATTCAGTTATTAATCAATAAGTCAATCTGAAAATTATTTTTTCTCGATTATAAAAACTACAATTATATATTAGAAAAAATGCAATACAAATAAGTGAATTTAAAAATTTTGTGTTTATAATTAGTTATCTTAATTCACTAAAATAATTACAAATTTAATTAAATTAATAAAATTATATTCATAAAAATACTTTTATGTTTTTAATTTTTTAACATTTAGTTATTTAATGAAGCATGATGCGTTGTTAAAATGATGAAAATAACAGAGTTTTGAATTTGATACTTTTGATTAAAAGTGTTCTCTACAATAAAAACAAGAAATTTTGAAAAAAAAAAAGATCAATTTATATATTTGTGGAAAAGGTATGTTCAATAAATAATTATTAAATATAAGATATGTGTATATGAAAATAAAGAATTCGCACCTAAGCAATATTTCGTATATTCCTTTCAATAATTAAAACTTCACTGCCTGTTTTAATACATTACCCCATGTTTCGTATTGCTAGAATATATTTACCACAAAACTTGCAAGGTTAAAGTTAGAAAGCTGAGGCTTAAAGTAACCATCCTCGTTTTCTGCAGATCCATTTCTTTTGTTTCCCCATGAATTTTACGCAACATTCAACTGTGTGTGTGATTTCGTTTACTCACTTAATGTGGTTTTCGTATTATTCGGTGATTGATTTTAATCATGTCTTGTTTAATATTTTTTTGAAATATTTTTCTTATGGAATAGTATTTTTTTAAAAATTCGGTTCATTTTTCGTATATTGGGCAAGTTTAATTGTTTACTTTGATTCAATTTTAAAATTTATTGCTCTTAATTTGGTCACAAAATATCTGTTTTTTCACTAAAAATTGTATAAAAGAACAATGTACATAATAAAAGGAAAAAAAATATTGTCTTATTGTTGAAATTGATTTGTTGTGGTCAACATTTTTAAATTAAGCTTTATATAACTTATTTTATATTTTACGTTATTTTATATACAATATAAATAACGAAATATTAATATATCTTCAATTGAAGCTTGCTCTACGTAATTGAGATAATTAAAGTATTGCAGAATGAAATTCAGTTGATAATACAGTTTTGTTTTGCTTGCTAAAATAATTATAGGTCAAAAAACCTTGTAATATATAATTATTTTAGTGTCTTTGTCACAATAAAATATATAAATTTTAAAATATCAAATTTTCATAAATTTGGAATAAGTGATAAAAATAATTCTCTAACTATTCCCTTATGTACATTGATAAACTTATTTATTTTTCATCTTTATGGGATAAATATATAAAGTGTGATCAGTTTAAAATAGTACATTGCAACTTATTGTTTGAACTATAGCAACTTTATTTGTAAGATAAACTAAAAGTGGAGATAGACAATTTTACTTAATCCTGGGATAATTTTATTTGTAAAAAGTGTATTGTAATAAAATTTTTCACAATCATTTCTTAAACCAAATGCAGAAAATGTTCTTCCACATTTTTATAGCAAAAATGAATAAGCCAATATTTCGCCACATTTCCCAATGTTGTTGGTGTTTTTGGTGAAATTTCTTCACTAAAGGTTTTTATCAGTTTACAAATATCAGCAAAATTCCCTGGGAAAAATTGAGATAATATCATAAATATTATAGCAGATTGATGTCTAGTGAACTTAGTAACCTAGCGCCTATTGAAATTAAAGTGAAAGCAAATATTTCTTTAAGTGATTCACTAATAAAGTTTGACGTGAGCTGGAATTTAACATGATTTCTTCATGATAAAATTGTGAATAACTGAAGTAAAACATAAAAAAAAAAACTTGAATCCTGTGCAGGCATACTTTGAAACTGATGTTTTGGGTAAGCAACTTTTTTCTGTTACTCTTCGCTTTTATAGTGCACACGGCACACAAAACATTTGAATGTGTAAAGATAATTCTCTTAGCTCATGAAGATTTGCTTGAATACATAGAAATAAAAATTAGCTATTTTGCTAAACAATAAAATGGAAGAAAGCTTCATAAGGAAAGTAAACAAAATTATTCACAACAACAAAACAGTTTTTTTTTAATGTTGTTGGAAATTAATCAGTCAAATAAAAATAAAAATCCAGTTAATGTTCTCGTTCAATTGGATACAATTCCTGCATGGACTGTATATATATATATATATATATATATATATATATATATATATATATATATATATATATATATATATATATATATATATATATATATATATATATATATATATATATATATATATATATATATATATATATATATATATATATATGTATATATATAAAAGCAATATGAGAAAATTTTCAAATGGTGTCACCAAATCTGATGTACTGAACCAGTGGATATTACTTGCTGCAACTGAAATTTTTGTATCTTGTTACCTGGGTTTTTTTAAGAAAATTTGTATGTTATTAAGCTTTCCTCATATTAACATAGTTCAAATTCCATATTTATACATAAATAACTCTTCTTTGTAGTAAGCAATACAATTTTAAAATAATTAAAAATCAAAATTTTTAATTATTTTAAAGTTGCATAATCTTTTATGTATATGTCTTACTGGAAATTGTAATTAAACTGTTTTGTGTTATTCATAAATGATTTACATATAATGTAACTATCATAAAATATTACTTTCTTTTGCAGAATAATAAACCATTTTTATTAAAAGCAAAGAACTAGTTCATGTCATCTTATTGTTTACTTTTATGATTTTATGAAATAAAGTCTCAAAATAAAAGTAAAACAATTTAAAATTTTTAAAATAGCAAGAGATGTACTCAACTCATTTGTTTAAAATTGAATTAAATATTAAGAATTATATTATCACGAAAATATTTGTTCAAAACGAATTTTCGCGTTTAGAAAATAAAAAGAAACGATCCAAAACATGAAATATAGACATCTTAAATGAGTAATGATGTTGAAGATCTCAATTCATGTATTAAGTATATGTTAATGCAAAAACAAACATGTATTATTTTTAAATTATCACCCTGTATTTTTCATGGACTGTATATATATGTATGTATATATATGTATAATGTATTATTTTTAAATTATCACCCTGTATTTTTCATATACTAAGGCATATTTTTGCAAACCATATAATTTTAAACTTTGTATATTAGCTATTAATGTGATTTCAGTGACATTTACTTATTTGTTTAGTACAAATAGAAAAAAAAACTTTATAAAATTATAAAAATGATAAACTCATATTTATGCAAAAATATATCTCACATTTATATTTTGCTTATAAATCTAATGACACAAGTTTTTTTTTTTTTTTTAAATTTTGATTAATTGAAATCTTAACGTAAAAATAACAAAAATATTAAAATTTGTGTGTGTGTGTTGTTTTACAT
Organism: Latrodectus hesperus; assembly: GCA_037975125.1. Classification (NCBI taxonomy): domain Eukaryota; kingdom Metazoa; phylum Arthropoda; class Arachnida; order Araneae; family Theridiidae; genus Latrodectus; species Latrodectus hesperus. The sequence continues at coordinate 12,200,873 of CM075853.1, forward strand.
GAAGTTCATAATGTTTTAAATTTTATTCTTTTATAAGTAATACAAATATTTTTCTTTTAAATCTTCTTTTATGCCTATACAAAAACTTCAATTAAAAATCCAAAGTTTATAGTCATTATTTCGAATAAAGTTGTTTTCCTGAAATTAAGAATTTGGTTAATTTCCTCTAAAAATAAACAATATTAATTACGAATTTCATACATTATTTGTGCTAAATAATTTTCAATATTGTGTGCTTTTGTTTTTTTATTTCTTTTAGAAAATAATTTTTAAGGGATATTGGAAATTAATGTAAAATTTAATTTTAATTTATTTCCAATATTCTTTATACTTTTCGTATTTTGAAACATTTCTATGAAAAGCAATATTTCCTTTTATGCTTGCTTCAAACGAATTTCATTATCCTAAAATATAAAAGAGTTCGTAAGCACAAAAAATATTCTTTATTTAATTCACATAATATACTTTTTTATATAATACAGATTATATTGTCATTGCAAATATGGCTTCAATATTAAAGTGTAGTGAAAGTTATAGATTTGAAATTAATATATATATATATAATGCCGATTTTTGTAAAAGTAAACTGCTCATTTTAAACATGAAGAATAAGTAAAATATCTGTCAGAGCAAACTGTAGTCTAATATATATCCATATTCATAAAGTATTTACTATAATCCTTAGAACTAACCCTCTGTGTTATGGAACCATCCAACTGGCCCATTGCCAGATTTGGAAGTAGATTTTGTAATGAATAAAATGCATTCCTTTTTAGACCTAAGAGATGAATTCCCTGCCCTCTACACACATATCTGTGTAGATTTGTCTTGCTTTGCGGTTTTACTTTTCTCAAATGGTATTTTTTATACTTATTTTTCCATTTCATAAAAAAGGATAAGCTATTAAGAGGATTACTTCTGAAAACCCTAGAGATTGGTGCCCTACTTGTAGGAAATTCCAATTTCATTTCCAAATTTAGCCGTAACCTTTTGATTTATATTTGAGAAATACATATATGCTATAAAGTATATTTCAAAGTAGTAAAGGACACGAAACTGCTATTTTAATTTATTTAAATTTAAAACCAATTTAATCTTTTCATCTAAAACTACAAAATGCAGTGTTATAAATTTCTTTAATTTGTTTACGTTTTTATTTTGGAATATCATTGCAGATGTATATTTAATTAATCAAGATACATCATAAATTGTTGGTAATATAGAACCTCAGATGGGAAGTAAGCAAAGATATTAAAAAAATTGCTTAGTTTTTTTATTTTTGAATATCATAGCAAACTTAGATTTAAGAAATCAAGAAACTTCATATATTTTAGATAATATAAAAAGTCAGATATAAGGATCAGGAGAAATTTTCTTGTATAATCACGAGTTCTTTAAATAGTAAAATTTTGCAAATAAAATGATAGTGCAAATTCAACTTAACAAAAAAATTCAACTCCTGTAAAATTATGAATACTATTCTATTACTGCTTTATGGTTACTTGAAGAATTTTCTGTTTAACAGAGCATATATATATATATATATATATATATATATATATATATATATATATATATATATATATATATATATATATATATATATATATATATATATATATATATATATATAATTAGTATTTTATTTTGTTATATATATACATAAATATATATATCATGTTGGCACATTATACAAAATGCATTATGGTTATAGCTGCTTTTGGCAGAAATTTTAATTTTCAAATATTAAAATGTTGAATTAAAAGTACGTTTTGTTAAAATCAACGTCAATGAAGTTGCTTCAGATTTATAATGAGGTAGTGAGTGATAAAATTTCATTTAGTGTAGAAAAACAATATTTATAAAAGAAAGCAAAACAATCTAAGATAGAATTCAATAAAAATACATTAATATATTACAATAAATTGCATTTTTGTACTTAATTGACACAATATACTTTTTTGCAGTTAAAGATAAATATGATTAATTTTTTAAAAGTATATATCAATCATATTAAATAGGTAAATTGGAAAAAAACGTGGGATTCTAACAGATAATCTCACCATAAATGATAATCAATTTTTAAAACTAAAACAAAATAAAATTTTGTATTTCTGAAGACTGAAATCAAATGGCAAAAAAAAATTTCATATGTAAAATTAAAAAAATTAGAGCTTTTGCATGAAAATATATTTAAAATATCTAACATCCTAGTGAAAGAAATGTATACATTATGATAGAATTCTAAGAAAAATTTTTATTTATAAAATAAAAACACTAATTATGTGTATATTTATTATGATTGAATTATTATATTCCATTGAAAAATTAAACTAATAAAAAAATTGAGACATTTTATATAATTTCATGCTAATCAAATAAAGTAAATTTAGATAAAATGTAAGTCTACACACTTGTATATGTTAAAATAATTGTAAAGGGTACATAGATATATGTAAATTGTAATTTATAACATTATTGATTGGTAAACATATAGATAAAATATTTCTTATACACGCTTTTATGTCTGTAACTTGTATGGGTTCAAATATAAACTGTATTTTTCTTATATTTCTAACCATTTCTTTACACACAGTAAAATGTTTGCTCATATTAAAAAAGAAATTGAAGGAGCGTCTTCAAAGTGAAAATGCGTGGGACTTCTCCTTGAATTCACATTTTAAGCACTCATAACTACTACATATTTCAAATTTAAAGATCTCAGAAAATTATTTTTATTTGTTTTTTTTTCTCTATCTAAAAGGCATGTCGAATTGCCTAATATTTGTTGACACATTTGTAGATTCATTGATAATATATATATATATATATATATATATATATATATATATATATATATATATATATATATATATATATATATATATATATATATATATATATATATATATATATATATATATATATATATATATATATATATATATATGGCATTTACTTGCTAGCCGAAATCTTGTGCAACAAAGTCAGAACGATGTGTCTTACGTTTAACCAGAGCACCACGAATGTAAATGTACGGATTTGTACGAAGACTAATCCAACAATAGATGACAGTACCAGAGGATGCCCTTTCTCAATTTTGACTTTGATCTGGTGGCAGAGGACACTTTTTTCAGATCTTTACACTTATGGTAACTGCTTAACAACCAACCACAAGACTTCCGATTCCACAGATTTAACGAGCATGTACTCAGAAAGTCTATGGCGGCATTTACTTTCTGGACGATAGGCCGAGGCGAGGCCTTATCCAAGGATACCAAGGTTATATATACATAGATAGATAGATAGATATACACGCAATGTAATGCATACATATACCAATAATTTACATTAAAAATAAAAATAAAATATTCATAATACATTGAAGTTTTTTGAAAATATATAATAGACAGGTAGAATGAATCTAAATAAGTAAATTTCACAAAGGAATGTTAGACTACAATAGCTTAACAGAACCACCATTCCTATGTAAAAGACTATTCTAGTGCTAACAGAATAAGCGGTATTATTCTGTTTGCACTAGAGAATAACCTCTACAATAAGTGTGAGCAAATAAACTTAAAACCATAGAAAATCAATATCAATAAAAAAAGCTTTAAAATGTTTCTTTGCAAAATCTGTGCGAAATATTCCTAATATTTGTTGACGCATAACTATTAAAATTGAAGAAGGTGTCATGAACTTTTAACTAGATGAAAGTACATGAATGTGTTCCCTTCTTACAGATTCTTACCTGAAAGTTACAGCTTGCATAAGCTTTGTGGAGCAGATCCTTTTATTTTTACAACCCTATGAACAAAATGCACCACAGTAAATTCAGTGTTGTTAGGAAGATGGATATTGCTTGGAATCCCCGAGGGGATTCACTACTACAAAGTATTTTTATCTACTATTCTTCTATGAATAGCGCCTCCTGATGGCATTTCCACACCCACTTTTCTACACAAAATTAAATGTGTGTGTGTGTGTATATATATATATATATATATATATATATATATATATATATATATATATATATATATATATATATATATATATATATATAGATAGATAGATAGAGATAGAGAGATAGATAGATAGATAGATAGATAGATAGATAGATAAATTTATATTGATATTTGTTTAAACTTAAATCATTATTAGATATATAAATAATACGTAATAATTATAAACTTATTATCAAATTTGCTTAATTCGACATACTCTAAGTAAATACGACTTTTATTAATATTGTAATTTTATATTAGATACACCTAAATTTAAATTAGTTGTTTTTAGTATTAGTTCTTTGAACTGTGAAGATATAAAGTAGAATCATCTTATGCTTTTCTGTCCGAAGCAAGTGTATGATTTTTAAGTTCCATTAATTTTGAATTCCTTTAATACACAAAAAGAAGATTACGTTTTGTATCCATTTTCGACATTAATGTTAAACTCAACATTGTTGATAATGTTCTGATTAATTTCGTTTTGGATTTGTCATATATACCGAATTCTGCATGATTGTTCAAAGACAAAATATTTCTAAGAAATTCATTGACACTTTAATTTTGGGTTTGCAATTGACTTCAGGGTGCCGTTTTTAATCAAAGAGTTTTTGTTAATTTTGTCACATATTCAGTAGCTAGTATTCAACTAAACAACACCTTTATTTATTTCATTAGAAATTTAGTCTTATACTTTTTCACATTTCTTTCTATACGTATACAGATATCACTACATAACACTTGGAGTAATATTAAATATATGTATATGTTCTCTTACACCAAAATGTGAATTTGAAATGTTAAAAGTAAACGTTTTATTGAAGTCTGATGTAACTAAATTATTTACAATAGATTCAATAACTCTTTAACTGCCACAATTGCTTTTATGTTATTTTTTCTAATTTATTCTAAATTTATTTCTTGGTTCTAAATTATTTCTTTATTTTTATACTTATTTATTGAATTATTTTCGTTATTGTAAATAAATATTTTGTTGGAATGAATTATATTAAATATAACTGGACTATAAAATTAAAACTTGCTGTTTTAATTATTTTAACTTTAAAGTGAAGATATAAATATATATATATATATATATATATATATATATATATATATATATATATATATATATATATATATATATATATATATATATATATATATATATATATATATATATATATATATATATATATATATATATATATATATTCGTATGAAAAATGTATATTTTAAGTAATTATTTTTAATGGATTGAGTTGTTTTATTGCGAGCAAAGTAAAACATTTTCTAATTAGTAAATTTGCATGAATTTTACTCTTAATGGAAAAATAAAATATTCTGCTTCTAGTATTAGTTCATATACCTTAATAAGTTGATTTTAATAATTTGTGAGAAAAAAAGCGGCACTTCATATTTTAATATTGCAGGCCGAAGTAAATATTTCGAATGTTTTGAAGGAATGTTATTAGTACATAATATACCCGGAATTAAACAGAAAATATAAAGCAGATGTGTAAAGTTTTATTTTTGTTTTTATATGCATAATATTTTTCAACTACATTTCATAAAACATTAAGAATATGCCATGTTTTATAAAAATATATTTAAATGTAAAATACTAAGAGTTTTCACCAAAGTATATTATCCTCATTCGCCTAAAAACCTTTTGATTTGAGCTTGAAACACAAAACACAGTACGGAATGCTTTTTATTTTTTCTCCTAAATCATCTAAAGCAATCCTATTAGGATCATTTGAAATCCATCCTGTTAAGGTTATTTTCTTATTTTCTTTTAGAGTCCTTAAAAAATCAAGAAGTTAGAAAAGATTAGCCTCGAGATCTCTTTTGTCAACATTTTCCCCACTTCTTCCCTCGTAAAGTCACTTAGTATCGGAAAGTATTCACGATAAATTATTCATGGCATGTCGGCAGGCACAGATCTTATGTTTTTATGAGGCTAGATAGGGCGTATCAGAGGTGGATACAATGCGAACTCGCGCCTCTGGGGGAATTCCCTTTTTTTGGCGACTTTTTCCTTCTCTTCTTTTCTATAAGTACGGAAGTTCCCTTAAGTCTAAAGAATTGTAGCAGAACAGATAAAGACTTAAGAATCGATTTAGTTTTATCGAGCGTAGGTGAGAGCTCAGAGCTTACAGGAACTCAGAAAATGAGCTAGCAGAAATATATTCTGGAAAGAGTAATAGATATACTTAATACATATATGTATTTGGCAATGTTTGAAAATTTTAAATAACATGGGGTGAATATCAATTTTATATTATATAATCCCAATTTCATTTAATATATTTCCCACGTGTAATTTCTTTCACATAAGGGATATAATAATTATTGAAAGTTATCTATCTCAATATTTATCTTGTTTTCAAGATTTAAATTTATATTATACGGATAATATCCCTGTTGTAAATAAAGTGATATTAACGGAGGATAAAATTTCTGCCAAAAATATTTTTCATCCAAAAGAAGTTAATTGTTTTTTCATACATATAAATTTCTGTTAAGCAGTATGTGGGGGAAAAAAACAGTTAATACTGCTATGAATAAGGGTATTTTCAAATACGAGACATATTTTCCAAATAGGATATATAGTACAGTTTGACTTCACTTGTTAATTAGAAATACATTCCCGTTTAATATTTGTATCAAATAACGACATGAAGTATCACGCAGCTATAGTACTTGTTAATTCGCTAGCAGCAGTATTCGTAGTAGTGGAGGTAGTAACTTTATATATATATATATATATATATATATATATATATATATATATATATATATATATATATATATATATATATATATATATATATATATATATATATATATATATATGTATATATATATATATATATATATATATATATATATATATATATATATATATATATATATATGCACATACATATATTTCAATTCCTTACCAAAGTACTATTAAAAATTAACTGATTCGATACTCTGAAAATGTTCATTCTTTTCATGTAAACGTTTTAGTAATAAATTTGGGTTTAGATAGAAATAGTATGTGTTATATAATCCATAATTTGAATTTTTTAAAACAAACTGCAAGCAAAAAGCACCAACTATGAAATTGTTTCCTTTCAAGAAGTTATATATTTGTTCTCTGCTATCTGATATTACAAAAATACATATTGATGTATTTAGAGCATTCTCTTTTATTTTTATTTATTTAATTTATATTTTCTTGAAAACTGAAAATATTTACGTTTTACGAGGTTAAGATTATTTCATCAAACTGCGATTTATTAGAATATCGATTGATGATGTTCATAAATTTATATTTAGATATTCTAAATAGCATATTTTGTATTTGTTATATCAATTTTGATGTTGTATCATTGCGCATTATTAAATTTTGCTCACACCGTTTCGTATCACAAAAGTATTCAAATTACCATTTAATGTTTTTGATAGCAAAATACAAAACATCTCAATTAAATTTTCGTAGAAGATAAGTTTTCATTTACATAAGATTTAAGAACACAAAAAGGTGTTGACTCTTTATTCACTTGATGTATCTTGTCTTTTATGTAATTAAAATTCAAAAGTTCTAACATTAAATAACAATACCCTAGCATAAATTAAGCCATTAAAAATTTTTCTTTAAAATAAAAGAAAAATTTATAATTTCCGTATGTATATAAAATAACCGAACAGGAACGTTGTTTTAATTTAATACATTTTCTAAATATTCTCACGTAACTCAACTGCACATAAAATAAAATTTACTTAGAATTTTACTGATAAATTTACATAAGTTATATACTACAAAATTTAAAGATTCCATGCCAAAATATTTATAAGCTTTCGTAGAAAAGTACTAACCCAACAAAACTGAATAATATACCTCCTTTAGGAATTTTGAAGTAGCTTCAAACTAACGTAAAAGATAAGTAGTATTCAAAATGCTTCGATCTACAATTTTCTTTTATCAAACGCATGTCCTGTTCCTCAAACACTTGATCCTAAAGGCCACTTGGCGCCTTTTCGATGAAGATGGATAATGATGACACAATTTCTGAATGTTAGCTCTGTTTCTCTACTATTTCACGCCTCTCTCTGAAATCACTAACAGTTTGGAGAGGAGGTTGTGTAGGTCATGCATTGCTCGTTAGCCTCGTGTCCCGTTTCTCCTCTTCACCTGATGCATTTCGCTATGGCTCTTTCTATATATTCGTAAATTGAATACAATTTCTTTAAGAAAAGTATTCTATTTCTAGATAAAATACCAGTGCCGTAAAGCAAGGTAAGGATTGGAAGAGAATATTCAAAATAGGTCTGATATTTCGTAATTAATCTCGTCTTGTTGGAGTTTTACTTCGTTCTTGAAGAAGACATTTTGAAAAACTTGGCATATTGATTAATATATATCCCAGTAAAATAACTGCAATTCAGTAAGGGGAATTTGAAAGGTGAAATTGTTAGAAATTTTGTTTATACACAAATATTTTAATTAAAATTCTTTTATAGTTTTTATTCAAATTCTTCTTATAAATGCTATTTAAAATTAAATAAAATATAACCAAATGATTTGTTTTAAATGTAAAATTATTTTTTATATTTAAAATCATCAGGGCTTTTTTTATAAAATAAATATAAAGTTTGTTGTTTAGTTGTTTTTATTGTTACTCAAAATGAAATATTAAACTAGCAAACGGACAAATATTTAAAAATCATTTTTACTTTATATTCTAATATTTGTGGAAAAACTTTAAAGTATAATATAATTTTTCTTAAGTATACATGTTTGTTTTCGCAGCAAGTTTAACACTTGGAAGTTTGCAACAAAATATAAAATCCCTGATGTTTATAAATTAATTGATAAGCTTAATCGTCTATATTTACTAAGAGATGCTATAAAGTATTCATTTAAAATTATGGTAAAGAAAGTAAATTTTTGAGCAGTATAAAATATTAATTGTATGTTTAGAAAAAATGGAAAAAAATTGAAATAATGAATTATGATTTTTTTTTTAAATTATAAACATGACATGCTTTATCTGCAGTTAAATGGCAATAGACTTAGCAATGGCTAGATTATTTCGTTTTTTTTTTTCGAAAGTCAAAAGAACGCAAAAAATTTACATTAACAATCTAAGGCATACTCTGATTTAAAATGTCAAAAAAGTTCTTACATCAAATTAAAGTTTAACGAGTCCACTAAATTGTTACGTTATGGTCAAAGTTATGAAAAAAATATGTATTTTACTGCATTAGTTGCTTAATTTCTTTTGAAATGTATATGTTATGAAACTACATGACGTGATTAAAAGGCATATCTAGTGTTATTTTGGGAAATATTAATCACCATAGAACTGGAATGAGTAAAACAAAGTTCTGTGTAATTTTGCCGTATATTGCTATCATAATAAAGTATGCATGAATGGGTTCTTTTTCATAGAAACATGAAAAATAATTGATTTTATGTCCAAATTCAACGTTAATAGCTCTTTTAACTTCTCATTCAGTTAATTCAACATAAATAATTCTTTGTATAAAGTGCAATAAATATTGATAAAATAAGTGCCATCGTAATGTTCTGCATTTTCTTAGTTTTCGTATCAACGTTGTTGTTGTTGCATACTAATGACACTTGGACATGCCAAGATCGCTATGCTCAGAGAATTAAATCGATTGGGAGCGTCTTTCGTTTTAATCAGAGCACCATGAAGGTGAAAGTACGACATTGCTCTACACACATACCATAGGTACACTGTTTATAGGGTAGGCAACCATTCACACCTCGTTCATACAAGGAAAGGATAAAGACAGGATAGATATGGAGAGAAAGTACATCCATGCCCGAACCGGGATTCGAACCCAGGACCTCCTTATCCGTAGTCAAGCCGCTGACCACTAGACAAGTTGGTCGGCTTCGTATCAACGTTCTTTTTACAAAGAACTTTGTTTTACAAAAACATGAACGAAACTAATTCTAAAAAGGGTACTACTGTTATATCCCTAACGTACAATATAAGCGCTTCCAATTCATTTTGAGTCGATGGCTTATAATGCTATATAAAAGGAAAATGAAGACAAAGTCATATGTATAAACTAGCATACTACTGCAAATTTCATTGTGTTAATGTGCAAATGTGCCTAGTTGCAGTATCATGCTCATTTGGACTTCACTTGTGTATAAATACATGACTTCCTAACGAAACTAATTCTTGACTAATCATTTACAGCACGGCTATTTGAAGAGTTAATATTAAAGGATCAAAATAATTTTTCTCAGATGCTGGGATACCATAGAGCATTCCCTTTAATAATGCTAATCTCATCGATTTCATTTGCAGCTAAAATTCATAACACCTAGAATATTAAGACCATTTTTCTTTGCTTATATATATATATATATATATATATATATATATATATATATATATATATATATATATATATATATATATATATATATATATATATATATATATATATATATATATATATATATATATATATATATATATATTTAATGAATTACGAAATCTCATTTTAACTTCGAAGTTAACAAAAATGTACTCATATGAATTCTCTGAAAATGGATATTTTAAATATTAGTAATTTAAAATACCAGTCAAAAACAAAGAAGATATGATTTCTTTGTTATTGCTTTGTTCTCAAATGTTAACGAAAAATAAAGAGTACGTAAATTGATGAGAAATATTCTACATTTCAAATCCTCTTTATCATTCTAAAATTACAACATGGAAACACCTTTTTCAGTAAAGTTTTCCAAATCCTCAGAATCTGTATTTTAGGTCAATTACTATTTAATGGCTTCTTAATGGAATAACGTTGATATTGCGATTTCCTCGAATAATTACAGAAAGACAGATGCATTTATTTAAAGAGAGAATTCTAGAGAATTTTCTACATCAAACATTAAAGATTCATTTTTATTTACGTGAATTTTACATGGAAATAGGGTATAACTCTGGGCTATAATGGGAACAATTATAGTTATTTTTATGGAATTAAGTCTCGCTAATATAAATGCTTTGATCTTTGGTAGCATTTACATTATTAATTTTAAGATATTGCATCTATTATTTTCAAACTTTTTCATTTTAATTGGTTGTAGCTTTTTTCTTGCAATCTTATGTAATCCGAAGTCTTATTTTGTAACTATATTTCCATGTCCATTTTTGCTTAATATACGTTCAGAGCTTACATCTATCAAACAATTTTAGAAAATATCTATTTTCATAATACACTGCTGCCCATCGTAAATGCAACACCCTGAAGGAAGCATGCAAATAACATAAAATTTACTACATGCAATAGCGGAGGTGAGATATGCAAATGATTAGAATTTCTGCGCAGCCGCACATCACGTGCGCCTGTAATGCCACTTCAAAGCGCTATTTAGAGGTTGGAGATTTCAATGTATTCAAGTTCGGCAATTGTGTTCTTGATGCAAAATCACAGACGACTCCACAGCCAATGGTGAGATGAAAGATGAATGTGGATCCAAGAATGGAATGAAATTGTCTTTAGACGAGTCGTGCATTTGTCTGAAACATCACGATGGTCGTATTTGAGTCTGGATACACCGTGGAGAGAGATGATGAACAGCTGCGGTATGCACCGCCACACTGGTCCTGCACCGGATATATGGTATAGCGCGGTATTGGATACCATTCTGTGAGTCCTCTAGTACGCTTTTCCTTTTCTTTAAACATTCAGCACTACATCTGCAATGTGGTGGAGCCAGTTGTTCTTCCTTGCCTTCAGGGCTTGCCCACATCCATATTTCAACAGAATATTGCGTGACCACGCGTGGCACGTATTGTCCAAGGGTTCTTCGTCAATCACCAGATTAAATTGCTTCCTGTCCGAATCGCTCTCCGGATCTTTCACCGATAGGAAACATGTGGTCCATGGTTACTCAACGATTGATTGACCCAGGTTACATCTTCAGCTGTCACACCAGATCGACTTTGGCAACGAGTGGAAGTTGTTTGGTCTGCCTTACCTCAAGAACCCATCCAAAGTATCTTTGAAGCATTGACGACGCGAGTGGCAGCGGTGATCTCCAAGAATGGTGGCTACCCTGGCTACTGATTGTGGCAGGAATCACATTTCACAGAAGTCTATAAATTTAATCATTTCATACTTGGTGATCATGGTATCGATATAAATTTTTTGTGATATCTTATGACATTTTGGTATTGCTATTTGGGTGACCATCAGTACATTTTTATCAGTATTTTCTACGTAATAAGTATGATTAATTTATGTGAAACATTAAAAAACAAGCAAAATATATCGTAGAACAAGCAAAATATACTACAAGACACGATTTAATTGAAGATGATGTCATTGAACATAACACTAGAATTGAAATTATGCTTCAGTAAGAGATGTTTGAAGTTATTATTAGAAAAATTAAATATAATATTGGTAAATTTGTATATTGATGAAAGTCCTGAATTTTTAGATAAAAATTATATTTTAATGATTACATCAAAAACAAACCTTTGAAACGTGGTATCAAAATATTTAATCTTTTGAATTTAAGAAAGTCTTTACATTTTGCATTTGGGAATTCAAAATTTTTGCAAGTAAGGCAATTTCTGATAACCTTGCTTACAATTTCCTGTATTCTTCTCTCAGATAGGACATAATTATCTGTATACCTGCATGACCAAAAGAATAGTGTTTTTATCGAATTAGTTTTTCAACAATTGGATGTTCACAAGGAAATACAAGTGGAAATTTAAAATTATCTAAATCCTCTTTCAATGAGAGTCTTTTCTTAATTTATTTTCATCCACAAAAATTTGAAACTTCTGAAGTCTTCAATCTTTTAGTCTTGTAAAAGACTCTCGCTGCGTTAACTTTAATAATGAAACCTCAGATATGTTTCTTTCTTCAACAGTTATGTTTCCAATTTTCCTAAAATCATTTTCCACCCTACGATTATCAAAAAATCTATAAATCTATGATTCAACCTAAAGAAATTTACAATACTAGGAGAAAAGGTTGTAAATTTTTCTTCTTTTTCTGTATTGGTAACACTGACAACTGTTTTTCTTCTTTCATTATTACCAATCCTTTCGTTGGGAAAAATATCGGATTTAGATCATTCTTCAGGAAGATTTCTTATCCAAGCAGTTCCAAACCACCAATTAGACCTGGCTAAGTTTTCAACGCTGCACCCCAGCAATGGTAAATCAGCTGGATTTAGTTGTCCAGAAATGTGATGCCAATCATCTGAATTATTTAAAAGACGAATTTCTTTGGCACTATTGAATACAAAGTAGCCCAGTTTTCATTCTTTTAATCCAGTATAAATGATTACTGGAATCAGACCAATGTTGTGTTGTCACTTTCTCCATTCCTAAGCTCCCTTTTACAGATTGACAAAGTTTTGCTACTATATTGTATGTTAGAATCTCTAGCCTAGATACTGATATAGATTTAATGGTAGCAACTCTTGACTTAGCTTGTATGAGTTGACACTCTGTAGAATTTTCCCCTTCACTCTTCAAAAATTTACATGCAACATACGCCTTTTCTGATGCATCGCAAAATACGTGCAATGTTATATTTCTATTTTCTTCATTTCTGTCTTAACATCTTGGTATTGAAATGTCATTTAAAGTTTTCAGTTGAATTTTCTAATTTACAAATTTCTTTACCATCCAAGGTGGCAAATCAGAATCCCAAGATAATTTCATTTTCCAGCATTAATGTAACATCAGTTTTGGTATTAAAGTTATGGGATTAATGTATCTAATGAGATCAAAAATTTTGTTAACAGTTGACAAAATAATCTTTTTAATAACTAGTTGATCTTTTAAAATGGAATCAAAATCTCTTAAATCAACTGACAAAGTAGTATTTCTGTTTACCCGTTTTAAATCCAAAGCAGGAACAGTTTTGTTTTCTATTAAGTCAGATTTACTTGGTTCAAAAAGGTTATGCACCCACCCTCGTAAATAAAATTTTGCTGTACTAAGAATTTCTTGGGATTCCTGAATAAATTTCTTTAAATATTTTTCACCATTCACACTATGAACACAATTGTCCACATAAAAGGATTTCAACATTTTTTGAACGGTTTCTTTGTATTCAATATAAACTTTATTGAAATGAAATTCTAAAGTAGCTGCTAACAAGAAATGACTTAGAGAAATCCCCAAAACTACCCTTCGATGTTGAAAAATTCTTAACTGTTCTTTCTTTCCATTTTTCCACCACAAAAACTTTAAATATGACCTATCATGCTCATGGAGCCCAGTAAGTAAAAACACCTTCTGAATATCCACAATTACTCCATATTTTCCTATTCTAAATCTATTTATGACAGAAGGTATTAATTCCACCAATTTGGGACCTTTTTCTAAGCAATCATTGATTGAAGGCGAATTTTTATCTTTAACAGAGTCATCAAATACTGGCCTAACTTTCGTTGTTTCATGTTCTTAGAAAACAGGCTGTTGGGGCATATGAGTTCAGAATCCGATCTACCTACTTCTTCTATAATACCCTGTTCCAACCAGTCCTTAAAATACTTTCATATTCTGCAATCTTATCTAACTTCTTCAAGAACTTGACACAATTTACAAGTCTTTCCTCAGAAATGTCCTTATAATATGTCCAAAACGTGGTTGTTCTTCTAACTGGGGTAATCGAACTTTGTATCTTCTTCAGTCTGAGTGCCTAGGGACTTTTTGAAAAAATGCTGTTTTGCCGATTGCTCTAATTCTCTAGATTTCTTTCAGTTGGATTTCTTATATCAAGTGCATCTAACTTTTACATAGGAGAGATATTAGCATTAAGTAACATGGCAAGATAAAATTGAATTTGTACAGTCCTGATATTTTATTTCTCTGCTCTTTCCCATCAAAGTTCAACCTAATCTAGTTTCTACACAAACCAATCCTCTTTCTTTATCCCCACACTGAGCAGCTTACCAGCAATATCAGCCCCAATTCCCAATTAACAAATGAATTTATAAGGCAGAAATTTGATATAATAATTGATCATCAAACATATGCATATCATCAGATAAGAATATTTTTTGAAAGTTAAGGTCCTGTACATTAGTGAACAATATTACTCTGGAAATATTTGAACAAATTATTTCTTGCTCCAATACCTCAAAATTACAGTGATAGCTATTATCAACATTACTTAAGTGAACCAAATATTTTTGTGTTTTTCAGTTCTTTTAATTCCTCCAAATAGATCCTTCATTAATTCATTCACTACGAACCTGTATCAATGAGAACCCAAATAAATTTATTTTTATTATTACCGTGTATTCAAATTACCAAAGTTTGTAAATAAACTTGTCACATATGAGTGGCATTAGTTAAAGAACTTTCCGCAACATTTTTTTTCTTGTGTCACTTTTCCATTATTTTTATTTTTATAAAATTCTTCATTCATTTTACACATTAATAATAAATGCTGTCCATGGAATTTCGCGCAGCTAATTTTATTTTTACAATTACGCTCAATAATCTCTGGTTTTAAATGTTAAACAAGGAAAGCAAATGCCACTTTTTAAAAAGAATTTCTTTTTTCATACGGCATACTCAAAGCATATTTACAATCCTGACTCAAATGAGATTTACTACAAAACGCAAACTCGTTGACCCTCGAGTCGACTCTATAAGTGTTTCGCCTGGCCCTATTCAATAAATCAACGAGCGGAAGCTTTACTCCTCATGGAATGAGGCAACGATTTTTTGTTTGTATTTTCGAAACTAAAAGGGGAGCTCTCAGTTTCTGTTCCGACTCAATTTCTCTTTTAAGGAAACTTAAGAGGTGGGTTAATCTGTCGTTACCAAAAATATCGGTGGTGACTAATTCACTCTGAGAACGTTCAAATATGTTTAATAAATCGCTAGGTAAGCAAGATTCAATAAGAGGATAAAATAAAATAGCTGAAAACTATCCTGAGCAACACCTAAGTATCTAAGTGATCTCAATTGCCCTTCTAGAGTATCATACAGTCTAACAAGTGAATATTTTTGACTCTGAGGATTCGAATTATGTATTACTAGAACAAGTAGCCCCCTTAGGTAGACTTCCATCAACAAATCTTTTCTTCCAAAGACCTGCTTCAAATAATTTAAGACTTCTTTATAATTCTTTCCCGTTGGGGTAAAGGATTCTACTAATTGTCTGCTGGAGGAATTTTTCGCTGTAGATTGAATTAAATATTGTAATTTATCATCATCCTCAATATCTAAATCTTCGTGTATCTTTTTGAACTGACCCCTCCATTAAAGCTAATCTTAAATATTACCGTTAAACTGTTTTAATTCCAATCCTGGCAATTTAAATTTCCGGGTGGAATTAACATTTTCAAAAGAATTATTTAATGTCAGATTTTCTGTTTTCGGCCTATTCAAAATATTTTTTCGCCTCTTTATTTTCGATGTGGTTTCTAACAGCCTATGTTCGAAAGCAGTTATTGCTTCATATTCAGTATCAAAACTATCTCGCGTGCAACTTTTATCATCTTGTAAAATCATTAAAAGCGTTTCATCTCATCAAACTTCTGTTCTAAAAGAACAATTTGTGTTTCTATTATATCCATGTCCTCCTCCTTTTTTTCTAATATTTCACAAGCTCTATTTAATGCTTTTGTTAAACTGGCTCTCATCGGTCTTTGTAATTTACAAATGCTATCAGCATCTATATCTAATTCTAAATTCTAGTCTAATTCTTAAATAATTCAAATAAGAGTATTTAAATCCCGGCAGGGATGCCAGGATTTAAATACTCTTATAATAAAAATTCAATTACCAAAAGAAATGAAGTTGTAAGACAAAATTTTCTCTTACCTTATTCGTCCCGGGATTCGTTCAGGAACATTCCTTCTATGCATATGACCAAAGAAAAATTCTCTAATATCTATATTTATATATTTATTATTGAAAACATTATAGGAGGACAGATATATTTACAAGATATATCTTCAGTGAGAACGCATCTGCATTTCTTACGGATCAAAACATAGTAGCATTCTGTTTAAATTTTTTGCGTGAGGGTATGGAATCTCAACCTGACGTCATCAATGCTCAATAGGCAAAGATGATTACATTATTTCTTTGATGATAGCCAGGATTTCCAACAACTGGAGTATATTTCAATTTTCAGAAAAATACACTCTGTTGCATAATTTCTATGAAAATAGATCTCTTTTCATTAACATAAAAATTAAAAATAATAGATAAAGCATACAGTGTATCAATGTAAAACAACCCCACGTTCACTGAAAAATGTAAGCATTTAGGTAAAAGTTCTTATTTATAATCCAATAAATAGTTAATACTAATATTTAGTGATAATTTAAGAATATATGATAATATATCACATACATTCTTAGTAATAATTATTGTTTTAAGAGCTCTTTGCTGTTTTCAAAAATTAATTTTCTATGAAACAAAAATAGTAGATTTTATTTCTTATAGAGATAAAAAGAAAATAATGGATTGTTTTCATTATCTTCGTTATAATCTTTTATAATAAAAGCAAAGCGGAAAAAAGCATAAAGAAATTTTTCACAGTTAATTAATCTAAATCGCTCACACTACTTAAATAAAAAGATTTTAAGTGCAAGTCTGGATAATATTCCAAAGTGTTGGCCATTAAATTTTGACAATAATAAACACGTATTTAACGCCTCATAAACAAAGCAGTTTTCATTACTAAAGCAACGAAAATGGTAAGAATTATTTCAAAAGTGATTTATGGTAGCCATTCTGGTTCGGATTACTTTCATTTGAATTAAGTCAGGAAACCCACTTTTTTTGTAATATACATAATTGGAAATTACTTTTTTCTCAAAAAAAAAAAAGATTATATAGATTAGTTGGAAATACAAATCAGTGTTTCTCAAAGAAGTGAGACACATTAACATAGAACTTTAATTAAAATACTGTGTTTTGTTTCAAATTGTTTGAGAAAAATTATATCACTTTAGATTCCTTACTTTTAAGAAATAAATGTGTGCTTGTATTTGTTGAACACTTTTAGCGAAAGAAAAAAAATATAATTGTAATATATTCATTTCTGCAAACACGACGTGGACAAGGTAAATATTTCATTATTCAACGAACGAATTTTGAACGAAACGTTTACATAAACTGCGAAAAATTGCCTTAATTTAAAAATACAATTTTTGTTAGATACCTTTTCAGAAAGACGTTCCAAATATGATTATAACTTCTAAATATTTTTAAAGAATTATGAAATGCTTTTAAAATTTTTAAATTGAAATTATTATTCAGTCCTAAAATTTTCTATTTTAAGCCTGGATGCACTATTTTAATTGTTGTGTTAAACACACGAATAATGTTCTTTATACATATATATATATATATATATATATATATATATATATATATATATATATATATATATACATATATATATATATATATATATATATGATCTTTTAATCAGCCGTTATTTAAATCTCCATTCAGTTCGTATAATTCGTATAATTAGTTTGATTTTGATAAAATAAAGAAGATATTTGCAAACATCTATAAATAAATAAATAAAAAAGAGCAGAAACTTCATATACCTTTCCAACTAATCATGTCATAAAATGAGTAGTCTTGTTTTATAAATCGAAAATGAGTGAACATTTTAAACTAGTAAATAAACGCAATTTAAATAAATAGTAAAACAACATAACTATTTATAGCTAAACTGATAATTAAACGGAGATTAAAACCACATAAAATTTATTTAAAAAAAATAAATTTTATTTGGTTTTAATCTAATAAGAATAAACGTTATTTTTAGCTAAACTGATATACTAGTGGAATTAAACTTCTTTTTTATTATTCATAACACTCTAATTTCTTATCACTATATATTTAAAAGTTACTAATTTTTTAAATAAATTTTATTTCATCGTAAAATTAATATAATAAACTACATATTTAATAATATAATAACTTATGTAATATAATATATACATACTTAAAAATAGTATAATAATTTACAAACTGTAATCAGGTATATAGATAAATAAATATAGATTATTTTTGTAAATGTATTAGATTATTTCCTTCATAAATGTATTTAAATTTATATTAAAATATAGTTAAGCAAGTCTACTTTTAATTAAAATTTTAATTTTCTTTTAATTATGTCATGAAATTTTAAATGTATTTCTTCTCACTCTTTAATTTTACACTTCACAATAAAACCCAGTAATATTACGGTATTTTTTATTTCTTTTTTTAACGTACACCAGTGTCTTTACTCTGTTTCAATTCCCTATAAAAGTAAGAGTTAAAATATATTAAAAGTTTTTCTAACCTTATCTGTGACTTTAAATCGGTCATGTTTAAAAATCTTCATTTTAATTGCAACTTTCCTTTTTGTAATAAGAATAATTCTCTTTTCCCTGAGATAGTAACAGTGGTGAAAGAAACAATATAGATAAAAAAAAAACTTCTAAAATGGTCTTACAAAATGGATATTTGCTTTCATTTTTTTTCGTTGTCTGTTTTTAATTCCAGTTATTTTTCTGAAAGGTAAAATGAATGTTTTGTCTCGCAGTAATGGGCCTAAACTGCTCCCTTGTTACTTTAGCGCTTAAAATTTATGGCAAATTATGTGGAGTGGAACTGTCTTCTGAGGAAAAAGAATACATTTACCAAGATTCACATTACTTTTATACCCTCTCTTAGATACAGAGACATTTGAGTTGATTTTATTCACATCAAAAAGGTCAGTTTGTAAAACACAATTTTTTTACCGTCAAACAGCATACTTTAGCTGAATATTATCCAGTTTCCATGTAATAATTAAAATTTATTTTCACACAAATGGTGCAAATTATGTGTACTAAATTTTTATGTCAATAATTAATGATAGTAAGATGTCTAAAGAAAATTATATTTTTTTATGAATACATATTGTAATTGCTTTTTTTAGTTGCGATAATTAAACAAAATTGATTTAGTCTAATCATACAGTATTCAAGATCTATAGAAGATGACTATTTAGGAAATGCATTAAGAAATGTCTTAATAAGAATAACATATCTACATTTTATAAAATTATTTCAGATTTCTATTAGTCATGAACCCTACAATAGTAAATAGTTGCATATTAATTACAACCAGAAAATGTTTATAGTAGTGTTTTAATAAAAGATAGTTGTTGTAAGTAGTTGTAAAACATTTTCTTATAATTGCTGAGAATTTAAGAAATTAAATTTTAAATGATATTTGATAACATGTTACACAAATCGGCAAAATATTTACAAATTGTATAGAAAGCATCAAGGAAAATAAAACTTATCATGGAACATAATGATTGTAACCACAGTTAAAAGGATGAAAAATACATGTAACGTATGAAAGATTCGACGTAATAAAGACGGAACTATATGATAGTATAAAAACAATTATAAATATAGCATAAAAATTTTATTCGAGTAAGTCTCATTAATATGATTGCTCTGTCTGTAATATGTAAAAGAAATTTCTGTATTTATTTGAACATTCAATACATGAATTTAATGCCTGCTGTACTGACGATAATCCACGATGAAAATCCTTTGGTGTGTCACCATTAATAATATAATGAGTATATATATATATATATATATATATATATATATATATATATATATATATATATATATATATATATATATATATATATATATATATATATATATATATATATATATATATATATATATATATATATATATATATATATATATATTATATAAATATATACATATATATACAAATTAAATGTACTGAATGTGATGGAATGTATGCATATACCCCACAATATTTAAAAAAAATCGTAGCATTTTTTTTATCTTTTTAATTCAAGTTGTTTTGTTAGTTTAAATGAATCTTATAAATTTCATCAAGTTTTTACAACTAATTGAGAGTGTGACATTTAATTGACTTTGTAAACACCACTTTTGTTAGGTAATTTTCTGAGCTATTTATCTTGCACGTTAAATCCTAAATACGTTTAACAATGTTTGATGTATTTGTCTAAGTAATTATATTTTACAAAATACATTATTTCTTGAAAATCCATCTTATCTTAAAATTCGTGTAGTTTGTTATTTCTAACAAATATACTGATACAGCTATAAAATTAATAAAATAATTATAAAAATGAATTCATGTTATATAATTAATTTTAAGATATTTACCGTTTATTTATTTATGCTATTTAAATTGCTTAAAGTGCATATTTTATGAATCAAGACACGACAAAATATAATAAATTTCATTAAATTATTTGAAAAGGTAAAATATTTTGGTGTAACCGATACTCATCCTTCCTCTTTTTACTACCTTAAAAAGGATTTCCTTTTAAACTAAGTGTCTACAGAAACTATGTTTGTGCATTCATATAATAAATAAAAAAAATCTAAAAAAATTTTCGGAAATATATTGATTTTCCATCAGTTATTAATTTAGCTCATCACCAAGATAATATCGGATGCTTTTATAATAAAATATCTGCCAAAATTCTTACATAAAACAAATTGAGGCAGTTAAGCCATTTCAGACACTTCAAATTAAACAGATTGCGTCATTTGTGAAGAACTGCTCGCCATCATTCATCCAACCTGGTTCTTCGAATGAGCAGTCTCTTGATTTGTTGCTCTAGAGATAAGACGTCCGTTTAAGTTAAGATTGGTTAGCACAAAGTATATCTTTCTGAGCTAGCTTAATATAAGATAAATCCAAAAGAGCACATTTTGTAATGGGAGTCACGAATCATAACTCAACTATAAAATCCTGTGCTTTAAACTTGTTAATGATACGATATTTTATGTAGGATCACAAAGATTCAGGATATCAGGTGGGATAAAACATATTGATTTAGCTTATATAAAAAGAGTAGAATTTAGTAAAATTAAATTTCGATCTTATGATAAATAAAAGATGAAAATGTAAAATTTCAGAATCATCAACATATAATGAAAAAGAAAAAATCAATCAGTGTAGTGATGGATAATATAAGATACAGATTAAATATTTTAGTAAAAATGTTATTTTGGCAAAACTAAGAAAATATTGAATATAGTACGTAATTAATCAATGCTGATATCAAATAAAAGTCTGATTTTTTATTTAATTAAAAAAAGTACATTTTCAAATCTTTGTTTTTAAAATAATTATTTAAATATTAAAATTATTCAACAAATTATATCGATATAACTACTCATAATAACAACATATTTTAATCTAAGAAAGCAAAGACTCTTTTACAAGTAATCAGATCACTTATTAATTGTGAAAACCACTTTTACAAGTAAGAAGATATGTAAGGCAAACGATATTCTATATATTTGCATAATTTATTTTTTAGTAATAAGATGTCTAAACATACGATTTCTGTTTAGAAAAAAAAATGCTTTTAGAAAAATCCATATCATTGAATATAATTGTAGTTTTCACATACAGTGTAGTTATTAACATAATTAGAATATTTCTCCTATTTCTCTCTGATATTCATCTAATACGCCGAATAGAAATATAATGCTTAGAAAACTAAATATACGTGTATATTTATTCAAAAAAAGTTGCATAAAAAGAGCACATTTGTCAATAATAATTAAATTCTATAATATAATTTTTTTTTTTAATTTCGAATAAATAATATTTCAGAAATATAAATTAGTGAAGTGTAAATATTTTCTTGGTAGGAATTAGTATAAACAAATGTTCAGTATAAACTCATTAGTATAAATTCATATAAACTCATGTTCCATGTTCTTGAAAACCATTATAATAATTAAATTTATTTATAATGTTTCCCTAATTACGATTAAATATTTATGCAATGATATAGATACATTTATGAAATATATTTCTTTATTACTATGAAGCCAGTAGCTCAAGTACAGTGGATATAGTCTGCACAAAATATTCAGTAAAAATACAATTGTATGGTATCATCTTTTGTCACGAAGTAGCAAAAATAGACATGTAAATTTTTATTTTCTTTCTAGATGGAGGGATCTATAACAGCTTTGAAAGAAAGCATCACATTCACTCTCCTCTCAAACCCAAAGCTTGATACCTTATTTAAAGGAAACGTATTTTGTTTCGATTCTTCTCTCTCTATGTGTTTTTATCTTCAAGATTGTCATGCAAAGTTTTTGTCATGATAGCTAAAGTCTTTGTAAGGATGAGAACAGGAGAATAAACTGATATTAAATCGTGTATGTAATGGGAAGCTTCAAATTTTAAATGTATATTTCCCTTATAAGAGTATGCCCGATTTTTGCCTTTTAAGACTAAATATTGAAGTTTAGGATCGATAGAATGTTTTGGAAATTTTGTATTTGGAAATATTTGTACGGATATGAAACAAACCTGTGCACTTTACATAAAGATTAGAAATGCATTCGTATTTTATGCATAACAATTAAAATATTTAGAAGAATTAAAATGCATGATTAATCTAATATACATCAAATAATAAATGAAATTTCAATTTGAAACGCAGATATAAATTTCATGCTTTGCAAATTGTTTCACGTATAGGTGGGGCACTTTTATTTTTAATAAAAACAAATTTTATATTTGAAAAAAGATATGCCATATAACAAAATTATTAGGGATAATATTTATGATTTTAGGAATTTTATTTCGGAAATGATGTTGATAGATAAACAGGAAAATTTCACAAAAAAATAATGAACAACGAACTTAGAATATGGATTGCTTGATTATACAGCATCTATGACAATATAATGCCGCCTACCCTGTGTAGTGGTCAGAGTGCCAGACTGTGGATAGGAGATCCTGGGTTTGAATCCCAGTTCGGGCATGGATGTATTTCCTCTCTGTCTATCATGTCTTTGTCCTTTCTTTTTATGGATGGTTGCCTACCCTATAAACGGGTTCCTATGGCATATGTGTACTGAGAAAGTCGGACTCCCCACCAAAAATATGATTCAGATGGAAAAGTGGAGCAAGGAACCCCATATTGTCAGCCTGACTGGCGCAAGGAAACAACAAAAACAACATGACAATATAATAAATTTAAACTTTTTAATGCTTGTAAATGTAAATTTTTTAATTTATATTTTTCTATGAAAACTATTTTAAAACATATATGCTTTTAAAAATAATATACAAGGATAATAAAATAATATAAAAGTAACATTTTGTAAAATTCAAAACTACATAATTTACATCTCTCTCATTGTTTGAGTTTATATGAGTAATAACAAGATAAATTAAAGCACAACATGACAGAATAATGATTCATATTATCTTTGCTTGTATTTTTAAAAATGGATATATTCTTCACGGATATATTTATAAAATAATAAAGATTTGTCTTTCTTTTTGATATTTCAACCATGCTATTATTTCTAATTTAATATAATGAATATATCATAGATGAATCCTAGTTTCTAAAAATTATCCTTAAAATGAGGATATTGAATAGTATCTCCAAGATATATGGCAATGTGTGTGAATCTCTCGTTTTAATATCATAGATACTTGGTGCCTTTAAAAAGTTCCAAATCACTTTCCATTCATATGCAGTAATGGAGCTGTCAAGTATCAGCGGAGTGCTATACTTTAACAATTCAAGGAATCGCGCTTAGACTCAATATCGATATAAGACCCGATACTGGACCCAAGAATCGATTTTTCCTTGGCTTTTTGAGTGAAGTGACAGCTCATGTCGGAATCGATTATGCCTAAGAAAAATGGAGCTGGAATTTCCAATGCGGTACTGTGGTAACATTTTAGTCTAGTGACAGAAACTGTTATCTAAAATTATTGTCATGGAATTTAGTAAAAAGAGCCATTCAGTTGGCTCTTTATCTTAGCATGGATCATTATAAGTTTAGTACCATTGATGGCAAAATATAGGTTTTCACTTAACTATTAAGTAAATTGCTGTCATCTGAAACAATACAACTTTAATTGTTTACCTAAAGGAATAGTGTCTATTTGAATTCATTGTTAAAATAATGGTATTCTATATTTCAGAGCTTTATGTTCAGATTTTCAAATTGGTAGCAGAGAAAACGAATTTCAAAAATGTCTAAATGTCTATTGCTTGAAGTAATTAATTGGTTGAAGAAATTTGAAGAAATATGCGTTCTTATTATGAAAATATTTTTTTAAGTATCAATGAGTATTATCCTTAACTTTATTTATTAAAACTTATACATATATATATATATATATATATATATATATATATATATATATATATATATATATATATATATATATATATATATATATATATATATATATATATATATATATATATATATGTATGTATGTATGTATGGAGTTTTCCTGCAAACAATGAAAATCAAATTTGAAAAGATATGGTTATAAATTCTTAGCAAATCGCAAATTATTTTTTTATCTAAACATATTGTGCTAAATGATTAAAAAGAAAAAAAAACTTACTCAGTATATCTAATATTCGTTGAAAGACGTCATTAATTAAATTATTATATAGACCACTATCAAATTTAATCTAATAATTCTTTATATTTGCAACAAAATGTATTTTTGTTACTTGTGGAAAAGTAAAAAAAGTGTGTTTAGTAAGCAAAATATTTAAAATGGTACTTTGTATAATATGTTTATTTTCCTCATAAAAATGTCTTCAAAAATGTAAATAAAACAATTAATTTTATTATTAAGTTTCCTGGCATTAGTAAACTTTATTTGTTATTTGATAAAATGTATGAAAAAATATATACGTTGTATGTTATGCAAATCATTGTTAAATGACAAAAAATGTTATTAATTGCATCTGCTTAATCTGCAGTATTGTTTAATTACCTATCATAAATCAGTTATTTGCATTATGCCAATTCATTTCAGAGCGTTTTTATAGTAAAATTTGCAGATCATATTATATTCATTAATAGGAGACACATCTTTTAAAATTAGCGTATTATTTAAGAGAGACTTACGTATATCATTTAAGGAACTATAAAGGCAATAAAAATGTAAAGTTAAATGATGAAATTAAAATCAAACTGTCATTTCTTGATTTTTTTTTAATTAGGGAATAAGAAAAAAGTTAAAAACTTGTTAACAACATTAACTTAATTTCCAATTATTTACATTAATTTAATATTTTATTCTCGTTATTATACAGTAGAAGATTAGAAAATATTTCGCAAACCAATTTTTAAAATTATTAATTAAAAAAACAAAAACATATTGTGCATTTTGTAGGAAATACTTTTAGAGTAATTATAAAAATTGAGATTAGAGATTTCAGTTTCTTTCAACTAATAGCCTCTTTGAGCCCATCTTACTCTCTGAACATTTGTCATTTGAATGAAAGAAGATTCTGCAAATTCAATTAAAATTGCTTTTAGCATACATTCTAGTTCAGTAAGTACTAAGTTATCCTGATTAATTAACCAAAGCTGCTTACGTGTAGATGAAATGAAAAAATACACTCTGTCCATGTTGTCAAAATTTTAAATTATATTTTACACATTGAGCAATATGAATTGTCTGTAATTTGAAGCTATTGAGGAAATGGAAGTATTTTTAAGCAAAGATTGTTTCAATTTTATTTGCTAGACTTTATTGTTCAGTTGTATTTTCACTTGACTAAGCATATATTATTTTACCTCATTATTTTAAATAAAATCATAATATTGCTATTTTCTACTTATATACAGACCTTTGTTTTGATTATCAAAAAAAATGCTAATCCCGAAATTTCTTTTCAAATTTTTAATGTGAATTTATAGATGAACTATTCAATATGTCACTCTTTTGTGAAATATTAAAATCAAAAATATAAGAATGTGTATATTTAGTGATCATTTTAATATACATTCATTATAGTCAAAAATTATAGATTTTATACAGTTTTACAACTATATTGAAATAAAATTCAAATTGCTTCATTAAATTTTCTTTGATTAATTTCATTTACAAATAGTAAATATGCATGCTTGCCAGCAAAACTTGTAAACGTGTAGATGCATAAGCATTTACACGTTAACAAGTTTTGAAATCCTAATTGCATTGAAATTATATTTACTTATGTACATTTGTTTTACTGCATTCTTACCTGCATTAATTTCCACAAAGTATATGTTTTTGCTAAATCTATTATTTCCCAGAATATTGTAAACTAACTTTTTCTTATCTTGTTTCGTTTCTCACATATGAATGTAAATTCCGCAATTTGCCCACACAAAATGCAGGAAGTAGTTTTATACAGTAGCATATCACTACTTTACTACAATTTACATACCACTTTTATGAATTAAATTGTTTTTTAAAAATTAATAGGGTGGTAAACAACTATATAGTGGAAATGAAAATATTTATTGTAGGAACTTTAGAGAATTTAAATATTAGTGAAGTTGGTATAATTTAATAAAAATGCAAAATTTAAAATTACTAACTTAACTTTACAAATAAGTGTATGATATGATACAAATGGACTAAAGCTATTTAAAATTAGTCAAACAATGTTTATTATTAAATTTTATAGTAGTTTTTATAGTTTTTCCATTTAAAAAATGCTTTCAATTCGTATTTTTCCTGTATAATTTATATCTCTATTGAATAAGAAAACTTACGTATGTAGTTACTATTATATGAATTGATTATATTGTTTTAAATAAAGTAAAGGTTTTGATATAAATTTAATCAGCATTTTTTATTATTTTTAATTACAAATTAACAAAAAGTTATATAACAATAATAATTACTAATTATTTCACTAATTATTCGTAGCAATTTATTGCTAGATGTGTCATGAGTAACGTATTATTTTTACTAATGATTTATTTTTTATAAGTATATTCCCATTATTATTAAATAAATCTTGCCTTAATAAGATAAATCTTGCCTTAAAAGAACTATGCCTTAATAAGACTCAAATTATATGCAATTTTTTTAATTTAATGAAGAAAGCAAATTAATCTTAATTCTCTTAAAATAAATTTCAAAATAGACAAATTCTGGAAAATGTAATAAAATTCGTAATTTATATTTCAATAATATATTTAGACTCCTAATTATTTTTTTGGTTTCTTTAAATGTACAAAACTATTATAATGTAAAGGGGAAGAGCTTTTTGAAAAATGTTAATCACGAGTAAAAAATGCCAAACTATATAAATTTTCAAAATTTGAGAATAATGAATCACAAATTATGTATAATCAGCTTCCCTACAATTCATTTGCTCAGAAACATTGGTAAGCGATATTTATTGGTACGTTTCTACATTTTGAATGAACGCCCTCATTTTAAGGAACATGTTGATTTGGGTACTATTATTTTTTGTTGATACTAAAGTTGAAAAATATGAATATTTTTTCATTACTGATGACTAATTTCTTTTACTCTAGATGATTGAAGTATCTAAATACAAATCTTGTATAAAAATATTAGAACTTGAAGCTCCTTTCAGAAATAATAGGATTTTTTTTTAAAAAAAATATTTGAATATATTCAAAGTAAAACAGTTTTCACTTTCATACATACATTATTCTTTATATCGTTTTAAAAAAAGCAAAATAAGAATTAAAAAAATTTTTGACAGTATTTCCAATTTATGCAAATTTTCAAATCCGATTTATAAATATGTGTGTTGTGTAACATTATGGAACTAATTATTTTACTCATATATATGGTAAATTAAATAGACAGAGAGATTATAGAAAATAAATTATATTGTATGCATGAATTTACACATTTATTAATATTTCAAAAAATCAGAACGATTTTATTTAAATAATTGCCTTATAACTTATAAAATGATTATTTTAGAGTTAAATCGAATTTAACAAATATTTTGTAAACCGAAAGAATAACCATAATTCTTTTGATATTCTCGGATGATTATATTTCTTCGTAAATTCTACTAGACTTTAACAGATGTAATTTCTATATTGCAATATATACTTAAAGAAAAAAGAAATATTGAAAATATTGGTTAAAACACTGGTAATATTTCAAGTTTCTGTGATGTGATATATCATGTTTACATAAAGGAACAGGAATATTCATCATCACATCAACAAGAAATGCGAAAATATATCAAGCAGAACTAACAAAAGGCAATTATGCTTAAATCTGTAGAAAAGAAAATGGAATCCCAATATACATTATGGAATACTATAATTTAATTATTAAACTTGACAATGGACAACATCTTATTTTCAAAATACATTATATAATTTTAATATGAAGATGATGCATTATTTAATTTATGAACCTAATAAAATAATATTAATATTTTTCTTACCTATCACATACAGCAACCTTTCACATGACCAAACCTTCACCACTTGAGGTAAATGTCAATTTTGGAAATGCTGCTCATTGGTGTAATCAAAGGGAACAATAAATTATCAAAACCCCAACCGTGGTTTCAAATACGTAGCATTGGCTGTTATATCCTCCAATAATATAAATTTTAGTGGCCAACTGTTTGTAGTAGGTTTACGTTTGAAATAAAAAAAAAAAATGAATACTGGTTGTGTGTGTGTGTGTGTGAATTATGATATTAATATAACCATGAATCTGTAAATATTTTAATGGATCAGAATATTAAATTTATTTTACAGATCAGATAATTAAATTTATTTTACAAATTATGAATTTTTTTTTTTTTACTTTGGACAATAAATAAAATACTGCCTAAAGGAAATTTTACAATGAAACTTGATAACTTTTTATATCATTTGAATTACTTCATATATTGAATAACATCCTGCATAATTTTATTTGATTAAAATATCCTTGTGTATTTAAAGAATATGGTATTCAGATGAATAATAGTGAAATGCGATTACCGAAAATATTTGGAGTTATATTGTTTTTTATTTGAAATATGTAATGATTGACAAAATATTACGTTTGTGTTATTTTTAAGCAATTTTAAGTTTTTTTTTAATATAATAATGTTCCAATCTAATATTCAAGAAAATTAAATTGTAAAATCATACAAATGTATGAAATCTTTGTTTTGTTAGTATGATGAATCAGTTACTTGCTGAAACATGAATTCTCTCACCTTAAAATTATTATTGCATTGAAACATGCAAATGAATGCACGTCTAAATGTTAAATGAAAAAAAATGAGATAGTAATCAATATAATGATGAAATACATCTTGCTTCAATATATTGGAATGTTTTTATTAATTATTAGATTTTTTTTCAAGAAAAAAAATTTCCTATTTAATTTGACTATTTACTGTAAAATTTATTCATTCCACTCTGGTGCATCCTAAACATTGAAATATCATAAATAATTTGAATTTTTATAGAATGTTTCTTATATGCAATTCGATAAGTAATTAATATAAACAACTGCCTACAGAAAATATTTGAATTATTAATCATATTACTTAATTTTTCGGCGAAGACGCCTAATCACTGAACTTTATTAATAAAAACTGAATATAATTTTTTAGAGTAAATAAAAAATAGAGATAAATAAAAAATGTATTTAGTTTAGTATTTACAAGCAATTTCGCCAATGCATTTACTTACTAACACGTATGATACGGGAATTTTGAGTTGTAGTTCAAAAAATGTATTTCATAATATGAGTCTTAAATGCACAAATGTAAAATCTGATATTTTTAGAAAGTGCTTACCATATGATATTCTTTTACATACATACATAATTTAAAAGTAAATAATTCCTATGGACACAAATTAATGTTTGATTAAAATTTCCAAACATTAATGACAATTTGCTTTTAAGAGAAAAAAATGTTGAAAATCTTCAGTAAGCCTTTTTTAATTTATTTATAACATCTTTATAAAGATTTAGGAAAATTTCTATATATAATGCCAAAGTATATTAAAGAAAACAGTTATAGCATTGTTTTATATGTTTTTTAATTAAAAATAAATAAAACTAAATCTAACACTACAAGTATGGCAATGCATTTCCTGAAATTTAAATTCACCATAACAATATATTAAATTAACAATCATTGTGAAACTTCTATCACAATGTTAGCTAGATGAAAACTTGATTTGAAAATCTTAGATAATTCTTTCGCTATTGACGAGTACCTAATTGGAAGACATGTCGAGATACGCCAAATCGGCGGTTGCAGTTACTCTGGTATCCTCGGCAACGGGATGTTTGATCGTCTCCTGCGACGTATATTAGACATCTTGTTAAGGTAACTGGCTTGTTACTCAGAAAGTCACTCCCATTTGCCAGATAAATGAAACCTCTTAGCAATGAGATGACGAATGTTTAATTTTTTTCAGGCCACAACCTTCTCTTTAATATTAAATAAAAAAATCACGTAAAATTACGTACAATACATGAAAGTAATTTTTTATTCAGTACACGTTTATATATATGTAAATATAAAATGTATAAAAATACTTAAAACTGTTTTTTAATTAACAGCTGAATATATTTACCCATTTGAAAGAGACCGTGATTGCAATATAGCTTGCTACTTAAATTTATATCTTTGTACATATTTAATCAGCATGTATTTGCTATATCATAGATATTTATGTGATATAGTGTTTAAAATGAATTATTACATGTTTGTCAAAAATTGAACGAAATAAAATTTTTATTTTATATATTGAGGTAAATAATTGCTACATAAAACTAAGTTTTAAAACTGCAAGCATTATCAAATTGAAAAATTAAATTTTTTTTTAATATTACTACAATGATTGTAAAATTTTTTATGAAATACATTATTATTTAAAAATATGATTAATGGTAGTAAGTGTTTTTTCTTATAATGAGAGAAATAATCGCTGTAAAAAACTAAGTTTTAAAATACGAAACGTTATCAAGTTAATAACCTGAAAAATTTATATATATATATATATATATATATATATATATATATATATATATATATATATATATATATATATATATATATATATATATATATATATATATATATATATATGTGTGTGTGTGTGTGTGTGTGTGTGTGTGTGTGTGTGTGTGTATATATATATATATATATATATACTATGCATATGTATATATAATATCGTAAACTTTATTCTCTCTGCACAATCAGTTTAAAATGTTAGAGAAAATATGATTCCACTTACATGTTAAATTTATTCTAATGTGTTATTATGATGTATTTATTTACTCTTTGTACAAATTCATCCAAATATTATATATTTTCATTACCTATTGTTTTAATGTTGATGAACAATTTTATTAAACTCAGCACTCTTAATTTATTATTAATGTGCATTAATAAATTGTGAAATTTTCTTATACTGAATAATAAGTTATCTTTTATATGATCAATAATTTCCTTAATTTCAATTAACATGTATTTCTCTTACTATTCATTAAAACTTCGAATTGTTTACATAGCCTAGCCAATTTCAGATACTACGCCAGATTTTCAAATATTTCAGGATTCGAACTCACTATTTGAAATCAATTTGCTAACTAACTGGGTCACCACGGCTACTTTTGTAATTCGTACTGTGTAGCAATAAACAGTCTTATCAATTATTTATTTTAATGCCTTTATAGGCAATTATCTTTGTTAAAAAGTTTGACGAATCAAAAAACAAAGAAAAATTAAAATGATATAAAATGTCTTTAAAGTATTATCATATTTTCAGTTAATTTAACATTAAGTATAAATATTTTGTTAAATGGAATCCACAAAATTTCAACTCAATTTCAGTTTTTATTTTTTGTCTGAACAAATATTTATAGATGTACTTAGCAATTACTTTTATTTAAATTTAAAAATATAATAATTATAAAAAATTTCAAAATGTAAAGTAATAAAATACTTGCATTTTTATTATGTTCTTTATTTTAACCTTAAAAGAATATCTAAAATAAGTTACATTGTTATGCCTTCTCTTTATAATCGACATGCAAGCAAGCTGTTGTTTCTTCAAATACGGGCTTCTTTACAATAAATTTCCTTCTCCGTTCGGTCAATTGGTTTAGAATGGTGGCATATGATATTTAGAAATGGGTAGAGAAAAATTATTTTTTTTGGGCGAGATCGATTTCTGTTTTATCCAGGCTTGAATGAAATCTAATCCTTTTTCAATACTCGTGAACATGCAGCATTTTATGCTAATATTTTCAATACTACTACATAATATATATATATATATATATATATATATATATATATATATATATATATATATATATATATATATATATATATATATATATATATATAACTCATATATAACTCATTTTCTTAATCTCTAAATATAAGAATGTTATAATAAAATGTATTTATTTTTTATTTAAAATACTTTATAAGCAATTAAAAATATTTTCTGATAAATATAAAGCCTAAAATAAAGTCGATGTTTAATATCATGTAAAAAATATTCACGTTTAGTTATTCCTGTTTGGCTACACATTACTATTTTAAAAAATATTTTTTAAATTTGCTTAAAACTTTAACATTAATCAGAACAAGAAATTTAAAATTTAACATTAAATTTAAGAGAAAACAACATGATACTAATTTAATTCATGTAAATAAATTAAATTCAGCCTATTTAAAAATAATTTAATGATAAAAAAATGTGTTAGCAAAATCGTCATAAAAAGAGTTAAATTTCCTTTCTTAAGGACACGTTGTAATTTTTCGTTAGGTATCATAGCTATGAGTAAATGAGTCTATAAAACGGTTTTAAAATTTTCAGCCATTTTATTACGATTTCAAAGCAATAAAACGTACAAAATTAATAAAATGGTGATTGTTCATTCGTTGCCAAAAAAGTTAATCAATAGTAATTCATTACAAAATTTTGCACTATTCAGACAAACGTTGCAAAATTAACGATGCCAAAGCATTTTAATTTGTATTTACGCACTGTGATTTTTTTTTTTTGCACTTTAAATATAAACCTTTATGAGATATGTTCCTAATGTTATAATTTATTAAATATAGCAACCTGGACAAAGTCGAAAAATGTTGTTATTGTTTACTAATGCCACTTGGACAAGCCAAGCTCGGAATGCTATGCGAATTAAGTCGATTGTTAGCGTCTTTCGTTTTAATCAGAGCACCTTGAAGGTGAAAGTACGACTTTACACACATGCCATAAGCACCCATTTATAGGGTACGCAACCATTCACACCTCATTCTTACAAGGAAAGGATAAAGACAGTATAGATAGAGAGAGAAAGTACATCCATTCCCGAACCGGGATTCAAACCCAGGACCTCATTATCCATAGTCAGTCACGCTGACCACTTGACAAGTTGGTCGGCTCAAAAATGTAATTAAAGGTAATAAAGTACTTCATATATTTTCGACATCATTAGGGTTGATTTTAAATGTGAGTAAACTTATTATTTCCACAAGACAAAAAATCAAGGATTATATTTCTCAAGAAGCGGAAATTTGTATAGTCATCCCTTGTTTTATTTTCCTATTATTAGTTGTTTTAACTAATTTTTTCCTTATTGACAATACTTAAATTTGATGTTGTAATTTGAAATACCTAAAAATTCCTCAATTTTATCTTGATTTTGTAGTTGTGTATATAAGTATGCTTTGTTACATATATTACTTATACGAAATAGAAAATCTCTTAACACAGTATCATCATCATGATTTTTCCCAATTAAATCATATTATTCACTTTCTCAGATCTTATAAAAACAGCTTCATCACCATGATTTTTACCATTAAATCCTACAATTCGTTTTCTTTCTCTCTCTCTCTCTCTCTCTCTCTCTCAAAAAAATAGAATATAGGTAATCAAAAAAAAATCAATGTAGATTAATATTTTATCCATTAAATTCTCGGCTATATATCTCAGTAGATTACAAACCAAATAAAGCTGAGTACTTATTTTTGTCATCAATTTCATATAGTCTAGTAAAACATTGTCATTTTACTTTTTCCTATATGTAATTTTTTTAAATTAATATTTCATAAACCTAACTATATTTCCTTGTGAGTGATATTGGGAAAATACATAGTTAATAAAATATTGGAAAATTAATAATGATGTATATATAAAATATACATTGGAACAAAAGTGCATGAGTATTTTAAAGTCATGCATACAAATTAAAAAAATATATAATTACACATTGATTGTTAAGGAATAATAAAAAAAATACAAATTAAATTTTAATAATGCGTTTTATAATTTTATTAATCTACATTACAATTTTCCTTTACTATTGGATCAAGATTCAATATAAATGAATAAATCTTAAATCATGCTGAAATGCATTTATACGTTTGTATTCATGTTTGTATAAGAAACCATTTTGTATAGCATATATAAAATTCTAGACAGTATGAGATTTTCCCTAACATGCATTTATTTAATCATAAAATAATATGAATCCTAAATAGCTTTCATATTTTTTTTAGCAAATGACTTATTAATAATTTAAGATCTACGCAAAGTTCAATAATTCTGCTTAACGTAATTGAATGCATGAAATTTAATCTCTTCATAAAGCAAAACTTTTTTTAATGGAATAACTTAGCAAATTGCTTTTAATGTACCATATGAACCATTTAATTTTCTAAAATATTAACATGAAATGTTTTAAAAGTTTACAGGCAATTTTCAAAAATGCCTAGTTATTTAATTATCTTTAAATATTTATTAAAATTAGAAAGTAATTATGCAAATGCAATAAAAATAATTCATAATTTTATGAAAAATAATTACCTTCAGACTTTGGTGCAGAAAATTTCAACAAAAATTTGAGTAAAGGCTAAATTTTACTTAAATTATTTGTCTCGGGAAATTTTATTAATTTTAAACTGCCAATCATTTAACTCAGCATCATTCATTTTAATTTTACTAAGTTATAAAAGAAAATGCAAATTTTCAATACCGAAAAATTAATTAAAAAATATACAGTTAAATATAAGCTGTGCTTAAGCTATCTTACTTATTCTTATTATATTCAGTTCTGAATCCAGAACAATAAAACCTTGAAGCTGGTTGACCATTTGCCATGCACTAAAATTAAATTGATTCTGCTATAAAACTCCATGCATAATGCACATGTATTGCTATTTGAATTTTACATTCAAGCGGGACCTGAGTCTTATGAGACCCATAAAGTGGAGTTAAATGTGACAGCGAAATGCGAGAAGTGTGTGTGTGTAGGAGCACACATAAAGATTATTACTTTATTTTCAAGGAAAAGAAACCTCTTAAAACTCGCATTGCAGTTCACCTTAAAATATATTTTGTTATAACCGTGAAGAAAAATATCGAATTTTTGGAATTGTTATTTTCAGTTTCAGTTTACGAAATTTTCACAAAATTTTAAATGCATGCAGTTCACTTTTATTAGTATTTACTTGCAATATCTAAAAACTATTCTCCAAAGGGTAGAAAATCTATAAGAAAAAACAATTAAATTAAATATATATGTATATAAATTGTGTAAATTGTATCAAAATATTATCTAAATTTCATTTTGTTAAAGTTGTTAAAGTATATCTACTGAAAACTAGGATTGTAATTGATGCCATTCCACATTGTATGTTATCTAAATAATTATTAATTAAAGCATTATTTGAGTAACATATAATATAGATGTTGTAAAATATAAGTAATGATGAAAGAGAACTATGTGTAATTCGATAAATTCCGTTGAAATACAAAATCGAATGTAAAATTTTGATATTCGTTCTCATAAAATGTGTGTATACACGTATGTTTTTTAAAGTATTAAATATAATTATTCTTGGGTAAAATGGTACAGTCAATATTTACTAATGGAGTTCATAACAGCATTATCATACAATTTCTGAAAACTACTAAAATAAATATTATTATGTTGTTACTAATTCCAGACTATCTAGCTAAGTTAGATAATCTCCTTAAATCCAAAAATGTAAACCAAAATATTTGAGCAATAGAAGATCCTGAAAGACCTCGTCAATTTTTAAATTCCAGTAAACTAAAATGAGCGCTACGGTCACCCTGTCAGCCCTACATCAGGCTTTCAAGGGAGATCTTCTGTCCTTGCTGTAAAGTGAGTGCTTTGACGTGACCTTCCATCAAGAGCGAGAAAACCGTTTACTAAAAATAAATAAAAATATTTATAATAACACTTCAACTTATATCGAATATTAAGATTTAAAATAATTTATTCATATTAGCTGTCAATTAAAAATAACTGCTTATAAAAATATTGTTGTGAAGATGTCAATTTATTGATGTGAAGCAAAACTTTGATGACACTAATGGGCTCTGACCATTCATAATAAAATCTCGACTTCTTACATTTTATTTATTCTTAACTTATTTAAATCAATTTACAACATAACTAAACATTTGCGCAATATTTCTTTGATTACATATCATGCACTGTTGATTTTTTTATTCTGTCAAATAAATACAATTTTAAGCTAATTTTTTCATAGCATAATATTTAAAATAACAAGTAAAAATATTCTAGAAATATTTCATGTTTTAGACAATTTTGTTTTTTTTTCAATAAATTAGTTTCAATTAATCTTGTTAATTTTTTTAAAAAATATTTTTTACAATAACTAATTTTCAGCATAATAATCATCATTAAATATTAATTTAATTAAATTATCGCTTCTCAATTATTTCTGCCCCAAAATACTTGAAACATCAATTGTTTCCCGTCATCAGTGTTCTCTAAATAAATGATTCTATACTAAAACGTTTATAAATATAACAATATTTTAGTAAAATTTAATTTAAATCTTCATCAGAAAATATTTTCAATGTGATTAAAATTAATAACATGACTCTTATGAAAATATTTCTGTTTTAGTAAAAATTTATCTTGGTATTAATTATCTATCCAGAAAGCTTGTGATAATTTAGATGACAAGTTAAATTATGATAATTATGATAACAAGTTAGAATACGTGGTTGACTATCCGTTGCACGAACAATCTGATTGAGATGGCTCACAAAATCTCAAGGTTGATCATAAGCCAGGTGAGTTTGCTGTCCAAGTAGAACGGTAAACTCACCCTGGTTCAAGTTGAACTATACATGTACGAAGGTATGAAAGTTCGAATTGTCCGGCTGATATATACCATCATCATGAGAAAAATAATTCGCATATAGAGTGGACATGACCAGAAAAGACTGGTTGTATTGATCCAAAGTGCCTTCAATTGGCCATAATATTTTCACTTTCTGCCTCGACTGGTTCGGGAAAAGTTTTAGAGTGTTTGATTTCAAAGGATTAAAGTTGTATATGACAATTTCTATATATCCGTGGGAGCATAAATTAAGATTAATCGGAAATTGCATTGTCAATACTATAGACATCCAGTTGCAGTACTCGCTTGCAAATTCCAGCCTTCATCGTCGATGAACAGCAGTCAGAACAGGTGCAGGAACAAGACGTCTGTTTCGGACATCCAGACGCAGCAAAATTCACTGAGCAGTAGTTTCGGAGACACTGTTGGTAGCCTATTGGGTCATCTGCGTGATCCGTTGTTAAATTGTTGCATGGTCTTTCGCTTGTATGGCTCCACAAATTCCGTTCATCTCTGAAATCTATGACATATGGTAATATATATTTGTCATATCACTAATTTTGGACAATCCCATTTTGCCAGAGATGATAAACTTTTACCACGTCTGCAAGCGAACATGACCGTTTAAAAATTGTTATCGCCATTGGCCCGAAAACTAATTATCCTACCTCTTTTGGATGTTGAATAAATCCTTCCGTTTGTGCATTACGTCAATTATTGCAAGTTTTTCCGAAGTGTTCACACACCATTTATACATTATCAACTGCAAAGGTCATTGCCAGTGTTGTCAATTGACATTGTCATCAAAGAAGCTGTCAAGCTTGTTAAAGGACACCACGTCCTGTAATTATTTGTTCAGATATCAAGAAAGCACTTAAAGCTGTCAGCAACCCGACATCAACCAGCCTTATAAATTAATTTTAGTTTGTAACACAAACAGCTTTTGTAAATTTTCATGTTATTCACAAACAGTATTTTTAGATTATGTAATTTTACTTAGTTTAATATTGTTTTATTACTCCATAATTTTCGTACATACTTTTTTATAATTTGTAATCTTTTGTTTCCTTGGATTAAATTGTCCATTGTGTGGTGGCTATGTTTGAGAACTCAAGATTGCAAAATGGGGTTTTTCAATGCAGTGGCTCTATTTTCTCTCCATTGTCTACCATCATTTTGGTGTAGCTCTTTTGAGCTGGGTACAGAGATATTCGCAAGCTTAAATATAAGCTTGCCTTATGTGATTGGTTAGTTAACGCCGTAGTCGCAAGTGCGTAGCGGGCACATTAATGTGACAGGAATGCGTAAATTTGTATATTTTATTTTTCATTGGACAAAATATTTTAACTAATCATTTAGTTTTGTAAATATGCTCATTGAAAAAGTTTACATCAATTACAGTTGAACCATATTGTGCCTTTATATAAAAATGATATTATTACTATATAACTTATGGATAACATAAAATTATATTTAGTATCTAAATATAAAGCTTGTACTACCATTTGAGTATATATAATATTTAATTTTAATCAATAGATAAATGCATATAGAGAATACCATAAATTTGCAACTATTCATGTTTTTTTTAATGTAATAGAGATGTAAACTGATAAAAACTAATTTTTGAAACACAAAAAATGACTGGAACAATATAGAAACAAAACTATCATTCATGCTGATATTCTTCAAACTGAAAACAAAGGTGTTTCCTGATGAACATTAGTGTTCACTGACGATTCCCTGGTTGTCTCATAAGCACTCAACTATTTCAACTGTTTTAGGTGTTGAGTAAGTTTAATATCAATAAGATAATAACGTATTTCATCCATTAATTTTTTTCTATTTTCTATCTTACATTGGTATTCCTTGTAATACACATTTTTTTCACACATGCATTATTTTAAAGAACATATAATAAAATAAAATAATTATTTAAAAATGTTGATGGTAATACTTTAACGTTTCACTTTTTTATTCTTTGTAATTTTAAAGTAAAAATCGTATATATTCAATATTAACTTGATTGAAATAAATTCTATTTATAATTTATTTTCATTCTGTAGCATTATAGAACATTTTAAACCAATTATTTTTAATAAAATCAGTTTTTTGCAAAAAATATTTTAAGTTTTAAATATGCATGAAAATTGTACATCATCTAATTAATTTTAGAATATTGAAGTTATTTTTTCATATTTTTTTATCAACACATATGTGTTAATAAAAAACATATGAAAAATAATTTCCATGAAAGAATAGAGTAATGTCCTTTAATAATTTGCAAACCAGGCATGTTATTTTCATTTTAGTAATAATTTTAGTACGAACTAACTTATAAATTAAATTTATCATCTACAAACCTTAATTATTTCCGATAGCTAATTTTTGCTTTAAAATGCAGGATATTAAATTCAACAATTATGCTTTGCAGACGACTTGGCAGTCGTCTAAACAGCTCATATCTCGTGAGACGACTAAATTTATGTAAATTTAACTAACAAAATTTGTTTATAAGTAATTTCAATGTAAATTCTTTATTGAGAAATGTTACATTACTCAAGTTACTGTTAACATTACGCAAGTATCTGTAAACAATGTATATTACTAGAATAAAAGTTGTATTTACTGTAAAGTATTTATCAGCAATGACTTCTATTTAGTA
This sequence comes from Latrodectus hesperus, assembly GCA_037975125.1. NCBI lineage: Eukaryota > Metazoa > Arthropoda > Arachnida > Araneae > Theridiidae > Latrodectus > Latrodectus hesperus. The sequence continues at coordinate 12,241,580 of CM075853.1, forward strand.
AAAGCAAATATTTGCCAATGTAACTATAATTTAAATGAAAATTATTAATGCTTTATCTTATCTTTGAATTAGAAATATTTTTATGGAAATTAAACAATTTTAATCACTTTATTCTGAGACTACATGAGAGTTGTATAAATTCTGTTGCAGAAAATTTCTAGGTAAAATTTATTTTATCGAATATATAAAACTCTGAAAATCAGAACTAGTACATGTTTAATTTCTATTTTTACAAGTTAGCTATCTAAAATAATTTAACCTATATTCTTACATTAATGTAACCTGTCACTTTTTTATTGAAATGGATCACCATTTAAAAATGTGTACATTCAGTTAAATTTTATTTATATTAGAAATAGTCGACAATGTTGTAATGCAGCTGTAGAAAGCTACAAATATAGCCATACTGTTTTAAAAATTCAATTTCAAGGAAATCTAAAAATGAGGATAGAAAATTTTGCTTTTGAATGATACAGGGAATTAAATATCTTTCCTTAGAAAAATGAGTCACACAGTGGGCAATTGTTGTGAGATTTGTAACTGCCACATGTTAATGACATTTTAATATATATCTGTGATTAGTTGTATTCACAAATTAAATTATATGAGCATAAAATAACTTTTATAAAATTAAAAGATAAAATCAATATTCGATTTTCTGAGATAAAAATTAATTGAATATACTTAAACTGGTAAACTATACTGCTTTATTGGTGAATTCCCATTTTTGCTGAAGAGGCATGAAGTAGAACATTTCAATTTCTCTATGATTTCCTTATTTGGGATAGTTAATTAGCAGAAATTGTATTTTTTGATGAGAAATGTGAATAGACTGTGGGTCTGAAAGTACTATTGTCAAGATTTAACAAAAAAGGGAGTAAACGCCTTTTAAATGGGGAATCATGGTGATCTGGGATGACTTTGCTTACAATGATACCAATGATATAAATTAACAAGCATTGATTGCAAAGAATTAGATATTTCTTAATAATATTAAAAAACTCTAAAGTAATAATTGATTGCAATATGATAACGTATAATTATGAATACTTGGATTGATTCTTAACAAAATTTAAGTTGAATCGTTAAAACGTACGATGAAACCTAAGTTACATTAAATTGGTAAAATAATTTACAATTTATCAATATACTTTCTATTTTAGGGATTGCTTCATCTATATTTAAAGTTAATTTATAAATTTTTATTTGAAATTATAAAATATTATAGAAAATATCTGTATTTGTCTAGTAACTGCCCATATTTTATATTGAAGAAGTTATTGAAATTAAAAACTGCATGGATTGATTTTTACAAGAATTTTCATTCTAATTGCCATGTAAGAAGTAATTGAAATATTATATTTTTTTACTTTGAATGCAAGACCATCATAAATTATCCTGAATCTCCAAAACACTATCAATCACGAAAAAAGACATTCACTTTCTAAGTGAGTTAGAAAAAATTACTCCAAGGAGTTAGGGAGACAGGAAAAAAAAAGCAAATTTTGCTTCGCCGCAACAATATCAAAGAAAAATGAATCTCTCATAAAATTGAGCTTAACTTTTTTAAAGATTTATAGTCAAGTAAAACTTTAGATGGGAAATCTAACAAGGGACAAGAGAAATGAGACTTTCACTTTTTCTTTCTTGGAAACTAATTGCTATTTGATGATTAAATTTCACTGTCCGCACTCAGCTCATACTACTTTATGGCATAATGTGACATGAAGAATCTAGGCATTTTCTGCTCATACATCTTTCAAAAACTAATTTAAATGAGATTTGGTTTTATAATTTATCTTTGTCAAATTCATTTTGAAATTTATTGTGATTTCATATAAAGGATTGGTGTTATTGCAAGATTTGTTTTCTTGTCGAAAGTTATATGAATGTTGAAGAATAGAGTTAGATAATGTAATTAACGATAAATTTTGAATAATAATTTTAGTAAAGTTTTTTGTATTGTATTTTTATTCATATTTATTTTAATTGAGGCACATTTTAATGAATATAAATGTGGCAATTTGATAATAATCATATTTAAATTTCTAAATAATAAATAGTAACTTGAATATTATGTCTTTAGAGCACAATTAAAAATATTTGCATTACACTATGAAGCTTTTAGTTTAAATATTAAAGAAATATTTTCATTTTTGTTTTATTTATGACGTTTTCTACCACAAATTAAAAATACCATCTATCCCACTGAAATTTATATAATGAAGTCTAATAATTTGGATTACTGTCATCCAAAGAATTTTTAACAAATATTTTAATTGTTATTGTATTTAAGCATAAAATAAAAAAATTGATCTCATTAAAGGAAAAATAAATATAATTTGAAATAAAACTTGCATGTTAATTATTTCCATGAATTTCAATTTCGAATGTAAAACTATTTAAATTTTGCATGATATTCAAAATATAATAAACATAATTGTATCTAATATAATACACTTTATTATATAGAAGTATAATACACTTTATTATGAAAGATGCAAGAAGTTATAACACATTTTATTATGCAAGAAAAATTCGGCAAAAGTTACTTTTATAAAAACCATAAGTGATTATAATTTTGCATGTTATGTGTAAAAACGTAGTTGATATTTTAAGATCAACAAGATTTTATTGTAGTTTAAACTGAATTAAGAATTTACATATTTTAGACAGTAACACAAAGAGGTACATCCAGGAGAACTTGGTATTCATTTAGTATTTTAAGTATCTAAAAATTATGAATAATTTGAATTATAATAGAAGAAAATTTTTATTTAAATTAATAAATATGTTTTTTATGAAATTAAATGAAATGTAGAATTTACATTCATTATAGTTCTCGATTTTAATTTTTGAAAACTAAAAAAAGGTTTAACTACATTACTGCAAAGGAACAAAACAGTCTTAATTTGCAAGAAAATTTTTCCAAATAATAATGTTTTAAAGTGAAAATATTTTCCATGATGGTATTTAATATAACATCCATTCAAAATTAATAGATGACCTATATCAAAGCATACTATTAAAGGTATAATTATCGTAATTGTATTTATAATAATCTTATAATGGTAATCATGATATTAGTAGAATGATAGTTAAACTTCATCAAAAATATATAACATGTGATTATTATTATCTTGAAATCATAAAATATTTAATACTGCTATTTTTATTGAAATAAAAAGTAAAATAATTATCTAATGAGTAAAATTTGTAGTTTAAATTTATTTATTATACATAAATGCTAATATAGATTCTAAAAAATCACGTTGTGATGATATTTCCAATATGCAACAAAATATTTATATTTCCAATAGCAGGGTGAATACAAGGAATAAAACAAAATTAAACACATGAAAAATCACAAAATAGACATGAGACGAGTACAAAACAATGTGATTATTTCATGAAAATGTTTAATTTGTGAAAATGTAATATTGGATTGAGTGAAAAATACAATTTTATTAACTTTGCAATAAATGTAGTGCACTACGTTTTTCATTTTCCATATGATAGTATCAAACACATATTTTCTTGAATGAAACATAAAGTTATTTAGGACAGTGTAATGTTTTCTAAATTGTACAGAGATCCTTTTATTTTATTAAAATTATATTTCACACAAGAAAAGTACAACGTCTGTATTCAGAAAATATAAATACCATGATTGCAATATTTTGAGTATTAATTAGCTCAAATGAAATAATTTGTAATATACGTAACTTTTCTCATTATATTTTTTTAATTTTTTTATCACATAATATATTATTTGCTAGTATTTATGTGATATTCAATTGTTTTTTACGAGGAAATCACATTAAGTTAGAATTAATTTCCATTCATGGAGAAAATAGATAAATCACAAATATTAAAATCAGCTCAAAAATATTTAACTTTCAAAGTATTTTAGAATAAAATTTTTGTTTTCAAATCTATAAGGGACATATTCCCAGCAATTTTTCGTTCCTATGGTTAAATACGTACGTCACATGAGATAGAATACACAATTGTTAATATTAAATTAATAGAAATAAAAAAATTTCACATTTAATATATTTTTAAATTTTAAGATGGTATTTTTGTAGCATTAATAATTTAGATTTGGAATGAATATAAATATAAATTCTCCGCACTGCTGCACTTGCTTATTTCGGTCTTTTAAATAATGAATTAGAAATTATAAACTGATTGTGTTTCACTTACAAAACTGCTGTGAAAATTACATTAGTTTTTAAATTTATTTATTATATTTACCATCATTTCTAGCAATCTATATGCGGGCACATACACACACCTATATATATAAACACACACACACACACACACAGATATATATATATATTAATAGATGCATCTGTGTATCTTTATGTTGGTGTGCATGTTAGGAGACATTTGCTAATCTGAATCACTTGAATCAATAACTAATATAGAAAGGATTGTATGTGATTGGTTTTAGAAGGTGTTAAGTTGCCAGGCTTAAAATTACACTTTAAAGAGTTTAACTCATATTTTACTGAAAATACAGATGTAACAATATTTAAAGGAACGATTCTTATATAACAAATTTGTAAAGTATGCAAAATGACACAACACAAAAAGTATATATATATATATATATATATATATATATATATATATATATATATATATATATATATATATATATATTCGTATCTTTTTGTTGGTAATATTCCTTTCTGAAGTGCTGATTTCTATATTTGCAATTATGGAAGACGACTTAAAAGAATAAAAGGAAAAAATATAAGTTATTTAAGTAAACTATGTCAATAAATATGAAATGTACGACTAATTAATATACTTGTTTATATTAAACATATAAAAACATCTATAAATCAATAATTAGGGGTGTAGCGAAAATACAATATAAAAATATCTAGATGTACGTTTGCAGATATTAGCATTATCCATCCCCTCTCATTTTTATGTATAAAGAAATTTGAAAATTAATAATAAATTAAAAATCTCAATATAAAAGTAGTTCTAACAGGAGATTACTTTATATATTTCAAAGCATATACTTATTTTGAAATAGTATGATTTTTTTTTCTATTTTAATACAATATTTGCTTTAACGGAACAAAAATAATATGGCATGATCAAAAATATGTAGAATACCTGATTTAAGGTATAAATTCGATTATAAACCCAAGTGTTTACTCTGTTATTCTTGAAAACAAAAATTGTAATAGCACAAGTAACATATAAAACATTTTTCAATGTAGTTCAATGTTTACCATAATCAAATCTTCTGCTATTTCAACTTTAATTCGATAAACTATGTATAAGTATAGTGGATGATTGCAATGTTATTCAATAAATAACATAAAATTTAATTACAAATTAAATGGAAATCACAAGTCACAAGATATTAATATAGATAAAAACATGAGGCACGTGTATAAGTTTATTATAATTTAATAGTTAAAATCAAAAAGGTAGTTGAATTTATATTGCGTAATACTAAAATAATAGGTCTTTTTTTAAAAATATTCTTCCCTTCAAATGTACCTGTAAATTTCTGAAAACATGTTGTATCTAATTTAAAACATCTTAATGTTTTCACTTATCATATATCTGATGTATACAAATTAATCATAAAATATATAATTTATCTGATAAAACTTAACCCATAAAACATATGTTAAACTCTAATATATATTTAATAAAAAATTAAAATGTACTAAAATTTAATACAAAGGCACAAGTACACATAAATATGATGTAAAAAACATACATACATACATACATACATACATACATACATATATATATATATATATATATATATATATATATATATATATATATATATATATATATATATATATATATATATATATATATATATATATATATATATATATATATATATATATATATATATATATATATATATATATATATATATATATATATATATATATATATATATATATATATATATGCATATAACTTCTCGTCATAAATATATGTTATTATCTATACACTTACCTTTTGGTGTAGTGACTTTACATAAAGCAAGAATTATTCCCATAATATAAACATTCATCTCAATTTTTCGATTTTCGTTCTTGATAACCATTTTCCGATATTTTTCCACCTCTACCTTGGAATTATTTATATGCGTCTTAGATTTTAATGCATGATCAATATGATCACCTTTTTATAAATACATTTATTTGGAGGGAATGGTAATTTTTACTTTTTTTCTTCTATTTTCTCTTGCTTTTTCCTTTAAAAACTCTGCGCGGCAAAGTCTTCTTTTCGTTTTGTTAGTAATCTATATCAGTTTCAATACATCATATGTACATTATTGTCACAGTTACTTACGATTCGTAACGAATTTAGAATGATTGTCTTGTCTGAAACTATTGCAAAATTATTTCAGATGTCAGTACACAACTACTACTTCGAATTTGAGACGTATGCGGTGATAATACTGCACAGAAAAGCAAATTTCTAAGCTAATACTATTTAAAGCACAAGAACACAAACGTAGAAGAAATATTTATCAACTAAGCCATGGTAATTTTATAAAAGTGCTATTTATTTTACAAATTGAAAATGAATATTTCAGTAAAATAATAGAGTATTAATGAATTATTCTTCAAGAAGGTTATAACAACACTAATTATTTGAAAATCATGAGAAATATTGTTTTTCCAAATTTTCATCCATCAATTCGTAAGGAAAAAATTAAAATTCTCAAGAACAATTGATTTGTATTTTAATTTGCTTATTAATCTTAACTTGATATTTTACAGTCATACATAAAAATGCTATCGAGAACTAATACCCACAAGAGAGTTTTTGTTAATAATAAATATCTTCAACCTCTTAAAGACACGAGTTTAGTTTGTAACTGAACACTCTCTGAAGGAATGTTACGCAAGCTGAAAAAGTGACTCCAAACTCATTCGCACGAGAGGTTAGAAATAATCTGCGCCCCAGCTGTGAAGCGACCACCTTTCTCTACTTAAACGACCTCCGTGCCTTCTGCCGGCCAATTCACAGACATCCCGCTCCGGCGCAAGGAATTTGATGCGCATGCGTAAAGGGAATCGTTTTAAAAGGATGAAGCGGCGAGTGTAAAAACGTTTCTGAAGATGCTCGTATACGGTCTTCAATAAAACCTCGAGAAAATGAAAACCTTAACCAATAATTAAGATCCTGTATCAATATTTATAATTTAAAAAAGTGAAAATAATGTGTTAAAAATAAACATAATTAAGGTATTATTTGACACCTAATAGAAATATGTATCTATCTATCAATCTATCTATCTATCTATATATATATATATATATATATATATATATATATATATATATATATATATATATATATATATATATATATATATATATATATATAAATTTCATATTTTGGTTAAAATTAAATAATCTACTCTTAAGTTTTTGGATAGACATAAATTAAAAAATACAGATTTGAATGTGTGTTTTATTTAAATACCATCTTTTAATTAATGCTTTTTGACGTAAATTAACAGATTAAATTTTCATGAAAATTATCATGATGTATAGTTTATGTTTTGCTATCTGCTATATGCGTTTGCCATAAGTAGCTACAATAAATAAAGCAGTCACAGTTAAGAATATTATAATTTAAAATTTTAAATTTTATTAAATTTCACAACGTGATATTTTTACAATTCAAATTAAATATCACAATGTGATATTTAATTTGAATTGAGCAAAAAATGAAAAGAAACATACATTTTTTTCTAACTTATGTGGAATGCATTTATACCAATATGAATATCAAGGCGGCATAGTTTCTTATTTACTCAGATGTATACACAAAAACTTATATATAATTATGAGCTGAAAATTATTTCTTAATGCACTTGGTAAACAAAATCTCGCAGTAACTTTAATAAATGATCATTAAATATGCTTATTTTTGGATAAATATATAATATATAAAGATAAAACTGGAATCACACGGTCTCCAAATTTTTCGTTCAAAAGTGATTTCTAATAAAAGAGTTGAATCTGTTCTTTTAACTACGAAAAGTGCTTCTAAACTCTCTTTTTAATTATCTTTTTATAATAATTCTCTTTTTTCCATTTATTAAATAAATTCTTTTCGTTATAATCATAGAGGAAAAACGGATAGTCTCAAGTTTGTTAATTATATATATATATATATATATATATATATATATATATATATATATATATATATATATATATATATATATATATATATATATATATATATATATATATATATATATATATATATATATATATATATATATATATATATATATATATATATAATATTTATATTCATTTGTGTGTGTGTGCGTAAATATTTACTTATATAGGATGTATCTATATACATATTTAGAGATAGACCGTTAAGGATTAAGAGAAAGTTAAATTAATGTTTACTCTTTACATAACAATTGTTGTTGCTGTTGTTACTAATGACACTTGGACAAGCCAAGCTCACCTTGTTATATGCGAATAAGATCGATTGGGAGCGTCTTTCGTTTTAATCAGAGCACCATGTAGGTGAAAGTACGACTTTGCTCTACACACTTGCAAGAGATACCCGCTTATAGAGTAGGCAATCATTCACACCTCATTCATACAAAGAAAGGACAAAGACAGGACAGATAGAGAGAGAAAGTATATCCATGCTTGAACCGGGATTCAAACCCAGGACCTCCTTATCCGCAGTCAGGCACGCTGACCACTAGACAAGTTGGTAGGCTACATAATGATTAATTTAATTTAACATAGAGTAATTTTTCTACATCTTTTAAAACATTTATTCATTAATGTTATGGTTTTTCTTTTAAAGAATACAATTACAATAAGAAATAAATGAATGCATGGAAGGTATAACTTGGATGATTTCAGAAATCTAATTAAAATCGACGCCATGAGTTTCCCACAACATCTATCTCAGTAAATGTAATCTTTAGTTTCATGACATACATCAAGCAATATAAATTCCACAAACTGTGTTCTGTTTTAATTAAATGTAAGAAACCTTAATAGAGTCGGACTTGTTCAGTGAAAAGAAAATACAAACAGGGAGCAATAAAAATATCTATTTCTCTACGAACGAATTCTAAATAAAATTCACCAAATCACTGCCCAGGAACGATCTGCCTTGCAACAGTGCCATTTCCAATCGTTGTAGTCTCTGCTCAGATGGATCTGTCTAAATTGAAGTCAACTCTGCGAACCCTTACTTCCTGAGTTCCATAGAATGTTGCGGAAAGTTGGCTTCCAATTGATACGACTTAATCTTCACAATACAATTAACTCGTACGCGATTAAGGGAATACTGAGACTTAACTGTTCTCTTCTTAATTTGAGTTTAAAAAGGAAGTATTTTGTTTCAAATACTTCCACTTTTAAATTTCTTCTTTAGTATTGAAATAATTTTATTTTTAGTAAAAAGTAATATATTATATAATTATGTTTGCTTTATTTAAATTTAAAATGAATTGATATGTTATAGAACTTCTAATCTATCTGAAATATTTCAAGTTTATTTATTTTAGTGATTTATAAATGCACAGAGCTATATATATCTCAAAATATTTTGTTCGGATTTAGATATTTTTTTAATCCAAACAAATTTTTTGAAATATACATACATTTTGAAAAATATATAATAAAATACATATTCAAGTAAAATATCAAACAATATATGCAAATGAAAAATGATAAACACCATTCGTTTTATTAGTTATATATTTGTTAAACACCACACTATTTCATAAAATATGTAAGTGTGCATCATATGGCAGATAAAATATTTTTAATTTAAAATATTTTCAATTAATTTGTAATAACATCAATGTTAAATATTCCTTTACGAAAAAAAATAGGAATTTGTTTATGTTTTCAATTTAATCATGTGTTTACTTTTTTTCCAACGGCGAGCACTTGGGTAACTAACCCTTCGCCACAACAAGGCTGGAAACTGCTACTCATTTGTCGTAACCCAGCGGGCATCTGTGAAGCAAGTCACGGAGGTGAGTAGCGTTGCTCGCGCCATACCACCACAAACCCGTTTATAGGGTGGACCACATTCATACATCATCACAGAAGAAAGGACAGAAAAACACAGAGAAAACAGAGAAAGAAAGTAACATCCCAGCCCGAATCGGGATTCGAACCCAGGACCCAAATCTCAGGAGTCAAGAATGATAAACACTCAACCATCAGTCGGCTATGCTGTTACGAACTATATAAACATTTTAGAGGATGTAAATTAGCAATTTAATAATTTACAAACTTTCTTAAAACTTAAACTGATTGAAATGAACTTAAATAAACATGCGTAAAAAACTAAACTAATAAAAAGTAACTAAATATTTAAATGGTATATATTACTTAATATTTTCATAATTTAGCAGGTTTTCTGATGCATTTCCTAAACTATCTTATTTAGTACAATTGTTTCATTCAGAGCTGTTATAATTTGTAATGAAACGAGTACAAATTATTAACGCATACTTAATTAAAGCTAAATTGGTTAAATAAACAAACATTAATAAGAAATAAGACACAGTATTTTAAATAATTTAGCATGAAAATTGAAATTAAAAAAACAAATTGCAAAAAAATATTTTTTTTATTTCTAAAAAGTGTAAATTATTCAAAATTTAAATACATTGCATATTTCACAGAGAGTTAAAATGTGTATTGAAGATTTTTTCTTTGACACTTACGTATGAATATTTCGCAAAAAAGGTAATCATCTTACAAAATATTTTAATTACCAGACAAGGGTAATCTTGTTTGAGAAAGAATCAGTCAAACACTTTTAATTAAAAGCAGTTATTAAGTACATAATTAATATATATTTAATAGCTGTTTCAAAAATGTTTAGTTATGCGAGTGCTTAAACATTTTTTATTGTAGAAGATACATTGTTTTAGCAATGAAACATATATAAATAAATAAATAAATATATATATATATATATATATATATATATATATATATATATATATATATATATATATATATATATATATATATATATATATATGTATGTGTGTGTGTGTGTGTGTGTGTAATATCCTTATTAATTTATAAATACTTTAAAATTAATAGGGATATTATATTATATATCCCTATAATGTAATATTCCTAATTATTTTAAGCAAATATTAGAGTTCAAGTATAATAACTTGCTAACTTTAAAATTAAAATGATTAGTTTTATCAAAAATATCAATGTAAGTAATCAAAATTTCAATACTGATAAATAAATCTAAAAATTCAGCACTGTTTTCAGACATACTGTCTTTAAACAGTGAAAGTTCATTAAAATAAAGTAATTTAGAATTACATCAAAAATAATTAAATTCATTAAAATAATAAATAAATCCCTATAAAATGTAAAAATATATACGTTCCTATTAAAATATGTATTTAATTACTTAACAATTAATGAAAAAATCAAAAATTTAAAAATTAATGTCGAGTAATTATAGTGCATTAGGAATATTTGAATATTTTACTTTAAAACTTGCAAATAAATTATTTATAAACATATATGATATAAACACAAATGTGAAATAATTCATTTTTTAATATGAAATAACATATTTTACTCAAACTAACTCTATGCATTTAGGTTTTATTCACAATTAGCAAATTATGTTTTTCTAAGAGTAAATTAATTTCATTATCTTCCAGTTTATTTAGATTTATTTGGTATTGTTTATTTTCAAAATTCAATGTTGTATTAATTGAACAGAAATTTTTAAATACTATAAAAATTTCGGGAGCATGTTAAATTCTAATAACTGCAAAGCATTATTCAATAAATAGAAAGTTAGATGTGATATTTTCTTGTTACTTATTTGATTATTATTTGATACTTAATTGTTACTTAATTGACATATTTTGTTTATATATCTTCAATAATAAATGTTCAATAGATTTATCTGGAAAACTGATTTCAAAAAGTGTCATATGACACACACACATTGTTCTCTCATCAACATATATTTAGTTCTTTATTTTGTAAATAAGCAGGTTTTTAATGTAAAGTTTTTGTTTTCAATAAATATTTCATATTCATAGTTCTATTTTGAAGACATTTTTAATAACGTTTCATTGCAAACAGTTGATGGACATCTACAATTTGATGAATTTAGACAAAAGAATGTAATTTGATTGAATTGACAAAAAAATAATATTTAGCTTTCTTATAATATGGAACATATAGAAGAAATAAAATATATTCTTTGTAAAGTTATTGAGTAAACATGTAAAGTTGATAAAATTTTAGGCTTGTATTTTAGTAAATTACTTATATCAAGCCTAAAAAATATTTTTATGCTTGATTTAAGTAATTTGCTAGAAAGATAATAAATTATCTTACTAAAAATAATTTTATTTTGTGAAAATTTTATTTTTGGTGTAATAAATAAACTCTATGATTAAAAGTTAAACTGTGTGAAAACTATCAGCTTTTTTAAATTTATTAAAATGTAAAGCAGAACGAAAACAGAAGAGCTATTTCTTAAAGATATCAAATAGTAAAACATACAATATATATATATATATATTCATATATATATATATATATACATACATATATATATATATATATATATATATATATATATATATATATATATATATATATATATATATATATATATATATATATATATATATATATATATATATATATATATATATATATATATATATATATATATATATATATATATATATATATATATATATATATATATATATATATATATATATATATATATATATATATATATATATATATATATATATATATATATATATATATATATATATATATATATATATATATAATTACATTATAAATTGTAAATATTTGAATAACCTGAAACTTTGAAAACCAGAAAATATATCTATCTTACTTTCTTACTGAAAAACATATTAACAAATGACTATGGTTTTTATTAATTCCCTTTCTTTGCTAAATTTCAGTAACTGAAAGGCAATTCTCAGCAGTTTTTAAGCTTCGGAAAACGTATTTAAATTCATTGAGCAAAGTAGAAGTAAATTTCATAACCATATTTTTATAGTTATAGAGAATTCAACATACAATTTTTAATATTGGCTAATTTGAAACTCATTGCAAAAATTCCTGTGTGTATTGAGAAATGTACCATGTGTTAAAATATTTAAAGTATATTGAATAGTTAAAAATTCAAGTGAATCATAAAACAAAGCAATTCGTTAATAATTCATGAATTCAAAATCCATTATATAAAAAAAATTTAGGTTTATTTGGCATATATTAATCAAACTCTATAAGGATTTACATTTATCTTTGCAGTCCTTGTTGTTGCTTGTTATTAAAACTTACTTTATTTTTCCTAACAATCAAAATTAGTAATGATTTTAAATGAAAGAAAAAAATACAAATGTGATTTTAATTGAAGACAGAATGATAGGAATGCAATTTTAATTGAAAAAAGAAAGAAACATGATAGATCAATAATCTTTAAGTGTGTTTTAATATATATAAAATTGAATAAATCATTTAATATTGCATAAATATCCAACTTCTTTTAAATGTTATTTTGAATATTTAGCTTAAAAAGATGAATATTTTCATACTTTTATAACGTATTCCAAATATAATGTATTGCGGTTTTACCTTGTTTTCTCCCAATACATTGAAGATTTCTTAACGTCTTCCCCGTTTTTTTTTTTTTTTGTATTTAGCTATCTTATATATAGCAGAATCAATATGATTTCATGAAAACTATGGTATTCTATAACAAAAAGCATAGCTTCATTTTTGCTTATTTTGTTCATATTTGTGTGATTTATTACTTATATTTTTTATATTGTAGCATGACTCATTACATTCCAAAAGCATGCCTTATTCAAAACTTTTATTTCAACATCATTTGCAACAGTACCATAAAGTTGTACTGGGAAAATTTGCAAACAACATCCATAGCACAGGAAGAAACTGACGGATCAGTTAATATTTTTATGTCAATATGTGCACAAAAATATTCAGTCACATCATTATATATTAGAATAGCAGATTAATGGTATGAAAACGAGGAAATGTAGTAAAACTCAGAGAATGATCATTGAACTTTCCTTCTTGAGCAGCTAACCATTACTTTTCCCTACAATTTTACGTTTACTTTTAATGCATACTCAGTAATTTGCATATGGTGGAAATACTTTCACTTTCCGAAATGTAATATTGATCATGAATTTGACTGATAATTTTTCAGCTCATGCTACATTTATTAGCAAGCATTGCTCTTAAAATTTTTAAGGAATAATTAAAAGTAATATTTTTAAATAGAGAATTATTTTATTGAAAGATTTGTAGCTAAATTCACTTATTAGTTAAAATTGTTTTTAGAAAAATGCTTGATTAAAAGCTTAAAATTCAGTTATTTGCTTGTAACGATGTTGATTTAGTTAAGATCTGAAGGAAATTCAACGTTACAAAAAAATTTGAATAAATCATATTTATTCAATTCGCAGAAACATCAATAACTTGATTAAATTATTTTACAATAATTATTCGTAATTTTTGATGAAGTCTTGTGGTAGTTTAATTAGAGATTAAATATTTTCATTTTAAGTGAAAGAGTAATCTGGATTTGTAGTTTTTATTTTATTTTAGATTGATTGTGTAAATTGTAGGATAAATAGTTTTATTTTAAATTCTCTTAGTATTTTTAAATTATAAAACTTTAAAGTGAATAAAAACTAATTCAAAAGATATTATATAAAACATATTATTTATTATTGAATGTAGATTTAAATCATATATATGAAGAGTTGTATTGATTGGTATTGATTTATATATATATATATATATATATATATATATATATATATATATATATATATATATATATATATATATATATATATATATATATATATATATATATATATATATATATATATATATATATATATATATATATATATATATATATATATATATATATATATATATATATATATATATATGATATACATGTATATATTAAATCATAATTAACGTATTCCGAGTTTTTGATATTACTTTTAATTTATTCAAATTCAAATATTGTTGAAAGGATATACAATATTTAGATAATTGCACTGGAAAATAAATCAATTTAATTGAATTGAGTAAAAACCATAATATACATTTCAAAATTTATGAGAAAATTTAAAATAATAATAAACAGCTAAATCTAATTTGAACATGATAATTAAAACAAAAAAAACGAAAATTTTGCAGCATATACATGATATATACATAACAGTATTTAAATACACAGCAATATATTATTAATAATAACAAGTTAATTTATTAATAATTTTATAAATTTCATGAAATATAGGGTTTTGTAAACATTTTTTCTTCTTCTTTTTCATTTTTCATTCTTTTTTAACTTTTACATCTGCAATTTGAATTTATGATTAAAAATAATATTAGATATTTTTTATAAATATTTTTATGAAACATAGTTGCTTATGGAATTTAACATTAGTGTAATGATCTGAAGAAAATTTTCTTCCCCTCAAGATCAATATCAAAATTAAGGCTGCAGATCCTATTGTGGTGCCATCTATCAGAGGAGTCTCAGAGCAAAACGTACTTGCAACTTACTGGTGCTCTGGTTAGATGAAGGATGCAACATGCTTACTTAATTTCCAAGAGCCGTTGATTCAAGAAAGTAATTTTGCTATTGCCTAAATTTACGATATTTTTTGTATAATTTTAATATTTCAATGCTTGTTTTTAAATGATTTACAAGAAAATTAGGTATAGTACATATAATTTATTAAACTTTTTTATTATATATATATATATATATATATATATATATATATATATATATATATATATATATATATATATATATATATATATATATATATATATATATATATATATATATATATATATATATATATATATATATATATATATATATATATATATATATATATATATATATATATATATATATATATATATATATATATATATATATATGTATATATATAGATATGATAGATAGATAGATAGATAGATAGATAGATAGATAGATAGATAGATAGATATCAATTGAGATACGTATTCCTCTATATCAGAGTTTAGTTATGAAATTATTATTTTTTATTATTTTTGACACATAAGAATTTTCAAATAATAAGCAATTTTGCTTAGCTGTATAAGGATGTGTTATTTAAAGTAGTAGCTTACATATTGCACAAAAATATATATTTCTCAAAATTACCTTAAAAATTTTAAAGGAAATAAACGCTTAGTTTCACAAATCATTCAAACCAGACAATTTTAATTTCTTTTGTATATGGATTTTATGTATAGTTTCATGCGACTCGTAATTTGATTGAGACAATGCATTAGAAAAAATTATTATTACTTCAGAAAGTGTATTATTAAAATAGTCTTAAATATTAATAAATACAATACAATATTTTAAAAGAAGTATACAATGTTTGATAAAATAATATATATGTGTGTGTGTGTGTGTGTGTGTGTGTGTGTAACGTTTTAAAACAATGTAAAAACGAAGAAGTATTTCAAATATTACTAGCTAAAACAAGAAGACGCATATCAATGTACATTTTAGTATCTATTTGTTTCCCAAAACAATAGCAATTAAACGTAGAATGATTAAAATATATAAAAAGAATCTCTTCTCACATGCAAAATGCAGTTGAAACAAGAGAAGAACATCTATAAAGTCAAAAATTACTGACATTTTTATTAAAAAAAAGAGAAAAATCAATATAAAATTTAATAAAGTTGTATGCTGTTGATATACTGAATTTTAACTTTAAGGATTATTTTTCTGCCCTCTCTGAGAAAAACCACACTTTGCTGCCAATATAGTCATTAGCTACTGATATTGTTGACTACATTGCTACTTTATTTAATTTTACATTTATGTTGTTCTGTTTAATAAATTGAATTAAGTTTTTAATTCTACCATATTTACGTTCTCCTTTCAATGTTTATTCGATTGTAAGCTCAAATATGAAGATTTTGACTTGTTTTAATATATATATATATATATATATATATATATATATATATATATATATATATATATATATATATATATATATATATATATATATATATATATATATATATATATATATATATATATATATATATATATATATATATATAAATATGTTTGTGTATATTAATAAAGTACATCTTTGTTGCTTTCAAGAAAATATTAAGTGTTATTGAGTTAATTACTTGAAATGTTTCATTTCATTACATTCAATAGATTTTACCAAATAAATTACACAGAAATGTCTTTAAACTTCAAAGTCAATAAATTAATGACTCAAAAGTGAATCTTTAATTTCATTAGATTAGGGTTTTCAGACCTCTCCCATCAAGCATGCCCATAGTCCTTTTAAGCAGGAGATTGAACAGCTCAGTTAATAGGTAATAAAATAACATTTTTAAGCTGCATTTTTAAATATTAAATTTATGGATTTGGAAGGAAACCCATATAAATTCATGAAAAATATTTAATTAATATTAATCGATTAAATCCATTTTTAACCTGAAAATTCAAGTAGAGAATTAAGTGATTTTGCAACAATTACATAATATTTTTTGTGTTACATTTAAGAAGTTAAAAGAATTGCATAAATTAATTTTTGTTTTCTTTTACAACTTCTAAGAGAAAAATGTTTTTATTTTTAAAGCTAAAAACATTAAAAGACTTTATATATATATATATATTTTTTATGAAATATAGTTGCATTTATAATTTACTGAAATTCAAACTTATGACACTTTATATTGTGCTTTAAAAAATTTAAATGTTAAATTTTAGAAGTTGAAGTTATAGTTATTTCTTGAAATCTCAAGAAATTTAGAGCATTTTAAGTTATGTACAATTTACTTTCATTATATGGATTAATCCCATTTATTTCACCAATGCCACTCTGCATTAGTACATTAAAAATTAAAACAAGTTTCAAGCTGAGTTTTATCATTTAATTGCCTGTAAGTGAGAAAATCATACATGCATAACTCACAATTAGTTACATATTAAGCTAAAGATCAGTATTACAAGACAACTTTTATACAATTTTAACTACAACAAAAAGCTCTACAATGCAGGTAATTAATACGCATAAATTCTGATAGCTATACAAACAAATTTTAAGTCTGATAAATATGATTGAGCATACAACCCATTATCTGTATACGAATCCAAAGGCTGTAACGAAAAAAAATAATCCAAAGTATCCTGCACATTAAACAGCTCTTCAGAAGAGATGACTAAAAATAAAATATTTGCTTGGTTCACGCACCAAATATTAAATAAATGACAAACTGTTTTTTTTTTCCAACAAGGAACCTAGTTTATCACAAGAGCAAAGAGATCGAGCCTTTTATCCCACCGATCTGATGCATGTTTCAACCTGGAACATGATGAATTTCCAAATAAAATTCTTCAATTAGGTTGTGCCAATGTGTTACAATTAGGATGTGCCAATGTGTGTGCAATGAAATTCCAATGTGCAATTTGAGAGTTATCTGACTTCTTAACATTCATATAAATTAAACCTTCATATTTTGTTATTATTATAAAACTGATGTCTGATATTAATTATCTAGTTATTCTACTATCCAGACAATTACTGTTAGCTCAAATTTGCTAGAACAATATTTATTTTTCATACCGTTTGCATATGTCTGAGCTTCAGCTTTCGCTTCAGGATTGTACAGAGCCTGTATTGTTTGATTCATTAACTCGCGTTTAAGTGTTTTAAACTCCTCTACTTGATCATTTTCCCATACGAAAATTTTATTAATTTTCGTCAGCTAAGTTAAATATCATGCTTTTGTGACATAAATTGGAATTAAGTTTTTGAAGAAGCATGTTAAAACATAAAATCTTCGAACAATTTGTATATTTTAGGTTGGGTTAATTTTAATATAGCTTCAAATTTTCTTGAACATGTTTAATTGTCATTTATTTATAGTAAATCCTAAACATTCTACCCTTTTCTTACCAAACTATCATTTATGTAATTTTAGAGTTAAATATGTAGAAAGTATTGCTTTAAATTTTTTAGTTAACGTTTGTATCACTTCTTCCCGGATTTTTCCTGGAATAGGTAAATCATCTAAATAGCATAATTGTGTGTACCGAGTACATTAAACATGGTTCATCACTCGCTGAAATTCTACCGGAAAGCCATTTTGTCAAAATTTTCAGCTTCATATGGGATTATAATAAAGGCTTTTTTGGTTAGGTGTATTTAAATATACCTGTGTGCCAAGTCTAAATTTGTAAGAAACTGCAATGAGGTAAATGTTTCTCTACATCACCCATTTTTGGTAATGGAAACGTATATTTTATATTCTACTTGTTGAGACGTGTTTTGTCCCCCACATGTCTATTCTCGATAGTTTTCTCCTTCACTATCACTCTTCTTTTATGGAGTTACATAGAGCAGCCTACCAAAACGGTTGTTTCCAAAGCCATTCCATTTTTCTTTGATTTCTCTTCGATTTCTTTAGGAATAACTTTCTCAGATGCTGTTGTTTTGTGTGATTCAATTAATTTAAGTTTTGACCCCACTATTTTTAACATACTATTCCGGTTACGTGAATACATTCTAAATCTGAAATGTTCATAACAAAGCCTCTCTATTTTCATTTAATAATCGAACCAGTTCTTATTTCTATTTATTTTTAGTATCGGAATGAATCAAAATTTCGCTTAATTTTATGAGAATTTTTTCTTCAGCATTACAACAAAAATGAATTTGCGATCTCCTTAACTTCAACATTTGAATACAATGCAGCAACATCCGCTTGTCTATTACGTCCACCTTTTGAAAACTTCTCATTTTTATCACCAACATTATTATCCTCAATATTAATAATTGGCATTTTTATCATCAATGTTTGTCATTTTTAACATCCAGAAAGCAGTTAATGTCTTTGGAAATATTATCAATCATGATTAGTTCATTTTTTATTGTCTCTGCTTCAGATATAATAAGATTGCCATATTTTACTTAATTATGTTGTTTCAAGAATTGTTTTTTTCATATAAATGGCTCTTCTTGATATACATTATGATTTTTTTTACTTTTCTTACGTAAGTCATGCATGGGGGGATAAAGGGGTTCATCATACAAAAACTCGCTGTAGATTTTCAGGAACTACCTACATAGTTAATCTTCCTTCTTTTACATTATCCACTTCAATACCAAATTCAGTTCATTTCATTTCTTACAGTTGTCACTGCCGGAAACTTTCGTTTACTGAAACCTTATAATTCAATGGTAGCAAATTCTGACTTCAGTTGAAATTTCTCAGGATACTACTTTAACAGTCTCTATGAATTAAATTTTGTACTTCGCCATAATTATTTAATTTGATTTATGTCTGATTTATGAAGTACTCTCTTTGCTTCTTCTGCCATGAGTAACATATACTCTTATCACTGGAACAACTATTTCCAATTTTAAAAAAAAAATTCTGGGTTAACTCTTTTGTTGCATTTTAGACATATTATAACTGGTTTTGGCAATAAGTAGTCTTCATAAGTATGTTCAAAATTTTTACCATTGTAATAGTTTATCTCATCTTTTTCATTATGGGTGATGCAGTGTTCTATGTTTCCTTTTCATTTCATGGTAATTGAATCATCTTTGAAGGAGTCAATACTTAAAAATCATTCTGCTGTGGTTTATGATTTCGAAAGTTAATTTTTCAGTATTTCCTAATCATCCAGATTTAATACTAAATCATCAGTATTAATCAATTTAGATTAATCATCAGTATAATGGTCTTTTACTTCGAGACAACTTACGTTTTATCAATTTGATGTACTAAGGTAGCTCAATCTTTCAAAATTATGTGCTCTATTCCCGGTTTTTCAGTCAATAAATAAACCTTTTTAATTCATATCCAAAATTTTTCCACGTACTGTATTTATTTTTGATATGTGTTAAAAGCTTTTATTACAGTTTTCTAGCATAAATGTATACCATTTTAATATAATATATTTAACATCTGCATAATTGCTTGTAATTTCTGTTGAAATTTGTATTTTCAGTATGTACGAAGTTTTATTGTCACATCATATATATAGATGGCTTACTTAGTATTTACAGTTTGAAAAGACATTGGCCACCATATACTACTATTTTTTCATCTACGGTAATATTTTCATTGAGATTATGTTGTTCTTGTAGAATTTCCATTTAATTTTCCCAGATATCTCTCACTGTAGCTAATTTATCCAAATTTCTTTTTCCTTGACGAGTGGAATTATTATCAAAACGAATAGCTCTTGATATGGTGGAAAATGCTTGTTTGTTTGTTTGTCGCTCAACGGTCATTTTTTGCACACGAGGGCTAATTAGACCGGGACTTACGGTTTAAAGTGGATTCCGAACCACTACAAACACCCATGCCCAAGGTGGGATTCGAACCCACGAACTGTTGAACCGAAGGCAAGAGCGCTAACCATTCGGCTGCCAGCTCGGCGGTGGAAAATGCAGCACGAAATATATTTCTACCAATTTCATTACGCCATAAGCTTTTTGTTGAGTCTCCATATGATTTGTAAATACCAAGTAACAATAATAATCGAATATATGCTTGAAAGATTTAAGTTTTGATAGTGTCCCACTTTCTTCCAATAACTTTTTCGCTTTCAATATGAGTCATTTTTATAATTTTGTTTTCAATTTGTAGAATTGAATACTATCTGAAATGCAATTTTTATGTCTGTTACCCATGATGTTTCATATACTGTGAATCTTGTAGTAATCTTCATATTATTGGCAGCTATTGAGAAGAATGTGGCAGAAGATCTATCTTCCAATTTATTCCACGATTCTGGGACTAAACACTTTTTTCGTTCATTTGTTAAATATCAGTATCAAAATCGTTGTCAGAACTTTCAATCTGAATTTAATCACTTGAATGATTTTCATATGCTGATACTTATTCTTCAATGTCTGAAGCTTTTATTAATTAAGCTATATCAGCATAAGTTAAATATATGCATTTCAATATTTTTTATCTCACATTCCCACCCACGACTCATTTATAGTAAAACTGAAACTGAAATACAGCATAAAAAAAGAAACGTCGATTAAAAACAGCAACTAAATCATCCCCTGACAATTATAACAGTATTTTAACTTTGCATGCGCTCTCTTATCTTGTGACCGCATATTTCATTGAATCAGGTTTCTAACACATATTAATTACAGAAACTATTGTTATTCTTTTTTTTTTGAGTTATATATATTCCGAACAAATGTGAATTTGTAGGAATAAAAGTAAATGATATGCGTCATACTGACCCGAACGATACGCTAGTTATAAATTGAAAAATATTTTTTCAAAATACGAATAAACATAAATCCCTGTAAAAAATATACAGATAAGATAAGATAAGACATATATACATTACGATAGTACAGAAACTACATGTGTGCTTTTCTGATGTACCGTAGTATATTTTCACAAAAATGATCTGAAGAAAGATCCCTCAATTCAGACAAAATATGGTTAACAGCATGGCTTAGCTCACTTAGTGATAACTATTTAAAGACAAATATTTTTTTATTCAAAAGCCTAATTATGTATCTAAAACTTTTTAAAACATTTAAGAAATATATATTATTCAATATGCTGCTATTACTGAGGATTGCATTTTCATGTAGGTGAAGTAAACTACGTAAAAATAAAAAACAGAAAATAATTTTCGAATTTATGGAAATTATACGTAACATTTTACTATGGCTTTAAATATTTAGCATATAATCAATCAACATTGTTATCACACTCATGACTTCTAGTGCATAATTTCGAAATAATATTAAAATAATTCAGAATTATATCTGAGAAGGATACTGGTTAATGTTCATTAAAATTAAATTTTTTATTTCTTTGAAAGAACAGGATCTTAATTTTAATAAAATCATGAGGCTTTGAAACCAATTCTTTTTTAATGAAATTTCATGATTGCATGTATTTTCTTTCAAAAATACAAAAGAGCATTGAAGTCTTCATTTACCTTATAAAAGTATGCGAACACACTTGAAAGAGTACGTAATTCCTTTAAATTTATCATTTAAAGTGTTCCAAGCAATCCTTCTAGTTATTTAATTTAACATTAACTATTGCAGAAAATAAAAGTATTTCTAATGAATTATGTACAAGAAATATAAAGTTGTTTACACTGAAGAATTAGGAAAAAACTAACCACATAAAACTACATGATCAAGGAATTTGATTCGATTAAGTTATCAAGTGACGAGATTAATCTTGTCTTAAAATTAAATATGAAAAAATTAAATATGAATAATTCATTTAAAGTCTTTTATTAGATTAATATTTTTATTCAATTTGAATAAAAATGCTATTATTTGATTAAGAATATAATTTAACATTATTTATCAATAAATAAAATAATTTTGTTTGCTATTAAACTTTATAACAAATTTAACAAAGACATATTGTTGATTATTTAAAACATATGTAAAATGATTTAAACTCTACGAAAAATGTATTAAAGAATTTTATTCAGAAAATTTAAAAAAGGTAAGATTATTTAAAGCTAATTGTAAAATAATTTAGAAACTTACTTAAGTAATTATGCATTTCTCTTGTCAGAAAATATTTTTAAGATAAATAATTATTATTTCTGGAAATAATTTTGTAAAACATATTTTTATTGAAAAGGAAGCATTTAATTATTCAGAAAAACGATTGTAATTTTAATCTCAGTTTTTAAATATTTAATTTTATCAAACGGAGTTTTTCAATTCATATATTAAGAATTGATTTTTGTTTATATTTTTCATTTACCGAATATGGTAAGTATCAATAAAATTCCAATTTATTAACACTATAATTGATGTATTAAATGAAGATCTAATGTATTTCATTCAAGTATATTTGCATAAAAAATACAAAAACTACTAAAAAAATCCTGAATCAAGGTAAAAAATACCTTCCTCACTTTCTTTTACTACATAATTAATTAACAAATTGTACTTGATAAAATGGAACTTAAAAAATACATTCATAAAAATGAATTTTTTATGTATTTTCAAATGAACCAAAATACGTAATTACTATATTGACAGTTAAATTATCCATGTAAGTAAAGTAAGAAACATATGATTTTTTGAAATACTACGATGCTAATTCATCAAATAAAATGTTAATTAAATAAACATCAAACAAAAGATCTCATTGTTTCTTTAAGAAAATTATTTGAAGGATTTATTACAGAAACAATTTGAATATTACGTTATTGAACATGACATCCTCAATCAATAATAAATCTATTTTCATGGAGAAGTATAAAAGGAAATTAATTTCGTCACATTCATTTAAAACAGTAGGAAGGCATTTTATAAGAGTTCTATTCCAAACTAATCAACTTAATGTTTCGAATTTAATTAGTGCCGTTGAGATTATACGAAACTTAAAAGTAAACAGATTTGCTATGTTCTCTTTTAGCAAGGAGCACTGACGCATGCATCACAAGCAGATTTAGTTAAAACCTTTAAGCTCACTTAATTAAATGCACATATTTGATTTAAGGCTAGTAAATACTTTTATTTTTTTAATGTGTTTCGTACTTATCAGTTTCTTTACCACATGAATTTAGTTTCATACTTTGACAAGAAAAATTAATTAAATGATGGAAAGAAAACTAATATTTT
The DNA here is from genome assembly GCA_037975125.1 of Latrodectus hesperus. Lineage (NCBI taxonomy): Eukaryota > Metazoa > Arthropoda > Arachnida > Araneae > Theridiidae > Latrodectus > Latrodectus hesperus. The sequence goes on from CM075853.1 coordinate 12,266,373, forward strand.
TTTCACTTCTATTCATAATATTTTGATTATTATTAATAATATTCTAAATATTATCACTCTGTTCTAAATTAACTTCAGAAGTGAGTGTTTTTAAATTTTTATTTTGCACCAACTGAAGGTAATTTAAAGCAATATATCTCAATATTATTTATATTGAATGTATGTATTTTTGTGTTATAATTATTTACATGGTTTTAGTGTTGATCGAGAAAAATCATTAATCATAGTCGTCAAAAAGAAATTATTCTCATACATCATACATCACATCATGAAAATGTGATTATATATATATATATATATATATATATATATATATATATATATATATATATATATATATATATATATATATATATATATGTATATATATATATATATATATATATATATATATATATATATATATATATATATATATATATATATATATATATATATATATGTATATATATATATATATATATATATATATATATATATATATATATATATATATATATATATATATATATATATATATATATGTATATATATATATATATATATTATGAGTAAAATTTTAAGCTTTCAACCCGGCATGACAGAGGAAATAAGTCAGAACTAATGTTAATTTCAAATAAATAAAGGTTACAGTAAGATATTAAGGTGGGTATGCATGTTTATTTCTTTACTAGTAAACAATCATTCTCTGCCTTAGGTATATTTTCATCCATACTCGTCATACCATTGAAATCGTGAACAATGTGGATTGCATGGTAGATATTATTTGTATAGTATTGAAAATAATGTATTATATAAAAAAAGGTATGAATCTTTGAGTTGGCTGTAAAGGAAAAATCGATGTTGTCTGTTTAAATGCAGATTGTGTAAAAAATATAACCATATTTTAGATATGCTGGAAATCAAATACATAGCTTAAATGTTTTATATATATTTTTAAGTCACAAATTCTAACTTCTTTACATGAAATATAGCAATTCATTTTATTATACCTGTAGGATTGCATTTTTAAGATGTTTTATAATCATATCTGTCAAATAATTCAGGTACATGTTAGATAATGGATAAGTATGGATCAATTAAAGGGTTATTTATCTTAAAATCATGTGCAATCGAATGAATTGAAATAGTAAAGATCTCTCTAATCCTAGTGACACCACTATAGAAGTGAATGTCAAGTAAATACACTCAAGAAATCATTAAAGCTATAATATTTAAAAAAACAGATTCGCATATTTACAAACCAAAAACTGCAAGTGAATAAATTGCTCAAGTTACTTTGGCTGGCATAACTTTAGGATGAATTAATTATATATCCAAGCGTCGTCCCTTACATCATAATAAACATTGAAGAAATTTTGAAATAAAAATTGAAGATTTTTTGAGAATTATTGAAAGAAAAATTATTATAAATAATTTTTCTTACACTTAAAAACTTACAGACACTTACATATCCTTAATACATGCTTTCAGAGAAATTTGGAATTTTATGTTGAGGATAAGTATGCATTTTCCGAGGATTGCCTTGATAAAATTTGCTAAGATTGGTTAGCAAATGAAGTAGTCAATCTGCAATAATGGAATTACGGAAAGTTCGATTTTAAATAATAATTTATCACTGCGCCATCCTGGAACAAACAAATTTATCTCACCAAAACATTAATATGATAGAAGAGAATGGGCATAACAATTATTTTTGCTCATCACATTAAGCACCTTGTCAATCTCAACGAATAAATATTTATACTACAAAAACAAATATTCTCCTATTATGTTAGAGAGATTATATTCTTCAGCTTTTCTTATATTGATAATTAATGAAAAAATGGCTGAATGATACATCTTGTTGTCACGATGAGTGTACAAGAAAACAAGGCAAACTTCTTGATTTGGAATTTGTTTAAAAGATTACCTGAACAATTCTAATTAAAATACTTTTTTCTGTTATAATAATTTTTCATTTTTTGTTAAGTCCACCTTTATTTTCTGAAACCATGTTTTATTAAAATTTTTCTTTAAGTTTTATATCAATATATGCACTATTCTGAAGATGTTTTCCTAAAAATGAAAAAAATGTGAAAATTACAAAAATTTTTAAGCTGCTTTTTTTAAATTATATCTGAAATTCAATTGATCTATTTTTTTAAAATGTAGAATTCATTATAAAATATATTAAATAATTTTAGCTGTGAATAAATAATAACACCTGGAATAAATTTAAAACTGCTATTCATTAAAAAAGTGTTTAAATATTTAATAATTAGCAAATTTTATTTTAGTAAGCTTAAAAATATTTTTTAAAGATAGCAAAATTAAATACGTATTATGTATCTAATTTGGAAAGTAAAAATTAATTCTTATTTTAAAACATATTAAACGTTTTTAAGATTATTTATTAAATTTATTTTTCTTTCTAAGCACAAGGATTTTACTAATATTAAACATTTTCTGAATAAAATAATAAAGTCTTATAATTTATAAAATGTGAGCTTTAAAATGCATTTTTAATTACATTTTACTTTAAATCGTTTAAATCTCCGTAAGAATTTTATACTTGAAATTGTTACTGATTCTTAATAATTAAAATAAAATAATACATATGGTAAAATTTCCTATAATATCGTTTGAATTTATTAAAAAAAGGAAGATTTCTTGTTGGAAATCAATACAAGTTATTTGAATAAAGCTAAAAAAATGTGTTATTTATTTAATATTTCAAATGAAGGATTTTTCACTATCCAGAAGTAATAGATTTTTAAAAAAGCGAGAATATTTTAATTAAACATGGTACTATTTAATTAAATTCAAATAAAATATATCTTATTTGTTAAAAAACCTAGATATTTAAAACAAAATTCAAATTTTTTCTTTCTTATAAAATAAAAGCTATTATATAATCGTATACGTGCTTCAGTTTTTATTAAATAGGAAATCTAGGAAGCCACATTCTATTAATAACCAATTAATTTTTTGGAAAGGAACACAATATAAAAAAGAATGTTCTCATAGTCATATTAAAAACTTTCCTGGAAAAAGCTATTACTTAGATAAAAAATTTAAATATTACAATGTTGGAAATAGATTTTATAGTTACAAATATTAATTTACATATTAATTTACTGTTATTATCTTTTTTGTTATTAATTTATTTCAATGAAAAGCAATTTTTATTTAGTAGATCATAATATGAAGAGAAATTATGAGATTATTATTATATTAACAACTAAAAGAGTTTCTAATTTAATTTTAGAATTAAAATAAAAATAATCAAATTGAGAAAATTCTAGATTTCAAAAAGTCTGTAGCATACTTTCTGTTCAATATGCTATAAATTCATTAAATTTAAAGGTGGTGGTACATTAATGTATTATATATATATGCACCGAATGTAAACTCGTTTCTCGTGTGTTCTTCTTTAAATATTAATAACACGAATTTATATGACTAATGGTAAGATTCATTTCATCATTTATTTCCAACAAAAAATATTCATTATACTGATTTTATTCCTTAAAGTTTTATTTCAATAATGTGGTTCACTACAAAATATTCTTTAGTATTAATATTCTTTAGAGTAACTTAGTATATTATTAATTTAATATTAGTATTATAGTGAGCATTGTCTTTTTATAAAATATTTCGATAACTTTTTCTGATAGTTTTAAAATTAGAAGAAAAAAGCTAAAGGAGACAAGACTTGTTTTATAATATTTAAGTAAGTCTTAGAGAAAATTTAAATTTTAGATTTATATTTTAGAATTAACATGTTGCTATACTGCAAAATATATCACTAATAAACATAATTAATTGACAAAAAATGCAGAAAAACAACTGAAGACAAAAAACATTCCTTCAAGAAAACATTATCTTGTTTAATGACGGTAACGCACAATCACTAAATTTCCTTGCTACTTTACGAGATTTTATTTCATAAATTTTGATAAATACTTTAGAATGTTTTCATAGTTATTGTCTCAAAATATAACTCCAGTCTTATTTATATTATTGGATTTTCACCTTATTTTTTGTCTTTACATCATAAATACTAGCTATTTTCATTGTAAAATGTAACCAAAACATATCGAAATATTTATGAATATATTTTAAGGAAATTTCTTTGCTCATGATGTTGTTCCTTAAATTTTTTCCTAAATTTGCATTTTTTTCATTTAATAATTCCTTTTATGATATTTGCTTTATAAATAATCATTTTAAAATTTCACATATTATTGGAAATTAATTATTCACTATCGTAAATTATATTAAAATAAGGATATTAATGAATACGTTTTGTAATTTGAGCTTGAAATTTTATTTAATGAGTTCTCAGGTATTTATAAATATAATTATTTAAAGTTCACATTTCGAACTATGTGACCTCGGTCGTCTGGTTGATAAAGACGCTTGTTTTCTTTTATTAGAAAATAGTGGTTTCGATTCCGAACTCAATCGAAAATACATCGTGTTTACTAATAGTGACTGGGGAACGTTAAGAATATCGTCTTCGCTATTAAACTTCATGTGAAATGATATCTCTTGGTGTGGCAGGATAACGGGTTTTCTGCTTGGTCTCTGTTGCTGCATTACGAAGAATCACGTTTGAAACTACGATGGTATAGTCCCTGGGTACCACTCTATACAAGATGCAAGCACTTCCACTTCTTGCGCTGAAAAACTTTAATATCCTTACTAGTCGGTAGTTATGAAAAAATTAAGAAGGGTATCTTAAAATTGAATTCTTTATTCTAAACTTTGGCTGAATATATATACAATCGTAAACTGTGTTTTAAATTTTAATAAAATATATTATGTACTTGCTCCCATTCTAGTTTCCCTTTATTAATATGTATAACGAACCAAAAGGGAATCACAAATCACAAGTTACAAATTATGTCATTTAAGGTATATGTGCTTAAATGAATTTGCTTACTTAGTCTCTCATTAAAATTAAAAGTTATCAAAATACATAAAATAAATGATATGAGCATTTTTTCAAACAATAAATCTCAAATATATATATATATATATATATATATATATATATATATATATATATATATATATATATATATATATATATATATATATATATATATATATATATATATATATATATATATATATATATATATATATAAATATATATATATTATATATATATATATAAATATATATATATATATTATATATATATATAAATATATATATATATATATATATATATATATATATATATATATATATATATATATATATATATATATATATATATATATATATATATATATAAATATATATATATATATATATATATATATATATATATATATATATATATATATATATATATATATATATATATATATATATATATATATATATATATATATATATATATATATATATATATATATATATATATATATATATATATATATATATATATATATATATATATATATTTGCACAATTTTTAATAACAGCATTTCAGAATATATATATATTCTGAAATGCAGTTACTGAAAATTGAGATTAAATATTATAGTTTTAATTACTGCTATATTATTTTATTGCATTTATAATCGTTTTAGAATTTTTCTCCCTTTTTCATATATAATACTAAGTTTTAAATATATTTTATTAGTATTAATATGTATATATAATTTTAAAAAAATCACTTTCAATATTATTTGAAATTAAATAAACTTAATAAATATTTTATTTTAAATTAGAAATATAAGAAAAAATGAATTGATTTTACAAATTTCTTATTTTTTTGATTCACTATTTTCTTATTAGCAAGTTGTTTTATTTTTTTAATTTCGTGTATTTTTGTTTAATTGTTGGAAATATCACACATTATGTTTCCTAACTTTGCAACTTTTGCTACAAAACAGGGTTAATTATTAATAATTTTGAAGCACGTTGGCAGAAAAATGTCAATTTCTAACTGGCAACTCTTCTTATTTCAAATGAATTGGCATATAACTCTAGGAACTCTTCTTGCTTCCTACTTAAAAGTGATGAATATTTGGGTTGTGAGACATTTAAACAAATGTAACATTGAGAGTATATTTTTCATATAAAGCTATATGAATTCCGAACAAAGCATATTTTTTAAAATAGTAATATATGATATTTAATACTTCCTGTTTTTGGCATTCCTTTGACACAAAGACACATAAATGTTAAGTTATTAATGAAATCATAAATGTTAATTTATATGTTTATATTTTTATGAAAAAATATATAAAAACTGCAAAATATTTTGATTTAACTTAATATGAGTGAGTGTGCATCCTTAAAATTATACGTCTGATCATGCAACTCAATTAAATAAATATTAAACTGAATTTAATTTACCCAACTCATATTTTTTTTAGAAATAATTCCTTTATTTATTCATTTATTTAAGTTAATTTGTTTCGATTTCATTTTAATTTTTGTTAAGTTTTTTTTTCTTTTAAAAGAACAAGGGAAGAAAAAAGTGATAAGACTCAATTCTTATACGGAAACATATTCTTATTCAAAACGTTACCTCCATGAAGACACCACTTTGGAATCGATATATGTTTGCATTTCACTTGGCTTTTCTTTATCTGCTAAATTGTCCATTTTAATTTTCATATTTTTAACTTATCTTGATTGAACCAGAATTTCTTTTACTTTCATATTATATTTTTAAATATTTTTGAGTTATGTTATGATATACATATATCTAACACTGTAGTAACATGTTAATTATTAATTTGTACAATAGTAAAAATACATAGTTCATTCAAAACATCAATAGTTTATAAGTGAAATGATTATTTTTAAACTTAGGAATATAGCAGACTAGTACCGCTGTAGCTTGGTTGGATAGTGTGTTCATCAGAAAGGCGGTTACATTCCTGATTACTTTGCAGATACATCATAATCTAATGCAAAATATATCTTGATCACAATGTCCTTCTAGAGAAAGGTTACCTCTGGGCTTGGCAAACTAAGTACGAGGAATTCGCTTATTCCCTGCTTATTAATTATGAAGACTCACTTTAGGTGTACGATAACACACACACTGGATGCCCCACAATACACTCCAATAAAAGGTGCACTCACTCCGTTACTTGTAGAGGTGAAACGAGGGAATCATAAAATCATAGGAGTCAGGTATTTTACAACAAAAACAAAATATACCAAATTTTTATCTGAAATAGTTTAATCATAAAATCTCATATCTTTTGCAGCACCTCCAATTTAATGTTTGTGTTTATAAGAGGAACTACACACGGTAGTTTTATGATGAATAACTGTTACCATGTGATATATATATATATATATATATATATATATATATATATATATATATATATGTGTGTGTGTGTGTGTGTGTGTGTGTGTGTGTGTGTGTGTGTGTGTGTGTGTGTGTGTGTGTGTGTGTGTGTGTGTGTGTGTGTGTGTGTTATAACGAAGTATTAGCAAGGGAGTCAAACTTAATGTTTTACCATTACTTAAAATAAGGGATTTATGTGTTTGAGGGCTTTGGCAAACAAAAATACTCAGCAAAAAATTCCAAATTTAGAATCCTCCATGATCATTCAAATAATCATGGAGGACTTGTTAACAATATTGTTACATTGTTATTGACTATTCTATGTTACATGGTTTGTTTTTAGGAAGGAAACAAATATATACTTATTTTTGGAAAGGAACAAGCAATTTTAATTACCTGAATTACATTTCTAGAATTCCGAGGAGAAATATCACATTTTTATAAAGGCCGTTTTGAGTTTCACTAAAAGAGAAAAACTTTATAAACTAATATATTTGTCTAACAAAATAACAAGTCTCTTCTCCAAAAGTTCCTTAAATTATAAATTTGTTATTTGGTTGATATATTTTTAAATGCATTAGATTCAAAATATTAATTCATGTATATTCTGAAAATTTCACATACAATTTTTTAATTGTATATAATATGAGAAAAAAATAAATAAAAAAATATAAATAAACTTGAAAATTATACAAATTTAATAAAATTAAATTTAAAAAAATATCGCAGTAAAAAGATTTGAGAAAATAATGTTTTTTTTATATTCATAAATGCATTCATATGAATATTACATTAAAATACTTTAATTTATTAAGGGTACAAGGGACTATAAAAACTAACTATTTTAATTTTGTTGATATTTCTTTCAAATTAATAGCACTAATATATAATATAAATACAAACATATATACAAAATTTTGTGTCCCTACTATTAATAGTTTTTAAAATAATAAAGTCCAAATATTTTAAAACACCGTTAAATTTAAAAATTTCAAATTATTCCATGCGGAACAAAAATTGATAAAATTTTATCATTTTCTCATACAAAATTCATTTTATCATTATGAACATCATTTTATCAATGTTGCGATATTTTGTCTCTCTATTGTGTAATTATAGTAAAAAATTTTCAATTTACATGGATAAATGCAATTTTTTAAAAAAATCATAAAAATATTTATATTACACAAAAAATGATATTAAACTCAATTTATTTCATACCATTCATCGCAACTTTTATTTATATTAGTGTAAACAAAAAATGTAGAAAGTTTTGAAAAATAGAAAAAAATGTTGCGCGTAGAGCATTTCAAAGTTTTGAAATTGTTAAAATTACCAATTCTGAGAAAAACAGCATTTACTACAAAAAACTTAAAATATTATAATTTGCCTGACATACAAGTTTATTTGATTCTTAAAAACCAAATTGCATATATATTTTCTAAATATTTAGCTACTTATTTAATTAAAATTATTTTAAAGTAATTAAAAAATTAGCTGTTAATTATATAAACTTTTCATAAAATAACAAAAGAGTCATGTTAATTTTCTAATTATGTCTAGATTTTTAAACTCAATTTTATAAAATATATAGACATATTTACAAGAAATAATAAATATAATTAAATTTACAATATATATATAATACAGAAAATATATATTATAATACATAAAACAAATTATATATTATATATTTCCACGGAATACTATTTTGATTCATTTTGTAAAAATAATAAGAAGAAAAATAATTAAAATCCTCCAGAACAATATGAAGTCCCTCCTTCAATTTTCGTGCAAGTTTTATTATCTGCAATATTTCTGTATTTTTTAATAAGTCTATCATTTTTATATTGTTCTGAAGATTTCCGCTTCTTCTGAGATTCTCTACGGCTATCTTGTTTTTTGGCAATGATAGGAGAGAAAAAATTTCACTATGCGATGCTTTATGCGAAGCAGTTAATTTTAGTGTCTCCAAGTACCCTAAATTATATTCGCTAATTGTTCTTGTGACACCAAGTTCAAGTCTTTTCTTTGAGATGAAAACTTCCTTCGGACACTTTCGCCATATTGAGCTATGGAGACTCTCGTTGGCATTTTGAGTGCCAGAAGAAGCACATCTTAGAAGAAATTCATCTGAGGCAAGTCTTTGATAAACAGGTAATATTTTTTCAACAACTTGCTCTGATAGCTGAGTCATCATTGAAGAATGTGCTTTTGGTTTATTACCCCTTGCTTTAGCTCTTTTAAAAAAGCACCAAGATTCTCTTCCTTCAGGGCATTTGCTGTGCTGGGGCTTTGCATCAGTTGACATGCAATGATACAAAGTAGCAAATATTGAAGTTTTTACTTTATCCATATCTGGTGCATTGTCAACAATTGCTTTTCGATAGAAATTTTACAATTTGCAGATAGTGTTTTCTGTCAAATTTCCTCGCTTCTGTCCACCAAGTGTCACACCTTTTGTCTTCCACTCTTTCACTTTATTTCGAAGACCTGTACCAAGTCGTTTTGCAACATAGTTGATGCATTCTTCTTTTTCAATTGGTGTATCGGAACCGTAATTTATTTTCAATTAGATGCTGGTAAGTTTTGGCATCACCATCAGAAAGTATTGTGGTATACCTCATTTTACATTCTGATACTGACCTTTCCCAAAGAATGTAAGCAGCTTTCATCTCCATACCTCTCGACATATTTATCTTTTAAATGTATTTAAATTCTTGTGCACCATTGGAAATTGAATTAAAATTTTCGTTGAAGAATGTCCTCATAATATTCCTGCATTATTTTTTGTTATGACTATCTCTTTACTAATATAGTTTGTAATTATATTTGTGTAAAATTAAAATTAATATGATAAATTTATTAATATAAAATTTTCTTTTTTCAAAAATTCTAATAAAAACCTACAAATTAGTTTTGAAAAATTAAAAGCATAAAAAGTAAGAAATTTTTGTTTGAAATAGTGTAAGATAAAAATTATTATTTAACATTTCAATTGTATCATTTGTTTACCTCGCATGTGTTTAGTAACATGAGTGGTTGTGGTAATCTGATTCGTGAGTAGATCATCTTTCGAGTTGTCAAAAGTTTGTAAATTCGAATGCTGATTTAATGTAAGATCTGTCTTTACACAAAGGACTGCAAGATCACTGTAAATCGATTGTTATCTCAATATCATTTAAATGAGAAGATAAATCATGGAGTAGTAGTCCTGGTGGTTTCTTGATTGGCCCTTGATTTTAAATACGTGATGGCTTCTACTCAGTGGCTAAAAACCAACTGGTAAAACTCAACAATTGGCTCGGTGTAGAGACATATGCTGGTGTTCCTTTTTTCAGTACCACGAGATATGTAGTCCATTTTTTATATTCTTAATATACAATCTATTACTGAGAGCTTTTTAACAATCACAAGAGAAAAATTTTCTGTTAAGAGCGCGAATTAATATTCATATGTCTAAAAAAATCAATGGACTTATTTTGTATGTGTTGTTCATTACATGGTACTAAAAACAGTATCAACATATTGCAATAAACAGATAATTAAGTTTTTAAGTAAAATAAATAAGTAGATCATATTAAAATGAAAATTTACTATTAACACATGCTTATGAATATAATTTGGTACAAAAATTAAAACATTTATGTAATGTTCCCTTTCTTTAACCAGTTTAAAAAAATACCTAAAATTATGTCTACTATAAAATTATTGTTAATGCAAATGTATAGCATCTGTCAAAACATCCTTATTCATAATTCCTTGGATAAGAAGTAGTATTGAATGTTAACATATTATATCATTAGCAAGCATATTTTATGCTTTAATTATTAAATTTTAACTTGTGATATGTTATATTATGATATAAGCGTCTAGTTTGTTGAACCAGTGTAACAGAGTTAACCGGGCATTAATATACTATCGAAAAACAAATAAACATAAAATTATTTTTCAACCATGCAGAATGCATGGCAGAAATAAATACTGAGGCCGAGAAAATCAACCAAACAGCATTACAAATCGAACATTTGTATTGTTCCTCTGATTCTTACTAAAATAAGAAGATTGAAGTTAACATTTTGAGAGAATTTGAGCTCACAAACTCGAGAAATTACCAATCATTCAAATTTATTAATATTAGCGTTTTAACGGAAATACGTGTGCATGTAACAAAATACAAAATTAATCAAAATTGATGTATTTATTTACGTGAATCAAAAGCTGTATTTCAAAATATTTATTGAAAGTATGTCTTAAATGACCCGCTTTTCTTTACTTAGAACATAATGAAGTCATAATAATCATATATAATTAGTCCTATTTTTTTAATAAAAATACATACTTATCAGCCTACTGTATTTTTCCGCAAGTTCCTAGATCCTCCAAGATTAAATTGTATGTAAATAAAAGTACACTTTTATGGCATTATTTGCACTAAATTATCTGCATTAAGTTGTTTGAAAAATTGAAAATCATCCTGAAAATCATTTGCATTTTTATTCATACAGTTAACAAATTTTGAACATATTATTTATATATATATACTTATTATTATTATACACTTATATTATTTAAATAAAAAATGCTTAGAGTTTTATTTCAAATTTTTAATCTCTTGCTCAAAAAAAGAAGGTTCTTTTTTTCCTTTTTCAATTCTAAATAACAATTGTAATTCAAAAGAAAATGAATTAATGACGTAAAACACATCTTTTTTTCATTTTAATCGTAACTTCAATTATTTATAAATTCTCTATAAGCCGACCGATTAGCTGAGTGGTTAGCGTTCCTGACTCCTGAGCTATGGGTCCCAGGTTCGAATCCTGGTTTGGCCATGGATATTTCTTTCCTTCTCTGTTCTCTCTGTGTTTCTCTGTCCTTTCTTCTGTGACGTTGTATGAATGTGACCCACCCTATAAACGGGTTTGTGGTGGTATGGCACGAGCAACGCTACTCGCCTCCGTGACTTGGTTCACCGGTGCTCTCCGCGTAACGACAAATGAATATCAGTCTCTGGCCTTGTTGTGGCATAAGGTTATACCCTCTTGTGCCCACCATTGGAAAAAAAATTTGCTATAAAATATAGTAATTTTATCCTAGAAATGCTTATATAATTAAGTGAAAATAATTAGAAAAGTCTTAACAGATCAAACATGATTTATAAAAACCCTAATTATTTTTTATAAATCATGTTTGATCTGTTAAGACTTTTCTAATTATTTTTCACAGATTATATAAAAAATACATATAAATTATTACTAATTAATATAAAAAATATTACTAATTAATATAAAAAATACATATACATTGGAAGAAATCAAGAGCTGTGAAAAGAGGTGTGTGCATGTGATTTTAAAATTATTTACAGATTGACAATTTAGAATTAATGACGAAGCATGATTGTGTAAAATAAATATGAATTCAACATCTAAATACTCTAAAGCAAATTTAATTAAAAAATAACTATTATTTTCTAATAACTATTAGTTTTAAATAAAAAATGCATTGAAAGTATTGTTATAGTTGCTACAAGGATGTTTTCGATTTTGAAAGGTTTTGATATAGTTAAAATTTGGGATACACACCAAAAATTTAAAATTAAAGATACATATTAAATTATGTTTTATCACTTTTGCATGTATTGCAACCTGAAAATTTTAAATATAGATTAATGTCTCTTATTTCGAGTTATCTTAATGCTGATTATCATTAAACGTGTTCAGAGGCACAGATCTCAGTATTGAAAACTTGAGTATTTGCCATTAAGCAGTATACATCAAAACAGTGATTCAAATTGGAATTTACACTTGGAATTCAGATTTTTATTGTTAAGGATCACGAAAATGGCTTGGAAAATTTGTTTCTTGGTTGATGACTTGGTATAACTGGTTTCAAATTAGTAGCTGGAGATTTTAATCACAGGCATTGTAAGGTCAGCTAATATTGAACTGCAACACAGCTCTTAGTTACGAGGAGCATTGCCAATGATGCTTATATAGAAGTTCTGTTACCATCCACATATTACGATCTCCATACATAATGGAGTTCAATTGCTTTCCTTCCAATGTGATTAATCCATTAAAGAATAAGAGTTTCAAATAAATATGCCACATAAATTAATCACTTTTATTTAATACCGTGGATACAGAATAGAAGTTATAAACCTATAAGCAATAATTTTGAAAGCGAATAAGAAACAAAATTTTAACTGATATAGTTGTCAGGTACATGTTTTTACTTCTGATTTTATTAACTGCAGTGTTTCTAATAATTACCATCTACAGACTTTCATTGAAAGCATAATTATAAAGCATGGACAATACATTTGCCGGATTTGATCAACATGTATAAATTCATTTAGTATGTGTGTATCATTTATATGAAAAACACAAATACTAATGACATTAAATATTTATTATGAAAGATTGCATAACAATAAATAGACTTATACATTCTCGGTAATAACATACTTACAATTCATAAATAATTTATTCAATAGTATGTTTTATTTATAAGTAAAGGAGTTTAATACCTATGTCAACAAAATTTTAATAAAATAACAAGGTTCAGTTGATTTAAATTAATGCCATATTTTACCACTGAAATTCTGAATTTATTTGAAAAAAGTTTAAGCATAAAAATATTTATTAGTTGCTATTTAAATTAAAATATTAAAAAAACATTCAATAAAGATGTATTTCTCCTCCAAGAAATACAAGTATGGATTACTCAACTATACAAGCTTATTGAATATAAATGTTATATTGATTAACTAAGTTTATCTACCTTCAAGGGATAAAATAATAACTAATCGTCTAATATAAACTGAAATTATGCATCCAAAACTTATTTAAGATCAAAACATCTTAAATTAAATTAACAGTGCTGATATTACATTCATTAAATAATGAGAATCATGTCATATATCAACAAACTGAAAGGTTACAGGATATTTAGATAAAAAGATTAACAAGATGTATAAATATATACTCGTCTCATATCAATGACTGCCAATAATTTAAGAATTGCGTGAACAAACAATGTGAATCGAAATTACCATTGGAACTGCCTGAATCATATTGTTGCTGTTTTCCAAACAGAATCCATTTTATCTGATAAATTCAATTATAACAAATGAAATTATCTGGAGGTTAAAACAATACATGTCTCTTTCTGAGTTGTAGGAAGGAAAGTTCCATATCCCTAGAGGTTACTCTTCATTCAAAGAATTCTTACGTCAACAACTAGACACACACGAAATTTAGTACTCGATAGATTTTCTTACAAATGTAATATATATATATATATATATATATATATATATATATATATATATATATATATATATATATATATATATATATATACATGTATATATATATATATATATATATATATATATATATATATATATATATATATATATATATATATATATATATATATATATAAATAGATAGATAGATAGATATGTAGATGTAATATTAAGACAAAAATATTATGCAGGTATGTTATATGATATTTCTTTCAGATTCAAAATAATGCATTGTTGCGTATTTCTCGAAATATTATTCTAGAATGAAAAGTAGTGAAGATAGTTAAGTAGAACAGTGAAAGCTTAAGAGGGTAATTCTAAATTATTTCACCGTTTATGCGGGAGCTTAGAGAGATTCCGTATTGTTGGCTCACTAAATGAGTAAAATTTTGGAATCAATTTTAAGTATTTTAAGTTCATGAAGTATAATAGAATTAGAGAAAGGAAATCAAAAGATAATGTCTAAATATCAGTGTGTTAAAAATTCTTAGCATGTTTGAATGAAAAAAAATTTAAAAATATGGTGACCTTTTGCTGAACTGTTGTAATCAAATTGTCGATGTCAGATATAATACAATTTAGAATAAATTAATATACAGTTATTGGTTGTAAAAGAAGGTGGAATTTTTTAATAAAGTATTTTTTATATAAATTTTTAATTAAAACGTTTGGAAATAAATAAAACCATCAACTTTATTCAAAAGTATACAACTACGTGCTTTATACAAGAAAAGAGTTAGGTGTTATATATTATTCGAAATAAAGTAAATGGTATTTCTCTTAAAATAGAATTTCGCATATTGCTGTATAACAATTTATAAATAAATTGAGTGAGTTCCTGAAACTATCAAGAGCATTAAACTCATTGCATACAATACACATATGCGCACACACATACATACATATTATTTCGCCACTACAGCAATGCAAGCTAAATAGTATTTTTCAATACTTGATGTTTTGTTATATATGCATTATACTTTTTTAAACCATAATAATCCCCATGAGGAAGTCAAAATGTATTTTCATATAAATTGTGCATCATAAAGTATTAGAAAAATGTATTTAACTTTAAAAATAAATTGCCTAGCACTTTTGTTTCAATCTATTGTTATATGAATTAATTATTTTAAAGAAAAATAAAAAGAGTATACCAATTTATTCCAAAAAGGCGAAATATCTTCCCAATGTTTTATTTACTAACGGAATCAACTAATTAAAAACATATGTTAACTTATTTTTATAAGAATGACATTTTTAGTAGCTAAAAAGCTTGTTTTTCTATAGAAAAATAGAAATATAAATTTTTGCTATATGTATTTCCTGGACACACATACACACAAAAAAGAACATTTTTTGGTACCAGTACGGTACAATTTATTTTTTCAATTCATTTATAAATACCTAAATGAAATGAATTTTTCAACACCTCAAATATTTTGTAATCTATTTTGTTATTAATATTGAATTTTTTATTAAATTAAAATGCGTGAATATAATTTCCTTTAAAGTCTTCTAAAATGTATGAACACATATTATCTGAAAGCAGATTTTAAAAATTGGTATTTAATTACAAGGTAATTATTGAAAATATGCCTAAATTTATTAATGATCAAAGTATTTTCAAAATAAAATGCTTATTAATATATACTATACATCATTGAAAATGCAAAATTAAAAAGAAGTGGCCAGACAATTATGCAAATTTCAGGGTTGATGCACCTTACTGAGTATTATGCAAATGATGTGAAAATCCAGCTCACGTAGGATAAGATATAATCCAAGGAACTGGCAGAGTGGGCAATATTCGAGCGGTCATTGCTATTTGGCTTCCTGTGACACTTCCTTACCTTCAGGGGGTGACAAAATCTCTTCATCAGCAGGATAACGCCCTACCTTGCATTGATTGAATCAGTCAGCATACCCTTCAAGATGTGCAGTTGCTTCATCGGCCACCGTGCTCACCAGATCTCTCACCTATCAATCATGTTTGTTATATGATTGAACATTATTTGCAGACCCTGCCAGAGTCTCCTTCAGAAGACGCACTTCGGCTTATGATTGACATGGAATGGGCAGCCATTCTTCAGGACTCCCTCCGTATTCTCATTGACTCAGTGCTTAGACGTGTTGCTTTGTGTATCGCCGTTCACGGTGGTCCTACAACATACTGACCCGGCCCTATTTGATCTGTATTATGCATGTCATTTCGAAATACAGATCATTTATGGTTCGTTGCAGTCTTTCTTTGTTTGCCGAGTTTTATCTATTTCTGACAACAAATTAGTGTTGCATTTTGAATGTCGAGTGCTATATATAACATTAATGTCCTTTTAGAAACTTAGATAACATTTTAAGTGTCTGTTATTAATATTCTTAAATATCTCAGGTATCTTCAAATATTTTTGTCATATTCTAATTGTTTGTTTATTTTTATTTAAGATATGTATTGCACATATTCAAAATCTAAACATTTATCTTTCACTAAATAGTAAAAGAAATATCATAAAATACTAAGAAAAGCATTTAATAAAATCTATAATAATTAAATAAAATTCTAAAACTATCTACATTTCATACTTTTAAGTAAGATTATTTCTAATTGATTTCACGTGTTGAATATTTTTCAATTAATTTACTTTTTTTCTACTAATTATTAATGATGTCTACTTATTTTGACATAGTATGTACCTTTAAGTAAAAAATAGATTACATTTTATGAGAATATAAAAATTTTATAAGTAATATTATTTAGCTTTAAGCACTTTTAAAAACTTCTTCGTAACAGCTGAAAATTTAAAAAAATATATTATAATCTGAAAAAGAATTAAAGAATCCAGATGTGGAGATATTTATAAGTTATTGTGGGAGAATGGATAAGTTTTGACTTATACTCGTAAATTATTAAAGTAACATACTGTGTGCGTTATATTGTTATATAAATAAAAAATCTTTAATTTTAAATATTTTCTTTAATTTTAATTAGTTAAATATCTCTGAAAGAAAAACCACTAAAATGCAATAGCAGTTCAAAAGAACATTATCAAGTTTTATTGGATATTTTTAATTTAACTATAGTTAATTTACTGTAAGCGTTTTTCTTGTTGTTTTTAATTTTTATATCTACTGAAACGGAATCAATTAAATATGAAAACAGGAATGTTATTTTAAGTTGAAATTTAAAATTTTGTATTTTACCAATCCTATATTCAGAATACATTAAAAAAATAATAATACACCATAATATATCCTTTTCTATGATGATGCTATTATTTATTTCATTAATCTATTTGTTATTCTTAAAACAATGCATTGAATTCAAATTAATATCGAAATGTTTTTAAAAATACCATGTTACAAATGTTGTTTTATTATTTTAGCTATATAGTGTATCCTATTTTATTTTATTTTAGCTGCATTGATTTTGTTAAATCATAGGTTATTATACTTGGAAGTTCCTTACAATTTGAATTATGAGAAAACCATATATAAATTTATTTGCCTGAATTACATATGTTTTGTAAAATTATCAATATTTTTCTTTACCTTTCATTAAATACTAAAAATGAAACAGTATAACAACCATTATATATAATGTTTTAACAATATCTTAAAGCGTAAATTTTAATGCATAAAATATACGTTGTAAATTTAAACTGTAGAAATAAAGATTTAAATAAAAATATATTTCAGTTATTTAATTGAGAAAATGTATCATTATTTTTAATGAATTGCGTGTATGGCTCATTGTATAATATTTTGATATCTTTGGAATTTTTTTATCAAGTTTCTCAAGATCAGTGCATTTTTAGTTTTTATTTGAATGCGAAATGTTAATTCTTTTAAAAATAAAGACGCCTTAGATTTAAGGAGTGTTTAGCAACTGAATGTAATTATTTTTGAAATCTCGGTTGTCCTAATAAGAAACAAAATTCCGTTCGAGGATTACTTCAGTTTTGGAAGCCAACATTTAATTACTATTTCTATTATTGTCTGTTTAACTGTGCTAACATTTGTTTTTTCAAATAAATAATGAACCCCATTTTTTTGTCTAACAAATTCAATAAAAATGTGGCTTATACTTAGAATTTCAAAAATTATCTATTTGGAATTTATCATTTGGACTATTGACAAAGATTAGGCAAAAAGAGTTCAAATATAAATTTATTATTTGTCCTTTATTATTTTGTTTTTGTGTTATGAGTGTATTTCAAACAAAATCTCGTTTTTTAATTTGTTCTTTAGAAATAATGTTCAACACAAAACCAGTGTCCTAAAGTTTATTTGAGGGAAACAATTTTTATAATATATAAAAAAAATTGTATTTATTTTTCATTTATGAAAATGAATATAGACATGCGTTTTGGTAAATATGAAATTTGCTATTTCTTAAATTCTAACTCCTGCGAAAATTATGATTTATGGATGATAACTTATAGTTTTAATATTTGTAGACGAATGCATACTTAAAAATATTAATTTCCATAGAAATATTACACAAATTTTATTGCTAGTACATATGTTAGGAAGGGTAAAATGCCTCGTTAATTTTACTCTCCAATATATATAAACATATAAAAAAGAAATCAGATATAGAAGCTTGATTGGCTAATAATAGGCTCAAGTAAATAATCTATTTTTGTGTAAAGTTTAATTAAGTTAGTTTTCTCTGTTCATTTTTCCAGAATTATTTATTTTACAAGTTGTGTTGTGAAATCAGAATGGTGTTTGAAGAGCTACGATTGTGCAGTATGCCAATAAACTGTATGGCAGGTATGCCTCAAAATATTAAATGAAAATTAATGCTATACATATTATATACTTTATAGTTTCTCACAGATACATTATTGCATTTTATAATAATATTAACATTATTTTTATTCAACGTGCAAATATAATGGAAAATGAGCATATCCATGTTTCTAAATTTGCGAAGCGTGGATATGCTCGAATACTGAGAAAACACTTCTCAAATCGAAGTAAGTAGTAAACATATATACTTACTATAAAATATACTTCAACATCCAAGTAAGTAATTGCTCTTCAAATTTCAATGATCAAAGCAAGCAACTGCTCTTCAATGTAAGAATGCATCCATTATTACACGATAATGGATAAATTCTTACATTGAATAATATATCCTTTTAATTTCCCTTACTAATAAGCATTTTAAATATGTAACACATTTTACATCCATTTAGATTTTTTTTTTTTTTACTTAGAATTTTTACATTTAAGCTCTTAAATACAAAATTTATAAAATAATTTTACTGTTTCCGGATATCTATTATCTTGCTTTAAATAATTTTATCAATATTTGTGTTTAAATTTGATAGCAGTATCATTGAAATTTTATGCTAAATATCTTATCTGTTTCATTAACAAAGAACATATGTTTAGAAACTAATAATGTTTTATCATCTGAATATATATTTAATAAATAGCTAATTTTTCACAGTAAAACCAAATGAAAACAAAATTGATTAAATTTCAAAGCATTCTTAAAACACTTTAACTTAAATTCAAACACTACTTTAATTAATTACGCAAAATATATTATTTGTAATAATTTATTCCCCAGGAAATGAAAACTGAAATGAATATTCGTATTAAAAGTGAATAACATAATTAACGTTTAATGCATGAAGGAACTGTTTTAACAAAATTTGTTTTTTGATCAAAATTGAGAAAATATACATTAAATTGGAGAAAATAATTAATGATCACTAAAGCATAATGCTTTATAGTTTGAAATCTAAGCTTTATGTATTTTAAAGGAAAAAGTATTCCGCATTAAGTTTTTGAGGTAAAATATCTAGTAATTATTCATTAAAAGAATAAAATAATACATATCAGATAATTAATTCTTTACTGTTTTCTTATCACAAAACTTTAATGTCTAGCCTTTAAAAATAATGAAAAGTTTACTTTATTGGTGTCTTGTTGCTTATAAAATATGGTTTGAAGAAGTTTCAAAGTTGAGGTAAATTTTAATAAGAGAGGGAAACCTTAAATTAATTAGTCAATTTCCGAAAGCAGTTAAATTTTTCCGGTTTCCTATCTCAAATTAAAGCAGCTTTTTCATTAAATTAGCATATTTAAACTCAAAATTTATTTTTGTTTTATTATTTATTAATGTGTATTGATTTTTAAACTTTTCTACAAAGTATATAATTTGTAATCTTTTTTTTAAATATTTTTTAAATAAACATATGAACGTATTATAAATTAAATATTTAAAAACTCAAGCAAGTTTTTAATTACTACTTTAATTCACAGCAATATTTTTATGCTCTTTTAAATTTCAGTATAAAATAATGAAATACATTTTTTAAAAGGTCTTCACCAATTTCCTATTGACAAAATCTGAAAATGAGCTTTTATAAACGCTACAATAAAGCAAATTCTGTAAAATAAATATATACATAAAAAGTAGGTGGCCATGTTATTATAATAATGATATTAAAATAACTTTAGCCTTTAATATGAAATTATTATGTAAATATAATTTTTACAGATATAGACTGCTATTTTGTTTCATGCAAATTATTTTGAAATTAATTTTTACCTTCATTTAAATTTAAAATTAATAAAAAATTTAATTAGAAAGTATATCTGCTTAATCAAAATATTTTCAGTAAATCAAAAGAACTTTTACATGTATTTATAAAAAAGATTATTTACTTTTTAGAGAATTTTTCAAAAGCGCAAGTATATTTAAGCATTAATTCACAGTAATTTGTTTCAGTAAAGAACACATTTTTAAGTAACTAAGAAAGCATAAATTTAATTTTTAAATTTCAAAATAAAATTTTAATTAAATTGTTAAATGTTAAAATTGTTGTATCGATTCGATTTAATTTTAATTATTTTATTTTAGATGATTTTTGTTTTGCCAAAATGTTATAAATATTTATTAAGAAAAACAAAACAAACTCATTAAATTTTTTTCTCCAAACAACACTAGTTTGATTGTTATTTTACTTGAACTCAACTGTCAACATAAGTCCATAATATACACAATTGGCTAACTACTAATCAAGGTAATTACAAATTCAATTTAATTCATTTATTAAGAAATATTTCCTTCAAATTATTGAAATAAATTATTTAACGTTTACAGTAATATAAATTTCTGAAAACATTTTCTATAGTTTCATAATTTTTATTTCACAATAATGATTTTGATTTTTCTTCACTGTATAATTTTACAATTCTTATTTGAATTTTTTAAAACTTCATTTAAAGGATTATTTCCCCAACACAGGTTTTATTTTATAAATTTAACTCATGTCATAATGTAAATTGAAGCTAAGTTAAAATTATATACGAAACAAAAATGCATTTTTTTAAATCTAGCTTAATTCGTTTTAATTTCGTTTCTTATTCCAAAATCTTATCTTTTTGAAATAAAATTATTTTTTACAATTTATGAACACCTGTTTATGCAGGCAAAATTTCATTCAAATTGTTACATTATTTTAATAAAAAAATCGAAAAATGTTACAAGATATGAAATCGCTTCTTGTGACATGTTTGCTCAATCTAAATTATTAATAGTTTTTTTTTGCTTATTTACTATCAGATATACCTCTTTTACTTTAAGTTTATTAATCCAATTTACATAAAAGATTTTAGTGAATAGAATATTGAATACGCACTGTCTTAAATTTCTATTTTAGAATAATAAGTGATATGCAGGAATAAGTTTAAATAATTTCTTTATTTGGAAAGATATGATGTGGTGACATTTTTATTGTATCGCTTTGAAATATTGTTATCGAATTTCATTAGATGATGTTTCCCTAATCTTTCTAACAGTACTATAGGTTGGACAAGTGTATAAAATAAATTAATGATTTCGAAGCATATATAGCAATGAATTCTGACAACGAGATGCAGAAAATATAATTTTTTAGAAATGAATTCACTACTAATGAAGCATATTCAAAGAATGCTAGAACAGTGTACATGCTGTTTGGTTAAATCTTTGAACCACTAAAATAATTTTTACAATTGAATTTTGAATATATATCGTAAGAAATTTAAAAATATATGCAACATCATAGTAAAAATGTATTCGTTTTTTTACAAACACATTAAAATCTATAATTATTGAAGTAATTTGTTACAATGTATAATTGTAATTCTTTTTTCTGCTGCATAATGTGATATCAAGTTAAAATTTTACAGTTTAAATTAAAAGTATAGCTCTTTCATTTTATCTTTGCTCAACATCAATTTCTCGGTGTCGTAAATTGAATTGTTTCTAGTTTTTATTTAGATATGCACATTTTCTCAGTATTTTACTAATCATTACACGATATTTCAACTATTACTATTCACAACAATTTACATTTCAGATTATACAAATATTTGAAAATAATTTATAATGGGTTTCAATTTCTAAGTGTGAAACGTACATTCCTTTGAAAATTTATTAAATTAACACATCACACTTATGGGAATATTCTTTGAAATACTATATTATAAGGTAATGCTAAATTTATTAATATTCAACAAAAATATTTTCCATTGAAATGAATATTGAGCAAACGCAATTTCTATTGCTTAAGAAATGCAACTCTAAGAGCGTAAGAATATTTTTAATTGAGGAAATATTTATGTAAAGCAATATTTTTATGTTAAAAACATTTAAGTCTGAGTCATGTTTTATTTCTTCTCAACATCTTCCAGTTTATTCCATTTTTTTAAAAAATCTTTTCAAAAACATAGCTGAATACTAGAATTTAACCCTATTTTTTGGAGATAAATATTTGATTAAAATTCATTAATTATTGATTTATTGAAATTTCTACGAGTTTAATACTGATCTTTAAGTTATTCTTTATTTATTATTGTATTGTTATAAATTAATTACCATGCATTTTATAATTGCTGATACAAACAGCATTTCTAGGGTAATAAATATTCAAAGCATGTATTAGAAATACGATTTTTATTGATGAATGGGCTCCTTTCTGATGTTTTCAAAATGTTTGTTTTAATTTACCATTTCATGATGATTACAGACATATTATGAGCTTCTTATAATATAATTGATTTAGTTCATTTTCACATACATAAAGAAACGTATTTTATTATTTTTTAATCTAAATTTTATTGATAATAATGGTATCTAATTTCATTATATTATCATTGGATGCAAAATTATAGATTTAATATACAATAATGTTCGACAAATATAAAGTATTAAATGGCTTCTATAATTTGAAACTTCACATTTTAACTTATTTTACTGTTTGTAAGATGATTTGGAAATTGAGTTTTATAAATTTTAAGTATTTAAAAATTCAAGTCATTTACTCTAATTACGATAATTAATCATCTTTATTTATTTTTATAACTTTTATTAATTTTTATATTTAATGTTTATTATTGTGACTAACATTTTCCTTCTTTATTATTTTGTCGCTTATCATGCTAGACAATTTTGAAAAGTTCAATATATAGTGTTTTACTATTTAGAAACGCTTTCTCCTTCAGTCTGGTTTTTAAATTATTTCCCCATGATTGATTATTGAGTTAACAAACATGTAGATAAGTATTTTAGGGGAGTATCAAAGTTCATTTTCAATAACATATATATATTTTAAAAAAATATTCTTTGAGACTGTATTCGCAGGGATCCATCCGAATTGTTGTTGAATCCATCCGAAGTCAAATATGATGTAGCATATCACATAGTAGAGCAACGCCATGCTGATCTTCAATCATCAAGGTTCAAATATGTTGGATGGACGATAATCTTGAGAAATAATAAAGATAAAGAAAATTATTTACAAGATTAAGAAAAAAAAATCATTTTTTAAATCTTCTGGAGGTTTATTGCTGGATTGAAAAGGGAGCATTCTGTTTAAAGCTATGTTAAAAGTAAAAAGCACCTGTGTTAGAAATACATATAATCAAAAAATGTCTTTAGAAATATCAATACAAGTGCAAATAGCTATGTTATCTATCGATTCATATGTAATTTAGATTATGAAAGACATATAACTTCTATAGAGTTTAAGGTCGCCTTATAATCATTCTATGCACATAATTTACCTTTAAATATTATTTACGTATTTCTTTATCTTAATCTCATCCTCTGGATCAATATTTTCTACAACTTTATTAAAAACTGTGCTATATATAATCAAGCCTATCAGAATTTTTATAAAATATTTTTTTTCATTTAGTTATAAGTTTAGATATTTTACATCATAGTAAGTACAGAATGAATACTGGAAGAAATATTAAAAATAAAAATAAAAAAAAACTGTAAAATGTCATCATCTATAGTGCATAATATTTCAAAATGCAGATGAAAAAAATCATCATTTTTTTTTTTCTTTCCAAATATCTATTTCGTAAGAAATATTGGATTTTGTTTTCATGTTTTATTTTGATTACTTCAATTTTATTTGTCTCTCTAAATAAGTGTTTTTTATTTGTTTGCTTGCTAGCTTTTTCAAAAGTTTACTTTTGCGATAATTTAAGTGGCTTAAAATGAGATTTGAAATATTTTTATGTTATTTTTTAATTTGAGTTTTATTTACTTTTTACGTAAAATTTAAATTGAAGTTACAAGCACAAAAAATTGAAGAATAGTAAAAGTTATTTATTCTTCTTTTTGTAATGTAATTTAACAGATAAAAAATGTTTGGAAATTTAGAAGATATTGTCTAAAAAAATAAGATTATTAACTGGACTTACGTATAAAATATTACTTAGTTAATACATATAATCAAAATATTTCTTTAGAAATATAAATACAAGTGCAAATAGCTATGATATCTATCCATTCATATGTAATTTAGATTACGAAAGACATAATTTCTATAGAGTTTAAGGTCGCCTTATAGTCATTCTATGCACATAATTTACCTTTAATTATTATTTACGTATTTCTTAATCTTAATCTCATCCTCTGGATCAATATTTTCCACATTTTTATTAAAATTGTGCTATATATAATCAAACCTATAAGAATTTATATAAAATTTTTTTTCATTTAGCTGTAAGTTTAAATATTTTACATCATAGTAAGTACAGAATGTGCATATCTCTACCAATAGTATATTTAACTTTTTCTTGGTGAGGAATACTCTACTTTAACAAGATTATTACAGAAAATTTGGAGCTGAATTCACATGTTCCTTCGATTGTCTTTTGGTTTAAATAAATTTATAATCATGATATCTGAAGGAATAAATTTCCTGTAATGATTAAATTTTGTTAAAACAAATATATTTTTCATCCGCATTAAAGAAGAAACTTAGTTATGATAACGTTTTTATAATAAAAGATTTACAAATGTGCTAAATATAATACCCCAGTTATTAAAAAATATTAATTGGTCACAGATAAAAGTATTAAAATCGTTATTTATGAAACATAATTGGCAACAAAAGGCAATATATTTCTTATAATTAGTCTGATCATTTTAATAAAACTAATCATTTTCTTGAATAAAGAAATGTCATATAAATTTTATATATATGTTTCTTTACAAAATGTTTTCCTAATTCAGATATGTCGCAAATATGAAACATATTTCAGTTCCTACGTGTAAATAAGTTGCTATTTTAAGAAAAATGTCGTTTTTATTTTGAGTAAGATATTTGATAAGAATTTTATTAATACTGGATTTCTAAGAAAAGTATTTCACAATTTTTCTGAATTATTAAGCAAATTGGAAGAAAATTTCCAAGACTATAAAGATAACGTTTTAATGTTACTTAAGCAACAACGCAAACAAAGTGCTTACGTTTTATTTATTTCCTAAATGAAGAAATATTTTGTCTTATTTCATAAATGAACACTATTTAGATATATTGTTTATACTGAACACTTCAAATTTTCATAATATAATTTTCGATAATATTAATGTAATGTATTATAACCCCATTATTTAATTGATGACCAATAAGTATTCAAATTTAATATGTAAATATTAAATTTGCTATTTTATAACGTAAAATGAAAGTATGTCAATTATTTTAATTTATAAAATCTCCTAAAAACACAAATTATATGAAAACAAATGTTAATAATATCTAAATAATACATACTAAAAACATATCTTTATTATAACAGTAAAGAAAGATTAGAAGCTTTAATAAAGATATTTTCATCAAAATAATATAAATAATTTCATCAAAATTATTAAATAAAAACATTATAACAATATATAAACAGTACAGACTGTCACATGTAACTTAGCTAGGTAGTTCAAGCTTGGAGCAGCATTTGCTTCTTTAGAAAATAGCATGGATTTTTTTTTCTTCACAGTAATTGCACTCTCTTTCTACTACACGTCTGGAATGTTGATCAAGGACGATTATTTTAATTTTATGATATAAAATATTTTCTGTATGGAAAGAGGTCCTATTTTAATTTAATTCTGTTATTTTAGGAAGATTAAAAGGTTGACAGGACTTAGTATTTTCATATTGCAGACATACTATCCAAAATTGCTATTTACATTTTGTTGTGCTTTTTATCTTAAAGAAAACAAAGATCGTCATGAATTTTGCCGTTGCAAAGATTTTGCAAAGATCGTCATGAATATATATATATATATATATATATATATATATATATATATATATATATATATATATATATATACATTTATATTCCATAAAAATTAAAATTTAAAACTCTAGAACTTTCTTGGAAAATTTTATTTTAATATGCAAAAATAAACAATCTCAATGCAATAACACATAAAGTTCTATCGTTTTATGACAATTATGTGACGCACATATTCAATTCTTAATATAATAAAACAATTTTAAAATGTGAACATCATTATTTTAAAGAAAATTGAGAATATGCTGAAACCAACCATTACTAAAAAGACATTTCAGTAAATGGTAGAATAACACGCTAATACAGAAATTTGCATGATGATTTCCATTTAAAAAATGTATTTTGCATAACAAATGACAATTTCTTCATTGTAATCATTAGTGAACAAACAAGGATTTAACTTTATACAAATATTTTGTATAGTCTTAAGAGAATTCCATTTATTATTTAGATTTAATTCTTATTTATTTTTAAGCTTTTACTTCAATGTAAATGTTAGAAATAAACGATTTTGGAAAAGTTGACTTCAACGAAAAATGTTATTAAATATGTATGTAACTTGATTACGATAATTGTTTCAGACAAACTTTATTTAATATTTAAAAAAAACTACGATAAATATCTAAATAATCATCATTTTAAATTACTTATTAAAGGTTCAAATAATTTTACTGTAATTCTTGAAAACATAATTCCATATACCATTTGTATGTTTTTGCTTAATTAGTGTTGCCAGAGTAATTAGTAATATGATTTTCTGTTCTTCCCGCATTTTTAATTCCAATAACAATTCGTATTTGCATTTATTATTTATTATGCTTACATATAATAATGAAATATTAATATAATAGTTCTCATTTTGAAATCATGTTTTGCTTATCATTTGATTTGCATCATAAAAATTTTACAGAATAAATATAATTATCCTAAACTCTTTTTTCACTTAATATTCTTCTTATTTGAAAATGTTAAGAATGCTTTATGAATAAATTATTTAATTTAATGTTTGTTAGTGTTTTTTTACTCTACAAAATCTATTATCCAAATAGTCTCTAATTCTTTAACATATAAGAATGAGATTTTGAAATGTATCCTGTAAAAAATAATTTTATCCCAACTTTTCCTTTTAATATTTTCTGACTAAATTTTTTAAATACAAAATCAACGAAAAAAAATTTTTTATAGCTTTTAAGTAGGTATTTATCATAAAACCATTAAACTTCTCTTTCTCAATACTTTTCGTTGAAAGTATTTAATAATCTTTATAGATATACTTCATATTAATGGATTATTGATATTTATTTCACGTTTTTGCATGTAACCATCTTATAACAAAAAAGCTTAGTAAGAACGCAGGTAACGTGTTTTGTGTTATGTAACATTGTGAAAGGAAGAATATATGGTGAATGATATAAAATTTTAAAAAAGAACAAGTAAAGAAAAAACCCAATGAATAATAAATTTATATTCAAAATTTAATTACACTTGTAACTAACATCGTGATTACATTTTTTATTATTTAAATTCTATAAAAAAAGTACTATAAATACTTATATCTTTTGCTTAATTTTTCCTGACATCAACCAAAATTAAATACATTCATTATTTTTAATAACTGTTTTTTGCACTATGAGAGAGAGAAGTAAATGTTTCTTTATATATCTAAATCATGGTAACGCTATGAAACATAAAGGTTATGATTCAACATCTTGCATTTACAAGGTAAATAAGAAAATTGTAGCCGTTTTGGCTTTGTCATTTAATGAAGTGAGAATAAGTATTCAATTTGCATGATGTGGCCGAGGCATTGGTCAGTCCAGAGTAGGAATATCAGTTGACATAAATGCAGATCGACCACGCACATTTATCAATCGTAACTCGTACATTAGCGAAGGGAAATAGACCTGTCATAGGAAATCTTTCATGTTGTTTGCCTTGTGACTTTAAAATGGCCTTAACAACTGCTATATCAAATCGCCGAAGGTGTCAAGCGTTGAGAGATGGTGCTGTGAATGAATGTATAATAAGGCATTGATTTCACAGATTCAGCTCGGAAAATGTGTGTCTCTGTGATGAATTTCACAGTGGATGTCCACAAGCTTTGGATGATGAAGCCTTGCTACCGACCATTGAGGACGACAATAGTCTTATAGGAGGTGAACTTACCAGACAATTTAAGATTTTTTATGAAATGATTAGATTCCATCTGCACCATTTTGGTTAGACTTACAGGATGAGTAAGTGGGTTCCTCTCATGCTGTGGGTTCCTCTCATGCTGTTGGAAGTCTATGAGCAATAACAAGTGATAGCCTGTTTATTATAGCCTTCTGGCCATCGAGGCATGTATTGACCAGTAGCTAAAATGGGTCCTGTTTATAACTCCCAAGCATTCCAAACGTTGGTAGTAATCACAGGAAACTGTCTCACACAGCCCAAACTCACTTATACACCCACCAAAAATAATGTTTTGTGTATCTTTGACTAGTCATCTAAAGGTTCACTATGAGTAAGTACCAACGGACCAAACAGTCACTGCCGACCTGTACTCGCCGCAGTTGGAAAATATGCTTTGTAACAGAAGGAGCTTGTACTGACTATTTCCAAGGGTGTACTGTTCTTTGACGATAACTCGAGGCTGCATGCCTTTTGGGTGGCCAGGCATACCATGCAACGATTTGGTTGGGACACTTTGTGCCATCCTCCTTACTCATCTAACTTTGCACCACCAGATAAAATTCTCTTCCTTTCCCTTGGCAATCATTTTCATGAAAAATCTTTCATCAATGAAGTAAACATACAGTAACCACTAACTGGCTTCTTTGCTTCCCAAACCACCTAGATATATCGCAAAGCGATTGCACAAGTGCAGACACGTTGGAAGAAAGTACTGAACGCTTATGGTGAATAAAAAAAAGGACTAAAAATACGATACACTTTTTGTAGGTAATGCTCTTTTCCATCCTTAAAAATGGCAAGAACTTTTTTGTTCACTTTGTAAATAAATAGAGACATTCCATGTGATTACAGAGCATTGGATAGACTTAAGTGGTTATTCTATCAATAAGAGAATAAGAGCCTGTCTCCCTACTGATATATACTCTGGTTAGAGATATATAAGAATTATCATATAGGCATCTCTTTTGTGTTGCGCAAATGAATAAAATAATTTCGATGAAGATTACCAAATAAATAATAACAACTAAGTCTTATCTTCTATAGAGGTTTTCTAGATGTTATATGCAGTGTGATGAAATAAGCAACAGTTTTTATAATGTCACAACACCACATATGTCACAAGAAGAAATGCTAGAGCATAAAACCAATAAAAGAATACTACAACAAGTGAATAATTTGGAAATAAGGGGGAACTAAATATTTTTATGATACTACTTAATAACGATATAATAAAATATTTACTTCAGCGTTTCGCAAAGCTTCAAGCTTTCAAAGTTTCATCATATTCAATGAAAAATATTACAAGTTTCAAAATATAACACTTTGAATCATTTTATCACAACACTGAAAATATGCTGTTTTATATATATTATGAATATTATAAAAATTAAAAATAAATTATTGAATATTATAAAAATTAAAAATAAATTATTTTTATTATTTAACAATAAATGGTGATTGATAGCACCACAAATGTTTTTATATATAGCAAAATTGTTAGCAGCAGATATGTTTTCTGTTTATAAAAACACACACACACACACACACACACACACACATATATATATATATATATATATATATATATATATATATATATATTTGTATATTTGTATATATATATATATATATAGATATCTTTGCTATATATGTGAGCTTTCACATATATAACTTCAGAAAACTTGTTGGAGAATTATAATATTATAATATTTTTAAACAAAGAAACAGATAATTGCATAGAATTAATATAAGTAGTAAAGAAAAGTGGAATTTTAATTTCTTTATTTTTACCAATTTTTAGGAATTATATGTTTTCTTTTCTTTCATGTATTGATTCGTAGCCATGAGTATAAAACCTTTATTTGGCTTACATATTCAAAAATAATTGGCAACAGCAACCCCATCACAAGAAAGACCATCACTTTAAAAGTTACTTTTTCAATTCTCACAAAATCTTCAAACCGTTAACACCATATGTCAAATAATAATGAAGTCATGTGTATGAAACTTAGTCTGATGTGATAGCATTTATAAAATGAAACAACATTTTGACTAAATATGAACAATTGTTTTCATTTTAAGTAATTATGAGGAAATTTTAGTAAAATTTCTTAAAATACTCATTAGTGTATATTTTAAACATATTTTCTTTATTGCTAAATATATTCCATAGGAGTTTTTTCAAAGAGTGTTGTTGTTTCAGAGAGAGAGTTTCAAAGAGTAGTAAATGAGTTGGGTGGCAGTTCGTCCAATTAAGTTTGAAGAATAAAAATAATATTTTAATTGTTTATCTTATATGACTTAAGTGGAAAAGATGGAGTAATTTTAGATTTTTTGCAGTCATTGTAATATATTATATAACATTTATCTGCATTAAAACTTATGTAATATAAATTACTTTATTGATTAATGTTTTTATTCCAATATTCTATAATTTTATTTACTTTAATAATTATTTTAAATGTTTAAAAATTGTCGTATCACCTTCTCAATCACCTTCTCAATCACCTTGATATTGCTTATGCAATCAGAAGAAAAATCCTGTTATGACGTAAATGAATTTCAAATACGCAGGTCACGAATCTTATTTAAAGTCATCAACTTCTTTAAAGGCAATCAAATCAGACAATTCTCTGTGTTTTCTTGGAGTTTGATTTTCTTTTCCGTTAATGTACTTCTTACAACAAATCACTTCTTAATACATTTAAAAAAAACTATTGGCAAATAGTTATACTTATTGTAAGTTATTTGATATCCATTTCATAAATATTGAAGAAAAAATATTAATAAATGTTTAATGTGTATGTTATCTTATAAAAGATCAAATATTTTTTGTATTCAATAAAAGCAAATATCTTAAAATTAACTTAACATATTTTTTTGAAAAATAATCACATTCGTATTGAAGAAATTATTTTTATTTTATTATCCATTTCTATGATATTTTATTTGATACTCATACCAGGTTTTGATTAAAAATATAAGTATTATGTATTCATAAAAAACGATGACAGTGATGTATTATAAACTTTTTAACTATACAGTGAATATGCTATATTTTCTTTCATAATAGGAAATTATATTAACAGTTCATGTTAAATTCGATGCCAAAGCTCCATTCCTAACAATCAAATTAAAAACATTTTCCAAAAGATTGAAAAATTAAAAAATTCGTTTTCTGTAAATTGAATTGAAATCAGTCATTATATATTTAGAATGATTTGAGATTTATGAAACATCAATGCAATAGTTTTTAGACATTAGTTTCCATTTAACATCTCAGTAATTTAATTAACAATTTTCTAGAACATTAACTGTGAAGGTCAATGTATGAATTTATTTTTCATCACACGAAAATTCTAATGCTTATAGATTATTGTTTGCAAAATGACTTATTTCTTAACATTATTTAAAGGATAGTTATATAATTTTTCTATGCAAACTTTTTAATCTCATAAACTAACATTTTCATTAAAAGGTAAAACACTCAATCATCAGTATTCATATACACATCTTGAATGACTTTTTAACTTAATGATGTTTTTATTTATTTATTTTTCTAAATTTTATGAGAAAAGATTGCGAAATATGAAAGTAAGTTTGTTAAGTATTTCTTTCAGTAACACTTTCAAAATAACTTTTACTTGCATACTTTAATAATTTCTAGATATTGATGCAAAATATTCTGGATTTATCTACATAAAGAAACACCCATTTTAGTTTGGTATGAATTTAAAATCAGCAAATATAGTTTTTAGATTAATCTGTTATATTTAAATAAATTCAAATAATTAATTTTTTAAAGTAATTTATATAATTAGAGTAAATCAGTAATGAAAAAAGTCTATAAGATTTATTTATTTATTTATTTAGGATTCGGAGGTGGATTGGCTGAGCACGGCGTTCGATATCGTAACTGGAATGCAGTGAGAGTTCGACTTATCCGAAGATCCAAAAATTCAAGTATGGTTCCTGGGGATTGTAAAATATGTCTTGGTAGCAGTCTCCTCCACGTGAAATCATGCCTTTCGTGGTCTTTTGCTCTGTCACAGCTTTTAAATTATGAAAGTTATTTTTCGGAGACACACATGAGAGCACACTCACTAGATGTACCATTACATAAGGTAAAATCATTTTCACTCCTTGTAATGCTGAAAAAAGGAATTCCTGAAAAACCAGGCATTTTACAACAATGATATTTATTTAACATTGCAATAAAAATGGTCAAAAGTTATCTCCATATATTTTTAGGGATATACAATACACCTACACACACACACATATATATATATATATATATATATATATATATATATATATATATATATATATATATATATATATATATATATATATATATATATATATATATATATATATATATATATATATATATATATATATATATATATATATATATATATATATATATATATATGTGTGTGTGTGTGTGTGTGTAGTAAATTTTCTTTGAAGCAAATTTTGTGGATAATTTGTGATTGTTTTAATAGTTATACTACGAATTATGAGTGCTTACAGCAAATATTAAATTGAAACAAAAAGCAGCAAGAAAAGTTGCTTAAATTAAAAATTTGAATGTAATTTGCTTTATAAGATATTTTCAATCAAATAATAATAATTTTTACTAAAAATGTTAAAAGGGTGCTCCATATAATTAGAGAATTGAATCACGTTGAATATTTCATTTCTAATTCTGTGTAATATAACAACTGAATGCGAAACTAATGTCTAAGTATCTATAGAAACTATTACAATTTATCTTATATTTTCTTTCAGAGGCATCGTTATCACGCCTTACTCGGAAATATTTATTCCATTAACATATCTCGTGCAATTTAACCACGTCTATATGTGACATCGATATTCAATTGTACAAATAACTGAAAGGATAAGGATACGATTAAAAAAATATAACTACGTTCGTAAAATCTACATTAATTTCAAACTATGTAAAATCAAAAAATGCTTTAATGAGTAAAAATGAATAACATTTTCAACATAATAATTAACTTAATAAAATATTATATTTTATTTTAATAATGTAATAAATTTGCATTTTATTATAATAGCAAGGATGAGATCAAGGGAAAATAGAACTAAAACAATTTAAAGTTAAATATGTAAACTATTTGAATAGTTCAACTACTGCAACTTTAAATAAATTTAAAAATACTTGTTTTTCATCAAATAATTATTTTTATTTCCTTTACAATTGATTATGAAGAAATGTTATGCATCTTTTCCTTATAATTATAATATAATTAAATATCTAAGAATGATGTTTAGAAATAAAGTTTGAATTTTTTTTCTAATCTATAATGTTGAAATAGTAAGTGAATCCACACGATTTCTCATCATGCTACAGTTTTAAATTTAACACTTTTATATATAATGTAGAACCTCTGAAACTTCATCGTTTTATGATTATACAATATCATTTACATATAAATTCACAGAAAAATACTAATAATTTATTGATTGGAAAAATATCTGATAATTCATCCGAATATTCATGTAAAAAAATTTAGATCATGGTACAGCAAGATGAAAACTTAACATACGTCTAAAAAATTTCTCTGGAATCCAGGTGTGTTGAAAGTAATGTCTTATGCCAGGCATATTTATTTGTATTTTATGAGATCGTTAACAATATTTGAACCTGGAAAATTGAAACTAAATGCTGATACTCCGTAGAAAATAAATAGTTCTTAAAATGGACGCCGCCATTATTTTTATCATACAAATGCTGTTCCCTGATTCAGTATAAGTAAAGTACGTGACAGATTCCTTAACGTTTCCCAGCTAACAACTTTAATTTTTAGGAACTTGTCTAACAGAAACATTTAAATAAACAGTAAAATTGTAACTGTAATTTGTAGGCATTGCAAAATGCAGACTGTACTGCATAAATTTCAGAAACAATCGAATCCACGTTTTGCTGGGAAGACAAGACATGCCAACAAAAGTGTTATATTTATGGCTTACATTATAGGCCATAGTATTTCATCAATATTGAATATAAGTAAAATTTCCAATCACAGAAATTTGATTATTCTGAGTATATAGAGGATTAAAAGTTGATTAGAAAAAATAGCAATTTAATATATATATATATATATATATATATATATATATATATATATATATATATATATATATATATATATATATATATATATATATATATATATATATATATATATATATATATATATTTCAAACAATATTCAAAGAAAAATTAAATCATATTTAATATATTTAAATTTAAAAGTAAATTTTAAGATTTTTCAAATCATATTTTGTTATTTCATTCAGTTTAAATATTAATATATTAATTAATATAAATAAACTTCTAATAAGAAAAAAATGAAATCTATAATTTTATTAACATTTTAGTTGCCGAAATAACATTGCACTGTTGACACTTTGATTGAGAAAATACCCAATTAATAATATTAAGAATTCCATATTTAAATTATCATATAACATTTTCAGTGTTATGTTTTCTGAATTTAATTTTGTACACACACTAACACAGATATATATAAAATACATATATATATATATATATATATATATATATATATATATATATATATATATATATATATATATATATATATATATATATATATATATATATATATATATATATATATATATATATATATATATATATATATATATATATATATATATATATATATAAAATTTTCTTGTGGTATTTTTCTTAATTTGAAAAAAATTTCCGTAAAAAAGAGAACATTCTGTGTAAATAATTAACATGATTATTCGGTGTGAATATTTTGTATCCAATCCTTACTGATTTCACAAGCGTAAATACAAATGTGTGATTTTCTCATTGATATTTCTAAAGTATTTATAATTTCTATAATACAAATACAATGAAATTTAATCAAGTATTTTAAAGATTATTCTGTAAGTAAATACTATATTGAATAAAATAAATATATCCAATCAATTATGTAGATTTAATTTAGATTGAAATAAGGGAAATTTATTTTAAAAAGTATCACACCAGTTTCTTAAAAAAATAACTATTTGATTCAATTATACAATAAAATCACTTTGTAAATTAAGACATCCTTCTATAAATGTCTTAAATTATTTGGCATTCAATTTATAAAACTGTCAAAATGCTGGATAAGAATGGTGGGAATTAAATATTTTGATTTAAATTTTTTAGCATTATGTATTCGCTTTACACTTTTATGGCAATTCCAACAAAGATTTTTTTACAATCAGTTAAAAAATGAATTCTAACTTCTTGTGTAATATTTAATTGAACATTCAGCAAATAAAAAACTGCTTGGTAAATTAACATAAAACTATCCGTATTTTTAGAGATTTATATGTATTTCATTTATTTATATCATGTTTTTAAAAGATTCTTGGAGAAATTAAAATGGTGAAAACAAATTAAGGATATATTCCGGAAAACAAAATAATACTAAACATTGTCTCCATGGCATTTATACTTCGTAAAAAATGTACAGCTACTTTTCTGTTTTATTGCTCTTAAAAAATTCTAAGAGGAATTATAGTTGTATAAATTCCAAAGAAATATAATAAGATAATACAAAATAAATAATTAATAAACTATAAAGAAGAACAATGATGCAAACTCAAATAATTTGGAAACACAAATACTATTTATTGAAATTGGTTCATAACTACATTTTATGATAAATACAATTTATGTCATAAAAACTTATTTTCCGCAATTAAACGCAATTTGAAAAATATATTTCATAGAACATTATTAAATATTTTAAATACATTAAAATCTTTTTTCTTTATCAATTGAAATATAGTGATAATATCAAATATTTGTAGTTTAATCGTTTACCCGATTATTTTTTTAAATATATACATATATAATATTTTTATAAATCACTTTTATGTACCATTTGTTCTAGTTGTAAATTATCTAAGCTTGAGTTATATAAGTATACCACATTCACTTTCAAATACAAATTCTTCTGAGTAATCTGGTAAAAAGCAAATTTTATTCCATACAAAGAAAGAAATTTTTAACTTTTTGCATAAAAAATTAAAATAAAGAAAAAAAAACAAATTCTTACAAAAAAAAAAAAAAAAAAAAAAAAACGGGATTTAGATCAAGGAGGTTGAAATGAAAATTCAATAGAAAATTACATTTATAGTTTGAGAAAGTTAGTGTGCATTTTTTACTATTATACGGGTTTCAAGTCAGAAATAAAATAGAATTATAGATTACTTAAATGAAGTGTTAAGTACTTGTTCTGTGTATTACTGAAATATTTACAAATTTTCAATATTCCTTCACTCTCACACAATAATTGACCAAAGATATAATGGCACATTTACTTTATCGACTAATTTACTAGATAAAAGGTCCTTAAAATACTGCATTTACAGTGGTATATCATCTGGTACATTTTTAATATATAACTATTAGCATTTGTGTCTTACTTGTTGTAAGAAAGTTGCTAGTTCAAGTAAAAAATTCACGCAGTTTCCTTTTCCGTAAGCATCGCTCTAGTTTATTCAAACAGATTTTAAGTGTTTAAAATCAAGGATTTAACTAGAATTGAGTGGATATATATCACTATTTGAGAGAAATTGTAGCATGATATGGCTTACTGTCATTGCTAGAGGTTACATTCATCAATAGTGTGCAAATGTCAAAGAGTAGGAAAATCAGTCAATTTTGTCTATTCATATAGGTGTGGATATTAAATATATCAAAAACAACGTGTAAGCGTGAAAAATGGTAACATAAATAACATTTTCCGGCAACTACCTTCGGAGCAGACAATTTTAATGAAGCACACAAGTAAA
Organism: Latrodectus hesperus; assembly: GCA_037975125.1. Taxonomy (NCBI): domain Eukaryota; kingdom Metazoa; phylum Arthropoda; class Arachnida; order Araneae; family Theridiidae; genus Latrodectus; species Latrodectus hesperus. Next base: position 12,304,640 of record CM075853.1, read on the forward strand.
GGGCCTTCATCAAACAATCACATTATCCAAGCTCATCTAATGAACGAAACTAGAGTTAATGAATATCTATTAGTTTCCAAGGAAGTAATAATATTTGTGACTAACATATGCAATAACATCCCAACTTTCTTTGATTTAGAATGTTTTATGAGCTCACCAACAAATATGCATCACTATGATAATTTTGATATAAAACGACTTACATGAAAATTACCACAACAAAGTTTATTTTTGAAGAAAAAAATTCTTCAAACAGTAAACATTTGTCTTAACTGATTTTTTTTTCATCTTAGATAGTTTTTTATAAAAAATGATTCTAGTATTAAAAATGTAAATATTTTACTATGATAAAAGTTAATTAAAATGTAAATTTATTTATAGAGAAAAATATAATTTAATATTTTCTCATTTTCACATTTGTAACATTGCAACTGAAAATATGAAATACATTTTGAAATTTTTAAATATAATTTTCATATAAAAGAAACAAGTATTGTGATGAAAAAATTCTTATATTACAGATTGATCGACTCCTGGATTTGAATATGATATTTTAATATCTGTTCTTTACAATTTAATGTATTTATTTATAAAGATACAGATTTATTGCGATATTACATTAAAAAAAAGTTAAAAAAGCATAAAAAAATTACATTAAATCCAGAGTTATTATTTACACAACTTCTCATGAGTATTATGAAGATATTCTACATCTGAATTTAAAGTTTCTACTTTAAAATGTTTTACAAAATCATATCAATGAAAAACACAGAAAAATAAAAATAAAAACTATTCATGTATAATTTTATATTAAATACTATTTTTTATTTTCAAAGAAGTTTAATTATAAACAATCATTTGTGATTAAGAGATTGAAGATTTTTCGGGAATAAACTAAGGATAAAAAAACGCTTAGCACATATATATACACGTAACTTTATTATTAAAGTCTTCTTAGGTTGATGATGCAACTGCCCCTGGAAAGTTCCGTTCTTGTTACACACTTTTGTCCGATATACTTACTATTTAATATAGCATTTGTTTTTATAATGAAAGACTCATTCTAGTAATATTTTAAAATCACTGTGCGCATTCATTGGATAACACCACAAGATACAGTCTTTCTATTTCATACACGTTGCCCGACTAGGAAAATTTATAGGACTCCTGTGGACAGTGATGCATGAAGCAACACGTCTATGGATAAAGTCAATGATAGTACAGACTGCGTCTTGAGGAATGGCTCTCCATTTCCTGTCAACCATTTGCCGAAGTGCTTCTTTTGAAAGAATCAGCGGCAGGGTTCACAAATAGCATCCACTTATGTCCTAAACTTGTAAGATTCGCCGGGTAAGCATTTGTAACCTTACAGGGCATGTTAGCTGATGCGAACAATGGGCAAATGAATTGCATGGGGCACCCTCTGAAGATAGAAAAGTATCACCGGCCACAGCACATCATCCACGTAACGTTAGGCTGTCATAGCTCCGTGAATACGAACTAGAGGTGACCTGGAATCTTAAGCAATTGCACCCCAAGCCATGATGCCACATTGTCGCTCAGTGGGGCAATTCACAATTGCTTCAAGATTGGACCTGTTTCCACGTTAATGCCACACTACTATGTGGCGGTTATCACTGAAGAAACAGAGTTGTGACTAATCTGAGAAGACTATCACTATTTCAGGTTTTGTTTCATGTATCACCATTTCATGTTTTGGTATCAAGTTTTTCTGAAGGAACTACCATTTATACAGTTTTCTTGAAATATTTATTGCAAGTAATGAATTGAGTTATGATTTTTAAAGGTAATCCAGAGAGGTTATATTCTGAAATACATTTAATATTTAGTTTAAAACATATTTAATATTTTTATTTAACATATTTATTATTTATATTTAAGTTTGGATTAAAAATATAATTAAAATACTTTGAATGCATGCTTAGAAATGAGATGTTTTATTTAAATTCAAGAAAATCATTTATTACAACATAATAATTATTTGCATTACTGAAAACTAAATTCATGAAATCAAAACATACTTACACATACATGTTTGTCTGATTAAAATTTTTTGCAAAGGAAAATACCTTCTTTCACAAATACAAAATTAGACGCACAATTTTCATGAAATCTTTATTTTGCATAATTCGAGTAAATGATGTGAAGTACTGAAATAAGCTAATTATTTACAGCATTTAAACTACACTCATATTTAGAAATAATCTCATAGAAGGAAATTAAAATATACGCTGTCTTAACACCGAGGGAGTCATTCATCCTTTTTGGAAATTCACTGACCAACTCCCAGATTTTCTTACTTATCCCCTTGAGATCCACTTGAGCTTTTCTCAAATTGGAAGTAGGGATTCTTTACATTCTTAGAAGTCATTTCTCCTCAAATACTTTTCTGCGAAGAACAGTGAGGAAAGTTATGCTGAAATGAGACAAGAGTATTTTTTATTTTCAGTTATTTTTGGTTATTGGTTATTTTTTACACATCAGAATACATTAAGAAGAAAAGTACTATGATAATTTTATTAGAAAAAATAAGTACGAAAAAAACGTATATCTAGATGCTTTAAAGCAAGCGTGGGTATTAACATTATATAACACACACTTACATGTATATTTAGAACTTATTTACTTAAAAAAACAAAATAATTCTCTAAATACATCATTAATCTAAATACATCTAAATTAAACAGAATTATTTACTTTTTTTAACACATACACATTATTGAGAATTCAAAAGAAAATTTCAACTAATGTTAACTTGCTACTACATTATGTTGCAAGTATACAAATCCAATGCAATATACAGTAAACATGCTACTCCAAATAAAATGAATTTATATAATTATTTATTTATGAAATTTTGCCATTAATTCAAATAATCAAATGATCAAGCAAAAATCCAGTGTTTTAAGGACTCAGAGGTATTTGCCAATATCCTTTTGCAATGTCATTTTTGTTGTACCAAAGTTTTCTTTTTTAAGTTTCTTCCATTTTCTTAATGACATGTCCTTGCCAACTTTTCAATCTATTTATTAGTTGAAATGCATTTTCTACCTCAATATTGCAATTTTCTGCTAATTCCATCTTTTTTTTTACAAATACACATTTTCATATGTACTATTTCTCTCACATTAGACATTTTCTATGAACTAGTTCTGATGGAAAAAATGTCTACTACTATGGGTTACAGTTCGTAACGCGAACAATACAGCATGGATGTATGATTCACAGACATGAAATACTTATAATCATTTTTAAAATAATATTAATCTTTCAGCTGAATTTTTTTTAGTATGGTATGGAGAGTTGCGTTTCATTTCTATTCTAAGTTTACTTAAAAATTCCGTAGATAATTAGTTCATAAATGAAGCTCCTAGGACACAGTCTAGTTGTTTTGGAAACACCATTCGACTAAATATTTGCAAAAGGGAGTGAACTAATGGAGGAATTTATATTTTTACGAAATAGCATCAGAATACTTAGAATATAAGTACATGCTGGTTATTGCATTTTTTCACTTATAGTAACAGGAAGAAGACTACAAGTACAATGTAGGTTGAATTTAACGAAAACATCCGATATGATAGGGACTAGTTCTAAAGGAGCACTTTTCTTTTCTCCACACTTTCCAGACCATTGGCAAGGATCATATGTTTTCGCATAATTTTCAACGTCTATAAAACAAATTGACCAGAAAATATGCTACAATAGACGATCTTTTGATTTGGTTAAACTCAGATGCACGGATGTGTCTTCATAAGTCATAAACATAAATTTTTTTCTGAAATATTGAGGAACCACTAGTAACAATCTTACAATTTTATCCATTTTTTGTTGTTATAAACATTTCATTTTGCAACGCAAAGTCATCCTTCTCATTAGTTTTGAAAACAGGCATTGCCTTTTCAAGCAGTGATTTAAAATTTTTATTCTTTATGCATTTCAGAAAAATTTTCAACATTAATGTTTAACATTAAAAAAGTGGGATCTTACTCATTTTCTGTTGAATGTTGCATAAATCTGTACATGCACCGTTTTCTAAATTTATCTTAACATTATTATCTATTTCATCAAATTCTTCAAAAAGTTAGTCATTGTATTGATATTAATATCAACTAAATGGTACTTATTCTTAATGTTCGAAATTATATCAGTATGAAAATGTCTAAGAAACATCACACTTGTTCACTTGAGACCACTAGTATAAAATAATCATCTTTTTAGGTTTCTACTATGTTGAAGATAATGGCCATGGAAATATTTTCCAAACATAAGTATTATGAAATGCTTTTGTTATACGTTGAATATGGAACCAAGGCACAATCAGCAGCAAGGTTGCAAAGAAAACATTTCCCTGAAGGTTCGCCCCCTTTTTATCAAACCATCCTATCTATTGTAAAAAGTTTATGGGACACACTCTGCCTGAATATTCGAGCCTGATCTGGCAGACCAGCAAAGATAGAATGGCAAGTTCAATCAGATGAGGTACTATCATATAACCTAACACACTCGAAATGCAGTGTAAGATAGATCTGTGAAATATGTGGCCTCTCAAAAAGTTAGGTGTAAAAAGTCTTCTAAGAATCAGCCACTTATCTTTACCAACCAACGCCTCAGCAGGTTGTACTGGAAGACGTTGTCAAGCAATGCTACTCATAATGCAACTTCGTTATGAATTAGATGTAGGTCCAGCCCACATTCTCAGCAGATGGAATGAAGAGGCACGCATTTCATGGAATGACATGTACTATAGATAACACCCTCAATACGGTGCGTTAAAAAAAAACTATATATTTTACCGATGTTTGACATCCATTGCGATTTAGTGTTAACATTAGTTGTGACATTTACAGTAACAAGTTGACTGGCCTAATATTTTACGATGGTACCCTAATAAGTGCGTGGTAATTACAACTGCTGCAAAACTTAATGCCCGATTATATGAAGAACTTGCTGGTGTTTATTCTTAAGAATGTATGATTTCAACATGATGGAGCGCTTTCGCGTAAGACATCTCTAATGAAGCAGTACCTCGTCACGGAATTAGAAAACCAAATAATTGGGTATGATGATTTTGTAGAATATCCTCGAATATCTCCTGACTTAATTCCACAGAATTTTTTTCCTGTGGGGATACTTAAAACAGCAGGTACATGTGACTCTCACTCAAACATTGCACCATTTTAAACGACACATTACGGACGCTTGTGCCAACGTGTCCCCCTCTTTGCTCCAATATGTACAATTTGAAATTCAATTGGGGATTCAAATGTGCATTGCAGCTCACAATGTGGAATTTGAATATCTTAAATAAAATTATATTGTTATAAGTAATAGTTTTCTTCTTTGTTTGATGGTTTGTTGCCTTAGCAGAGTAGGGAATCACGAAAAAACAAATGCGTGTTTTAGCCGTTCGATTCTTCTCATCCATGTTAATGAGGCGTTTTTCTAACTAAATCTATAACTCTCTACAACTTTGTAATTCATATTTTCCCATATGTCATACCATTTTTTTTCCAGATATGAAAGCTAACTTTGCAGTTTTACACTAGGTGGCGCTATGAGTGATCTCTCATTTGGTAACCCATATTTAATTTATTATACCAAAACAACACGTTTATAAAAATAGAAGCAGCCAATCCTAAAATTAAAAGGATGGCAAGTAGTTTTTGAGGGCATATTGTATATAAATCATATTTTTGAAGTTATGATTAGGATACAAACTTTTGATGTATTAATACACTGATAAATAATTTTCATTTATAAAGCAATGTTTTTAAAATAAAGACATATTTAACAAATATTACGTTATACTTTACTGAATTAGACGTACGTAAATATCATATTTAATGAAAATATCTATCTTAAGTGAATTGCATGTAAAAAATAACATCTTTTTCATCTTAAGCAAACATTTTGGTTTTAAATTAAACTTATTTAAAATAATATCTAATCATTAAATGTAGAATACAGACATACTTAAATAATTTTTTTTATATTTAACGAAATAATTTAATTGAAAATGGGAACACTACGAGTGAGCGAATTCGAGTTACAAAAATTTATTAATCTCCTTAAATTTTATCACATCATCCTTAAAACATTTATTTGTTTACATAAATAAGATATTCGTATTGATAAGTTAGGTTGAAATAATTTTATGAAGCAAAAAGCAACATAATTTTCAGTGATTTTTATGCAAAAAAATGTAAATTCCGATATTTTAATTTGCTGCTTACAATTAGGAAGCATATAATTATATTTGCGTTTCATTTTAAGATGGCTCCTGAGAATACAACTTAAAAATAATTTAAGAAAATATAAATCCCAAATGAAATTATCTAATTATCGTGAACGTTATTATAATGTGTGAGTGAGAAATAAAATATAAAGTTAGAAATACCTTAGATGCTTGTGTATTAGTTTCATTTAAAAGTAAACAACTTCATGAGCAAAATTTCCGAAAATGAATACTGAAAAATTGATTTTCCTCAAAAATCTTAATTTCGAGTTTTATTCAATTTATTTGATTTTCAAGCAATTAAGATAAAGTTTACATATATATATATATATATATATATATATATATATATATATATATATATATATATATATATATATATATATATATATATATATATATATATATATATATATATATATATATATATATATATATATATATATATATATATATATATATATATATATATATATATATATATATATATATATATATATATATATATATATATATATATATATATATATATATATATATATATATATATATATATATATATATATATATATATATATATATATATATATATATATATATATATATATATACATATATATATATATATATATATATATATATATATATATATATATATATATATATATATATATATATATATATATATATATATATATATATATATATATATATATATATATATATATATATATATATATATATATATATATATAATTTTCTATATCTGCATTGTGTTTTTGTTTTATTATAAAGAATTAAATCTCGACTATTTAAAAAAATGGGCAAGAATAGTGATTGAGAATATGAAATATATTTATAAGTGTTTAAGAATTTTTAGTTATTATATTACTTTAAAATCTTAATAATTATTTTCCTCTAGTATCTATTAAACAAGAGATTCATTTCATTAACTTACATGTCATATAAAATCTATCATTCTCAAAATAACTCCAGAGAATAAAATGAAATATTTAAATTCTATTATTAATCTACTATTTAGAAAACTAAATAGGTTGATAAATAAAGATAAATTACCCCAATATCTGTAGTATGTGTCAGAAAATTCCCTATTGGAAAAATGTTCAACTTTTAGTGAAAACCCAGTTCAACAAAAGAGTTCAGTAATTTGTATGGTTGTTCACAAACTATTCGACACTTGGTAGAATTTCTGAAATTAAAACATATTCCCTAAAAGCTTTCAACACGACATATTTTCATGTTTTTATTTTAAGACTATAACTCTTTAAAGAGAGTTCATCAATAAAATGTGGAATAAACACATAGAAAAGGGAAAGCGGAAAATTAATGAGCTCCACCGAGGGAGGCGATGTGTTTTGTCAGGTATTATTCGTCATAATTACTGCCGTCCATAATTTGCCTACCACAATAACAACTCCTAAAATGCCATGCTGTGTAAAACAGTGCCGACTTTGACACTTTTTCTTTAATGTTTAATGGAATAAAATATTTATTTAGTTACTATATAGCATTCAGTAGTTGACTGTTCTAAGATAAGTTTTAATTTTAAGTGAGAGAAATTATGATAATTAGATATTTTCTTTTTCATTTTCTTTCAATCCTACCTTTTCTGCTGAGACTCCCAAAAAGAAGTATATAATACAATAATTTTTTTTCTTGCACATATGATAACCCTCTTACGATTTCAGTTGAGGTTACAATGAATGTCACAGAAACTGTGGCCTGATTTTTAAATTACTCTTTATTTACTTTCTGTTATTATATTACCATTTTTAAACATTTGTGCACATTATTATATTTGTTTAAATACAAAAAAACTTATTCGTTTGTTATGTTTTATATTTTATTTTCCTGCTATAATTATATAGTTAATAAGTTCTCTGGAGTTATATAGTTAATAATTTTTGAGAATTATCGTCTTATTATAATATTTAAAAAATTAAATTTTCATATTTTTATTTATTTATTTATTCATTGCATGTTTCTGACTGAAATGTTAAATAAAAACATATTAATAAATGAAATCATTACCAGATACTTTGAAATATTAAAAAATTAAAATGTACTTCAAACATAAATAAAAGCAAAAATATGCAATTTTACAATCTGAATTCACAAAGCTTTTTTATTGAACTATAACGCACGAAAATTGAAATAAAATAAAGCATTATATACGAACTGAAAACAACAGTGGTAAAAAATGCACTTTGTGTTTAGAAAAATAAATTAATGACTTTAAGTAATAACGATGGCAAAAGCAATATTTAATTATTCAATATAAATTTTATTTACATTTTGTTATATCATTTCTCTTTTTCTTATTTTGAATAAGGTAAACTTTTATTATAAGTACGTTTCATCAGCTGGTATCTAGTTATTTTTTGAAGATGTATGTAGAATATAGTTTCTTATAATAATAGTTTCTTATAATAACTATTTTGGATATATTTTAAGAAAAATACACAAATTATATATATTAATGCATTTAGGACAGAAAATATATATTTTCTTCTTCACTATTACTCTAATACTGGTGTTCACACCTCATCTCCTAAAAAAATTATTATTTTCAGCAAAGTATATACATATTAGGAGAAAGTATATATATATATATATATATATATATATATATATATATATATATATATATATATATATATATATATATATATATATATATATATGATGTAAATTATTATGTACACAGATGTAACATATTGCAACACTGTTAGTTTTCAGAATTTTCATCTCTTTCCCTTATAATCTTATAAATTATGTTAATATAATCATTTGTTTTTACAAAACTAGTATAGTATATATGAGCTTATGGATAATTTAAATAAAGTTACTTTTTATTAAAAAATAAAAGATGAAGTATATTCAATGCAGGAGCATATAAAAATATGATAAAATTTATTTTCGAAACTTAAGTCTTACATAACTTTTACTTTAGTATAGAAATTAATATGATTTCGTTTTAAAATCTGCATTCTATGACTTCAGTTGATGCAGAAAAGTTATCTTATACAGCAAAAAACATGATATTTTAATACATGTTTTTTATTTGCATCGAAACTTAAATTCAAAATATTAATAAATTGTAAATTTAGCATTACACAATGCATACGAATGTTGTTATAAATTTATCATTACATATTTTAAGTTAAAATATACAGTAACATTTAAAATTGCAAAGAAGATAACCAAATCACTGAGCGTTAACATATACTAAATTTATTATGTCTTTAAATATATACTTTACATGAATATTCAGCCTGGTGTTTTAAGCTTGGAAGAAAAAATCATATCAAACTGCAAGAACTCACTTCGAAAAGTGTAAAATCTGTAAAAATAAAAACTAAAATCCATATCCTACTGTTCAGTCATAGCTATATTTGATTCAGCTTTTTCCATGATGAATAAAAATTTTCATCAGTAATCTATGACATGCTTTTCCCTAATATTAACATAAAAGATATTTTGTAAAACATTTTAGTATTGCTGACTATGCTAAATAATTTGAATAGACACTGCAAGAAGCAATTCATATATTTATCGTATTAAAATCGGAGTAACACGTTGTTACATGCTAAAGCACGTGAACATTAAAATTGCTACACAGAAAGAAATGCAAGTAACAAATGGTATTGTTTAGATGCATATATTTTACTACAAACAATAACTGATTGCATTAAAAATCAATACAGCCTGGAATTTAAGTGCCCAAAACGTCAAGATATCTGCAAAAAATAAAGTAAGCTTTTTATGTTGGCGTAAGCAAAGCATTAATCTTAAAATTTAAAAGATATTGCTTACAAATATTGAAATTATTAATTTAAAATTCAATTAATTAATTAAATTTTTAAAAATTTAAATTTTCCTTGCCCATTTAAATTAACTATAAAATGTATGTTTTGCCATCTCTTTTTCATTTAGTTTTTTCTTCTGTTCTATTGTCAGCGTATTAATGTATTGAAGCAATAGAAAATGGCTTCTCAAACCGATGCTTTATATTTATAAGATGTCGTTTTATTAACAGAATGAAATTTGACAATATTCTCTGAGGCTAAATCCTAGTATCCGTAACACGATAGAATTGGCGACATTAAAATTCGGATTGCATGTTTATGTACCACCATTTTGAGATTTTTGCTTTTTTTTGCTTATGAAACGGCTCACGTACGCTGATGGTTATGAATCGCTAGCCTTGATCGTTGGCGATATATTCGAAAATCGCATCAAACACTTTACGGATACTAATATTTTACCTTCTCAGTCATTCAATGGTGAATTTCGCCTTATTTGCTGCCACTCGAAGAATGCGATTTGAAGTCAGACAGCAAATTCGTTGACAAGTCGGATTTACGTCCCCGTCTCAATACGATGTCATAATTAATTATGTGTGCCATAAATGAAACGTTATCTGACGTCATGGATACATTAAACCGTTGTAATAAAGTGATATAGCCTTAATCTCAATTGGAACGAAAAGACAACCACTTTAAAAGCTAAAAAAAAACATTTATGATGAGAAATTAGAACACAAAACAGTTATTAATCAGAGAGCAAACATCGTGTTATGAATATCCTCTTAATGGCCAGACCATCCAAATTTTACCCTCGGATATTTTGGATGCGTTATCAACATACCCATAATGTCATTTCGAGAGATACATTGGTCGTAGTATTAATAATTTTTTGAGTGCGTGCTTTATTACGCTTATTTGGATGACCAATGCATAAACATCTTGAAGAAAATTATTTTGCATCCTTTTTTGCAGACTCTTACGCCTTTTAATTTATATTCAAAGCAAGAAACATTGCAATGTTAAATTTTGTTCAAAAAAAATTCAAATGAGAGATTCCGTACTATATTGTAATTGATAAATATGAATTTGAAAAAAAGAAATAGGTACAGTGTTGTGCATTTCACAAATTTTGCGCATTTTAAAGAAGATAAAATTTGTCTTGTTTTGTCATCATAAAATTTCATATATGCATATAATAAGATGTTTACGAATTTGACAAAAAATATATTTTTTTGATTCTTTTGTTTAAAAGGTAACTTTACAAGACTAGTTCTACAAAACTATGTAGTGAATATTACATAAGTAAAATTAGTTTCTAAATTTTTTAGTGGTTAAAAGATATAAAAATATCATAAACTATTAGCACAGAAAATTTTGAAAAACTTGCTTTTTGAAGTTTAAGTTGTGTCATCTACCACGGAAATTAATCTTTCATAACATATGGAATAAAAAAAAACTTTTGTAGAGTTTTTGTTCCTTAACATTTAATTTATTCCCAATTTATAGTTTCATTCATACTGATGCACATTCTCATCTAATTTATAATATATTTTGAAAAAAAAAACTTCTTTAGCTTATTCTTAAGTATTAAATTCAAGTATGGATGATCAATCAATCAATAGAAGTGTAAAGTTAAAAACATTTAATTTTCTCCTAGTACACGAAAACAAAAAGTATACTGTCGTAAATCATATATTCATAGGATTGAAATATCTTATTTATCATTCCCAGAGAATACTCTAGTTTTTATTTATAAAAGGTAGTTTTTTATAAATTAATGATAAATCCTATTTGTAAGTTAGAATTTAAATATTCAAAAAGTTTTTGTGACAATAGCTATTTTCATTGATATGTACTTTTGCACTAAGAACGACGAGGAAGCACATGTGAATTCATATATATGTGTTGGAATAAACTTATATTTCAATAATTCTGTGCGAAATTCTTTAAACTCCCCTCTCTTTACATCTAGACAGACAGATAACGAGGAGGAGAGACCATGGTCTATACCTATAGGTTATCAGGTTTAGCCCCTTCTTCATATCTAGAGAAATGGACAACGTGCCGTGTGCTCACTTGGAAACGCAACCGGCTGTTCATTGAATATTTGATCACAAAGTTGAAACTTTAAGGCCTACGGTGGTCTACAAAGTAGTCCACCGTATCATAGTTATGGTACAAACCTGAAGTTGGCACTAATTATAAATGCTCATTTTATATATCTTTTGGTTGTTTTAATTCGTAAATGAAATTTCATCACTTTATCTGTAGTAAGTTTTGGTAACGTGGTGAATCTGCATTATAAATTTCAGAGATTCATGTCATTATGATTTGTATCTCCTTTTTAATAAGTGATTTCAAGGCAAAAACAATTACCTCATCATCAATCAGAGAAATTTTCCAAAATTAATCTACATTCAGTGATTCTTCTGATGATCACATAATTTCTTCCAGAGGTGTATCTTCCTGTAAGTGTATGAATCAAATTATAGACAGTGAAAGTAGGAGAAATGTACCTGATAATGCCCCTCCCCCGTAAATGATGATAGATTGCATGAAGGTATTCTCACCAGCCTTGGTAAGTGTTCCATGGAAATTAACATAACACACAGTATATCAAGATCATTTAAGATATTAAAAATGCATGATTGCCTTAAAAAGTTTCCTAAAGATATTTGAAACGTCTTAAAGATACCAATAGCATATGAGCCAAATTATGTAAGTAAAGGAAATTATGAGCATTTTGATATTGATTAAGGAATTAAAAACTTAAGAATGAGTTTAAATTATTTTCGTATGCAAACTATCACTTTTTATAAGCATTTATAGTTTGATTATTGGATAAAACTCATCTAGTGTATTTTGAGCCACTTTAGGTAATATATCTGGTAGTAAAATTTTTTATAGGTGTATCATAGATTTGGAAATTACGCGTTGGAAATGAATATTTAAAGGATTTCGTTGAAGAAGCTAAACATCTTTCGCAAAATGGGTTTGATATAAGATGTGTTATTTCAAATTTTTGTGTCAAACATATAACTTCTAATGTTACAGTAAAGGCTTTTATATTGGGTAAAACAAATCATCTTTGTTTTCAAAAGTGTTAAAAATGTAAAACAAAATAATTTGCAGAAAGAGAAGACATACCTTTTTCTGATAAAAGGTGTATGTAAAATGATGAAGACGTAAGATTGAATTTGATAAAGTTATCAGTTTTTCATTCTAAGTGAAATTTTAAATTTAGGTAGCTCACAAATGTTTCTTTTGACTTTATAAATATTGTTTGCTTGGGAATAATGTATATATTAATGTTTTTTATTGAAAAGAGTTTATAAAATTGTTAACTATACAAAGATATCTATTCTTAAGAAAATATTTTTTGTAAAGCGTGTTCCAGTTGAATTTTTAGGAAAACCAAGATCATTAAATTCTCTCTTTGGAAAGCTATATAATTCAGATATTTTTGTATCCTTCTTTCGTATACTGGACTCATTATATTCTCGAAAAACTGGATCGTAGATGACATTTAAATTTCCTTTCTTGCATGCCTCTTGGAATATTGGGCACTCAGCATTTTAATACCAATTCACTCTCATATTCTCAATCATTTTTAGAACATTCCTTTAAAACTTTTGCTTTACTATAGTTCATAAATACGTGTGCTATAATGTCCATCGATTATTATATTAATGTTTAGTGGTCTTTGATTTTGGATATTCATTAAATAGGAAAATTATATGATAAGGCTAAAATTGCTTAGACAGTCAAGATGAGCGTTTGCTACAACTTATGAAAAAATAGAGGGAACTAAATGCAAGTTAAAATCCTGTAGTTAAGGGGTAAAAATTAGGGTTGCTGTGATTGACCGGCAGAAAAATAAGGTATTTTAAGATGATTACCGTTAGTAGTTCTTGTAAACCAGATACCTAATTGTATCTATGACCTCCGATTTTTGTTGAAGATGATTTCCAAGACAAATAAGAACTTAAATATGAAATACGTCCCAAGAAACTCTGCCTATCTCTGCTTACGTGAAGACACTAATTTCTATTTCTTTTCATTTCCCCATGATGATGAGCAAATAATTGAGGTAACATTAGTCAACAGCAGCTTAAGAGAACAAAATTCAAATATTGTATTTTTATTGCTCATTCTTTAAGTCATTTTATTTCCAAATTTCTCATTCTTTTGCAATTCGATTATGGTTTATATCTTCTGTTCATATGAAATTAGTTATTTAGCCAAATGAAGGTAATTTTCTTTTTTCGCATTAAATCTTCATTTTTTTCTTTTTTTTAAATATTGAAATGCTTATAACTTTACATTTGATGTGCATTAGACACTGATCTAAAAAATTTTTAAGTGCTTTTGAAGTGAGTATAATACTGAAGTACATCTGTCCTTGCAATTTCAAAATGATGCCAGAGAGGATCGAATGGTAAATTGTATTAAACCAACTATTCAGCAATTTCTAAAAAGTTTTTTTTTCTGCTGATAACACATCAAAAGAATGTGTTCGCTATGGCAGCAATTAAATGTCCTATGTTTCAAAAAATGTTTGGAAAGTATAGGTAAAGTGTGTTTATGTAACTTTAGTAAAACATAATTCATGATATGGATCCAAACATTCAAGCTCTGGATTATAGCAAAAATATGTAAATATATAACCACCATACTCACTTCTCTGTTAATATGATTAAAATGAACAGTTATGTAATAAATAATATTATACCATTATTGTGTGCAATAGGACAGTTTACCAGTATCAAAAGCTTGTTGCTAATATGTTTTTTATACGTTGTCACCAAAACCATTAGAACTTTACCAAAGAAAACAGCAACACCAAAATCGCAGTCCCAGCAAGTTGCAATTAACCAATATCGAAATCAAAAGCATGAGGGCAGTATTTCTTTTTCATACAAAAGGCATCACAGCAAAGTTTCACCAATTAAGAAAGTTCAATGCAAATATTTTATTCGAGAAATTTTAAAATTGTACATATTCTTTATTTTTATACATTATTTTTTTCACTGCTGAAAACTATTTCATACCAATGCTGTAAAAAGCTATCTGAACTTAAAATTCCTCAATGATTTCTTGATATTTTACCATATATCTCTGACCATGATTAATTTCGGATTTAAAATATTTAACTATCATAAAATATGTAATTGTAAAAAAAGAACTTCCACGGAATTGATATAGGTAAATTATTCTTAAATAAAATTTGTACTGGTAATGCATTCTCAGAATTTTGATATTTTTAATTTGTATATATTTTTATTCCTATTGTTAAATATACATGAATTGAATTATCAGCTAAAACATGAACACATATGGTCAAGCATAAATTACTTTTTATAGAATATTCATAAAAATTTAGCAGTGAACACATTCTAACATAGCTATTTTTCTAATGGATGCAATGATATTTACATCTCGTAAATAATAAATATTATGGAGTAGATCATTTAGTTTTATGCAAATAATGTAATAGTATATTCAAGCTAAGTTATTGATGAACATAAGTAATTATTTCTGCAATATGTGGTAAGCAAGGTTTTTTGTATTTAGTTTTTCCACAAGAAGACCAAACTTGCTTTTCAAAATTCAGTATTACAGAATTTAAATAAATTCATTTTTTACATTGAATTAAAAGCTTAATAATTCAATAAAAATATAAGTAAATTATTTTGTTAAATTACTGATAGTAATATTACAGTTGCGAATAAAAATGTTTATTTTAATAATTTAAAAGTTATTAATTTATGACGTAATATTTTGAAATTTCAAGGTGATATTTTTTATTATTGCTTATTAGGAACAATTTTAAAAGTTACAGATTTTTTTATATGGTAGGGCTTTTACATGATAAGAAAGAGTTAACAAATAGTAAAATTATTAATAAATATTTAAAAGTATAAATCAAATTTAACCGACTCAGCGCCCGCGACGTATCTGTTACGTCGCAATAAACTGGTAGAAAAGCGGTTCATGACGGCATGGATACGTCGAAACTTTCCTGCTCGAAAGCGGCCTGCGACGGCATAGATACGTCGCAGAGTTTGCACCGAAAGCGGCCGCGACGTATATTTTCGCATAGTAGAAACCACTTACTTTTGCTTTCCCCTAATCAGTGGTTTGATTGATCGGTCTTAATAACTCAAACCACACTCCTTGGAGACTTTTCTTTGAAAACTACTACTCAGCCTGAGTTTTACGCCAAATATCTAAAATACTGATTATTTTTTCGCCAAGAT
This sequence comes from Latrodectus hesperus, assembly GCA_037975125.1. Taxonomy (NCBI): domain Eukaryota; kingdom Metazoa; phylum Arthropoda; class Arachnida; order Araneae; family Theridiidae; genus Latrodectus; species Latrodectus hesperus. Next base: position 12,320,989 of record CM075853.1, read on the forward strand.
TCAACTTTAAAATTTAATAATCTATAAATTTGTTGCTTTAGAAATAAAATGCATGTTTATACATTATTATTTTTCATTTTAGTTCCTAAGTTCTAAAGTTAGTTCCTAATTGAATTAGACGATTTTATTACACAAAAATTTTAAATCCATATGTACTTTTAAATTACTAACGAGCTTGCTTTCTTTTCTAAGTTAAATTTTAATAATTTTCCTGCTTATGCTAATTATTTCTTACATCTTACTTAATTTAATTCAGTTTTTATTGTTTTTGACGGCATTTTTTATCGACTAGTTATGACTGAAATAAACAAATAAATTTCGTAAATGGAAATGCTGCCATCTAAACAATTAAATTTTTAACCTGCAGAAAATAATTATTTTATTACAAAATTTATTTTTAAAATAAGCAAATTATTAATACGTTAGTTTTACAAATAATTATCTTTTAGCGTGGTCCATATTAGGTATAAAAGAAATTTTTAAATATAATAATCTTAACCAGAAAATTTCTTATTGTAAAATGTGGTTATATATTTACTTTACTCTTCTTATTTGAATTAAAAATTAATTTTTCTGGTTTATCTTTGAAACATAAAATGGTATATTCCATATACGATTGATTGTGTTATTTAAATTTAAAAATATAATAAACGCATTATGTATTTCAAATAAACTTCTTTTTAAAAAATTAAAGTTTTGAAAACAAAGAAAATTCACTTTGAAAAATCTAAATGAAATAGTATGCTAAAGTTATATGACTATAGAAATCATAGAATGTTTAAATTTAGTTGTGTTGTTATAATCTGAATTAACGATAACAAGATATCGATGACATAAATACGATTAATTATATTAAAGGGACAAAATTGATTACAGAAATAAAATGAAGTTCAAAATGAGATATTGTGGCTTAGAAATAAATTAATTAGCTGTTCAAATTATGAAAAAAAATATTTATTTTCTTAAAATACATGTGAATTTTAGCTCGCAAAAAAATCATTGTTTATTATAAAATATAATATATTAATACAATATTTAAATTGCTAGCTCTTTTTTATAGGAATATGGTGTTATTTATTTGAGTAAAAATAAACCATATTAAAGAAAGTTAACAAATTCAGGGCAAACTTATAGTACATTAGTTACATGATGATCTAAAATATATAATTATAAAAAAAGATTCATTATTGAATATTCATTAACGTTCATAAAACTGATAAATTTAGAATTAAATGCTTGCTATGAATTTATAAAATAAATAATTAAATAAAAAAGTAATCTTTCGATACCAAACATAACTTTTTCGCCTTAAGTAAATTTGTGATAATCTAAAACATTAATGTTTTTCTAAACTAGTAATAGATAAATATTAAGAATAGAAAAATAAATGCTTATAAAAATTTTTGTTGTTTACCTTTTCAAGTCTTAAGAATATATCCTCTGTCAATTTAAATAATGATTACTTTTTCAATTTTGATAATATTTTTCGATTTTTATTCTTGATATATAACTTTGAAATATTCATTATATTGAAAGCATAATACTGTTTTAGCCAAATATTGAAAGCATAATACATTTATATAATTTTTTTTGTATGCCTGCTCCCATTTCAACTACCTTACAATATAAAAAAGAATGCTAGCATTTTTATACGTTAAAATTCATTTGAATTTTGAAAACATTTGAGATAATTTTTTAAAAAGGAACTATATGATTAAATTCAAATTTTCAGACTTTTTTAGGTATTTATCTGTTAAGTCATTAAAACGTTTATTAATGTTAATGTTAACAATACAAAATAACAAAAACTAAAATAAAATTATTCTTTCAAAAAATAAAATGTAGTTGAAATGAAATCAAGGATATTAAATTTGAATTATTAACGCAATTTTTGAAATTTTCTGTTTTCAGAGTTTTTAAAATTTAAAATAAGTTGCTGTTTGGAAATTTTCTATCCAAAATTCTACCTTACTTATATAAAAAAAGAGAATATAAAGTTGAAAATTTTTATAGGATTCCTGTAATCTTTCATGATTTGATAAGCAAAATTTGTTTTGTATCATTTTGTTTCTATCATATTAATACTACTATATTTTTTGTTATGCAGCAGTAGTTATAAATAGCTCCTATAGTATTCAAACATTTTTCACTTAATTATTTCCTTTCCTTAAAACCTTGCGTAGTTTTTTATCACAGATAGTTGAATACTAAAGGATGAGGTGTTAAATTTATTTTCTCTACAATTTTTACAAGTATTCGACTATTAACAGTATTGTTTCAAACGGCTTCTCCCATATATCCCCTGTATATACGTCAAGACTTCGTTTCAAGGAAGATAATTCAGTGCACATGTGGCTTCCTGTGTGGTTAAAGATGTTTCCATTTAGTTACAGATGGAATGAAAGGGAATTTTATCGATTACTCTAGTTGAAGTAGACATATGAGAAACTGGTTTTTCTCACCTTGTTTCATTCCTCTCAATCTTAACAATTCTCAATTATAGATAAAGTCTCTTTTATTAGAAAACTTTATATAGTAGAGATATATGATAATTATATAAAGGTTTTGCAACTTGTAATGCAATAAAATATTACCAATGCAAGGACTTTTCATAAAAATATTTTTATAATGGAGTAATAATAGCCTCTTAGCATTTTATTACATATTATATTATGTAAAGTTAAATATAAGCCAATAGAAACTCGTTATAAAATTTTAAGTTTCTTTCGTACAGTAATTTTGCCAAATTAAGTTGTAAAGATTCTTTTGTTTTTATTTATAATTATACATAAAGTTCAGTTCATAAACGCTAGATTAATATTTAAAAAAATAACTCGAGTAAGCACTTGTGAAACCAAATATTCCATTTACATTGAAATAAATTAAATGTAACAGTTTAAGCTTCTTATTAGTACATGCACTGATATATATTTCAATTCAGATTTACAAATGAAGCTAATTTTCATGTATTGTTACAAGTGATATTTTATCTAAGTTTGTTCAGTTACGAGTAGAAAAAATTAATTTAGCTAATAAATTTGGGCTTTAACGCTTTTAAATAAAAAAACAAAATTTATCTATGAAAAAAAGAGCATAAGTAATATGTATTTTTAGTTCTGCTAAAAAATTAAGTAAATTAATAATTTTAATATATTTCTAATTCATTTAGACTGTTGAATTATAGAAACGTATAAATAATCTAAATCAGCCCTGCTATGTGTGCTGAAAGTATTATAATATTATGAAAGGGTTTGAAAAATATTTATTTACTTGCATTAAATAATTATAAAGTTTCTACTTCTGTAACTTTTAAAATGGAATAAATGAGACTTCATAGCGTTGCTTGAAGTACATTGCTAACTTTTTTATCATTCAATGATATCAATTGTTCGCCTTCATGTTACATATCCTCTGAGCTTATAGGCAACTTATCAACTCTTCTATTAGTATAAATTACTAAATAGCAGTATATATATTTCAAATCACTATGAGGTCTATCAAAGTGCTTAACTTCAAGAATTGAGAAAAATGTATTTCCAGATGAAAGTAAATATATAATAAGGACGGCACCCAATAATCTCTCTTTTCCTCTCTCAAATAAGTGCTTAGGAAAAGCTTTCTTAAAAAAAGGTTGTCACATATATTGAAAAAAATTAATTTAAATTCTTTTGAGTTTCAAATTCATTTTCTATTTCACCAGATTGATTCATAGTAATTGAATATTATTTTGAGTTAATGAGAATAAGTACATTGAATACTTAACAAATGTGATTTAAGCAATTTACTTTTCGTCCATCACTTGGAATTCTTTTCGATTAAAATACAACTTTAATTTAGAGTAAGTATCTTGTTAAAAATATCTAAATAATGTTTTTTTAATATGAAAGAAAAAAATTGTAAAAGTTATAAATGATTTTATAATATTGTTTTAGAATGTAAATATATAAGAAATATCATAATTAAGAAAGTGCACAATCAGCAAATATAATGTGTTAAAATTTCTTATACAGAACAATTTTAATGCAAGTTTATCTACATGTATTTTGCATTAAATAGTTTATTTTCATATACAATAATGCAGAAATGAAAACTAATCCTTTTTTTGTAAATATTTAATTTTTTTGGGCTAAAAAACTTTTCCAAATATTTAAATATAAAGTGAAAGTAATTTTTCAGATATAGTATAAACCAAGAACATTACACACATTTATTCACAATGTTTTGCAAATTTTCTAATGTTATGTTTAATTGTTTAAACTCAAAACATTTATAGATGAATAAATTGAAAAGCTTTTATTAATGTTTTTTAAAATAACATTATAAAAATTGAAAAATAATTAAGCCTTTTATTTTCATATAAACACTACACTAATTACTACATAGATGTATTCATATAAAGTAAAAATTTGTTTGTGTTAAGAAAAATATAATGTGAGAAAATGTATTTTTACTAACATTATTTTATCTTACTGTAATAAAAATTTGAAAAGCTTCCGTGTCTCATTCAAAAAGAGAAATTTCCATTATACAGAAAATAATAAATATACAAGCGAATGTGACGAGCAACTTTCTAAATTAAACTGCCAAAGAAATCCAAAACATCATAATTTGTGGATACCGTTTTTCTTTGAATTTCATATTATTTACCAAGTCAACCTAAAAATACTGAGGAATATCTTCAATCACTTTCAATTACACAAAAAATAGTTACTTATTAATAATTTTTGCTTTTTAAGTTTTATACAAAAAAAGATATACGTTTTCGTTTTAACCACTTTTATTGGGATGTACAATTCTTTCTGGCAAATGCATACAACCCTAGATAGGGTAGTTAGTAGTAAGTGACATCCCCTCCCTCTAAATTGAGCGATGTGACAGTTTTCAGGGGGTAGGAAATGTTCCCAATGAGAATGGGAAACAGTCGACGATTTTTGTATAGTTTAGGGACGTGGGTAAAAGTAGTACATCTGGTTTTAAAGAGGAAACATTTTTCGCAGATTCTTGAAATTTTCTGCGCCGCTGGGTCGGTTAAGAATATTTATAAAAGAAAATTCTTTTAAGTAATATTAGATAACCATTAAAATTTATACATAAAAAATTTATAACGTAAAATATGTGTTTACAAATTTATGTATATTTGTCTCTGCAGTTCTATTTTATAAAATAACATTTTATTTACTTTTCCTTTTAGAATTCAATAAAAATGTGTGCTGTTAAATAAAAAAAAATTATACATGAAACAAGTTAATTGAGAGCTAGAAGCTATAAATATCTCATGGGTTCAGTGAGATGAATGTTTTGAAAATTCAAAAAATCACATTAGGTTGTCTTTTCAACTCTACAAATTGAAATTAAAAAAACGCAGATAAAGAAGCAGATTTTTGAAAATATATGCACAATTTGTTGTCCAGACAACTAAAAAAAACTTCTGCAAATTCATTAAAATATATTGTATTTGTAATTTGCGCTATTAAACTAATGAAAAATGGAGCAGAAGTTTTCAGTTAACTTTAAGTATAAGTCAAATAAGATCTATGAATTCAATTAACATCATTCTGAGTCATCAATTCATGTCAGATGCTATCTCATTCACACCTACGCAGTCTGCAAAATTACTGTTTCTAGCTTCTGCTCTTAATTACTTTAGGCCACTAGCGCCATCTTTTGGTAGATGTTTCCATGAATTTTCTTTTTAAATAAACACTTTTGATAAAAATTTATGAATGCATGTTATATAGAGAATAATAATATATATAATAAGAAATGTGTACATATAATCAATTATGAAAGTTTATGAAAAAGTCTTTTTTTATTGCATATATATATATATATATATATATATATATATATATATATATATATATATATATATATATATATATATATATATATATATATATATATATATATATATATATATATATATATATATATATATATATATATATATATATATATATATATATATATAATACTAGACATGACACATTGAGCGACAAGAAAACCAAGAACTAGCTCATCACTTATTTTCATTTTAATCAAATTTATCTGAATTATGTTAGCTTTTTGGTTTTTTTAAATATATGAGGGGAATTCACTATATTAGTAAGGAAATTCAATATTATGATCATATCCGTATAACTGATAACGTAACACAGACTTAAATTTATCTTAATGCAAAATATATTACAATTTAGCATTCTCCTCATATTAAAAAAATTAATTTCAAATTAAATATTTGACGAAAGTTATAAAATTACATGAAATAATTCACATGTTGATTGAAAAAGTACCAACTATTCACACTTTAAACTTGACATAGCTATTAAAATAATGAAAAATAAATAAGCTATAAATATAAGATTTAAACGAAACAAATTATTCGAAGATTATTAAAATTTAATTTTTATTTTCAGACAGTCATCCGCAATTTTTTTACAAATTCGACATGAAACAAATCTTACATAATCAAAATTACAAATTGAAATGAAAAAAACTAACTCACTGAATAAAATAAATGAAAAAATAAAATAAATTTGTTCATCATAGAGCAAAAAAAAAAAAAAAATGTGCTAAAAATGAGCATTAAAATGAGGGAAACGAAATTTTTGTATTTAGTTCTTATTCTTAACCTTGCTCCCATAAAAAAACAACAAGGTGGTATAAGTTTGATTAGGAAATCATTGAGAAAATATCTAGTCTAATGGAAATAAAATTTAGAGCTTTCGGAGATAGAAACTAATAAAATATGTTTTCCTAACAAGCAGATCTTGAAAATAAAATTTATGGAACTGTACAAGTAACTTTTATTTTTATAATGTAAATATTAAATATTACCTAAGAATATTAAGATTAAAGTATAAGTCTTAAAACGGTATAAAATACCACTGATCAAAATGAAGACAATTTTGATCAGGATTTTATGATCAGGACAAATGAGAAGAAAACTGTTGAAAACGTTTTTTACAATAAGATTTGTACACGGACGATGAGATTGCCCACTATTAATTCTTAAGAAATTTCGAACATTCAAGAATATGAAAAAATGACTGTTAAAAAGACTGCTGTGGATCTAGACAAAATGGTGAAGAAATTTGGAAAAGGGATTTTTTTATGTGCAATCTCGTAAAGGCAGAAGAAATATTTATTTAAAATCAGAAAAAAATGGTAACAGCACTGTGTGAGGCACTACAAAGCACATAAAAATGAGGGAACTGTAAATATGATTTTGGGCTTAGTGTGTGGGAAGCAACCATTATGGTTCATACAAATCTAGTCATGAGTTAGTGTTGCTTCCTGCAGACTTGCCTTAGAATGCTATAAGGGTAGTTCAAATGACAGTGGATTTTTAGTGGACAGACGTAGTCCATTTTCAAATGAAAATGTACGTAAATACATTGAATTCCCAACTATGGAAAACAGAGTATCTACTCTTCCTTCAATCAGTTCTTTTCATTTTGAAAAAGTCATGTTGGGTGTGGTTGTAAAATATCATTTAAAACAGGGTCATATTTTTACTTAAAATCGGATACTTTCGATCGTGTAGGCAATGCGTCTTTAGCACAACCACGTTATTCCAGCTCTTCAATTATTGTAGACATGTGGATGGTAACATTTTTATGAAAGATGGTGCTCCTCAACATATTACAAATCCAATGAAGCATTTCGGAAATACTAAAATTATGAATTCTTCATGTAACTATAGTCTGACCTTAGTTAAATGAGTGATCTTTGGTCTGACTAATTACTTGATCTTAATAAGAGTGACTTTCTGACAGCTACCTGAAAAATACAAAGCAATTGCAAAATTTGCTAAAATGAAGGCTCGCATTATTCAGCTTATTCTGAAAATGACAACTAAGGCACTTTGAAACGTTACAGTTTATCAGTTTAAACTCATTGCAGCAAAATATAGGAAGTTTTTAAACATGATGCCCTAATCTATTGAACTTTAACCCTTTAGCGGTTAGGGAAAGTAGCAGTTTTCGCTTACTTAATTCGCGCCGTACTGCGACTAAACAGCAGTCGAAATTCGCAGCTGTTTTCCTCCGCCGTTCTTCCGAAAATGTCACCCTTCTGTGGCGATGGGGTGGATAGCTCACCTCGCGCGTTTTATAAAATTCTTAAAGTACTTTTAATACATAAGTAAGAGTTTTTAAGTACTTTAAAATAATTAATAAATGATAATTTGTAAATAGTAAATTATAAATGATAATTACCAATTTTATAAATAACTCATGAGATAAGAAAAGCTTGGAGTTTCAATTAACTTTCTTTTTGACCAATACATTCTTACAGTTGGTTTCGTTATTATTCCTTGCAAAATTAATGTGGCAAAAATACCCTCTATTCATTTGCATTAGTTTCACTCCAATGATGAGTTCGGGAATGTTCTTTGCTCTTAAATTTATTTAAATTTTTAGCAGCAAAAATATTGGTTTCAGTAACAATATGATTTACAATCTCATCAGTAAAAATACAACTCGAAGTACTCAAGTGGATCCGAAATATTTGTCACGCAAGCTTTAATTCCCACATCACCAGTAAACTTAAATCGGCTAGGAGCGGGATAACTTGAATCAATTTGACACCAGTGTCGTACACTCGAAAAATCTTCCTCATCGCTTGAATCATCTTCCGAGCTTGATATATTATGAACAAAGTCGTCATCAGATTCAAAACTAGATAAGCTTTCTGTATCACAATCATAATCATCGTCATAATCAATATCATTTAACTTTCGCTTTTGAGCCATTTTTCTTTACAAACACTCAAAATACCACGCCAAAATGCTATATAAATAACAAGGTAAAAATATAAACAACTTCAATCATTATGAAAAGAAATTCATGGAACCCGTACTGCAATCTGTAGACAGTAAAACTAACTAAATTTGCGAGTAGGATACGATTGTAACATTATCAATGCAAAATAATATTGGCGAACGAGCTCAGCTCGTCAGCGCGCATTGGAGGAAAATTGAACTACGCGAGCAGAACTCGTTTCTAACCTTTTCGGTCAAAAACACGCTGCCGAGCGGAACTCGTTTGCGCGCATTATGAAGCACGATTCGATTGCGAGCTCAGCTCGTTCATAACCATCAAAGGGTTAAGAAACTATTGATTACTACTTTTTTACGCGGATAATTTAGATTATGTCTAGAACTTAGTTCATTAATAGAATTATTTTTAAAAAGGTCTACTCAACCTTAAACGTTTTGATTCAATGGATGCTACCAATTTCTACAATAGACTTGTGAAATTATATTGGATAATCAAACAGTATTTTTTGTTCAGAATATTCGTTGACGAAAATTTTTTATTTTAATACTTTCTTGGTTTAGTTTAAATTTTAATATAACTTTATCTCTTTATGGTCATATCTCAAGCTTATGGAAGAAATCTATATCTTAGATATTTCTGAAATTATTTCATAGGGCTCTTTAAAAAGGATTTTTTGCTTCTTTTCCTGCATTTTCTGTTGTTTTTTATGTAAAAAACATATATAAATATAGGCCTCCCCAAGACATATTCTAGAATGTCTGAATTTTACTGTGAACGAGGTTTTGGAGAATCCTATTTTATTTTCAGACTTTTTTAAGGATTTTTGGTTTTATGAAGATTTTTTAGCTTAGCTACACCATCTGAGATTAGAAGCAACAACAACAAAACCTAAAAAAAATGTTTGTAAGGGCATAATGTGTGTGTGTGTGAGTAATTGAGAGGAATTGATAATTTGGAAAAATTTTGAAAGTAAATCATATTTAATTGTACTATCAATGTTCAAATGCCGAGATTAAAAACTTATATTATGGATTTAGGATTCAATAAATTGCAGCGAATTGTGCAGTATCTGACATTTGTTTAAAAGATTTAAGGAACATTTTGCATTGCTAAATGAGTTGGAATATCATATATAGTTTATTTTAGACACTGTTTTGCCTTCAAGAATACTTTTATTTAAATTTTTATTTCAAAAATTACTATATTTTATAACTTTTCTTCAAAATTTTGTTTTTTAGAACAATAATCATCTTTTTATTTACTTTTTGTACCAACTATTTCTTTTCGTATTATTTACTGTGTACGTCCCAATTAACCAATTTGTAATGTTTCTAATACCATACCTCCCATAAAAATGCAGTGGAGTTAGTTTATCAAAAATACTAAGCCTCAAGTCCAATAACTATCAGGAATTTTAAATATTTTAAATAAAAAAATATGCATAGTTTGAGCAAAAACGTTTTATATCAGTCACAATTTAAGCAGGTTTTATATATAATCAAAAACACAAATCCTTATATTATATAACACAAATCCTTATATGATATTTAATTTTTAAAACTAAACAAAATTTTTAATAACGTATAGTATTTTTCATTCATTTAAGTATAATATAAAGAAAATGATTAAACTCTGGATAAAAGGAATTGAACTCTATTGAGAATAAATAACAAAAAAAAAAAAAAAAAAAAAAAAAACAGCAAAATGTAATAGTTAATTATTTAAACTGTTTTAAGTACCGCTTTTTTACTTGTGCTATTGAAGACGTGTAAGAATACTATGCATTTATATTGTACTTTTGTTAATCCATGTTTGGCACAGAAAAATATATTTACAAGAGTTTTTTATGTTCAGATTTCTTTAAAATACACCGACATTTTTTACCCATAATATAACATTTTCTTTCGTATTCCGAATTTTTAAATTAATTATTTCCAATAAATTGTTTTTCTAAATTATTCTACAATATTTTGAATTGCTTAAGAATTACTTAATTTATTGCAAATTTGTTAAGAATGCAATAATGGATTGATAATAACAATGGAAATATTCTAAATTAATTCACAATGCAAACAGGAGAATAAATCAAATTATGAAAAGAACCTTTGTCTTCATAAATTCACTATCATTTCAAAAACTTTCTATTTTTCAAAATTTTAAATAAAGTTTATAGTAGTGAATATTGACCATTCCTTACTATTTAAAAACTTCCATTTTATTTAATATTTATATTAAAAATATTAGATGAATTTTAGTAATTAATATTATAATATATATGCTTGTTGTTTATTATTATTATTAAACTTATTATCTTCTTATTTGTACAAAAATCAATAAATCTTATATATAAGAAACTCTCCACAAAAATATTTATAAGGAAATACATGGTATAGATTTTCTAAAAAAGTTTTCACACACTCCGGCATTTATCTTAAAATTGCCAATGATTTATCATTGATTTTTTAAGATAAACTAAATTAACTTTCTGAACAAAATACAGTGGCTGTATTTCCTCGTGTGATTTATCCCTTTCTTCTTAACTTTCGAGTCAGTTATTCGGTTGGGTGTCTTTTAAGTTTTCAGTTGAAACTCATTTCTCTTTGCTTACTTGAAAAGAGCATTGATCATATTGACAAATGCATATTTCTTACCATGTAGCCAGATTGAGGAAAATGTATGCTACATCACTGCTTATGTCATTTATTATGACAAAGAATACCTCGATAAATCATTCATCCTCTCAGAATCACACGCAGAGCATTTTTCTTTTCTTCGATTTAACACTTTATAAAGATTAAGAAAAAAATTCTTTACTGGGAGAAAATATGATGATTAGTTTTACATTTTAAAGTTTGTCCTAACGTGAATAACTGTTCTTTGATAAAATTAGTAAATGTCAGCTTTCATGGTAAAATATTAATAAATGAATTTAGAGATCAAATAGAGGAAGCGTTTTACATATAATTGTTTATCAAATCATTGCAAAAGTTTAATTCTTATTTAATCAGTAGTATATGTAATACTGTATTACATATTTCTAAAAAGTTTTTAAAATGTTATAGTCATTAAAACAATATAAAAAACTAAATCTGAAATATTTATTTTATTCAAAAAAAACTATTAAAAACTTAAGAAAATTTAATTAGTTTCTAATGTATTAATTTAATAAAAATATTTTTTTAAATGTACATTTAAAACTATAATATGTTTTGCAATAATGGCATATTTATTACTTTACTTTTACAGTTTTAAAATTTTAAAACTGTCAAAATATAAAATTCATAAATATATATAAACTCACTTTAGTGCACAAGAATCAATCAAGTAATATTAATGATTAAATCATAATCAATGCATGCATTCCTTATGATTTAATCATTAATATTACCAAAAATAATGAAATTTCACCACTGAAAGTTATCATGTATCCTCAGTAATGTAAGGTCAAAAATTAATAAGAAAATAAATGCTTGACAATTTGAATGTCATTTTGCTCAAAAAACTTATTTATGAAAATATTTAAGGGCGTATCAATCATTACCATGAGAAAATCCCTTTTCATACAAATGTCTAATTTCTATATTTTAATGAACAATTAATTAATTAGTTTGTTCTGAACAACATAAATAATTTTCATTTTGAATCAGAGTGTAGGATAAATTTCATTCTACATATGTTTGATGTAAATGAATTAGTATTTATATCAACTTGCATTTGGAAATTTTTACAAACAAGGAAATTTCTATATTTTACATGCATTAAAATTGAAATAGATAACAAAAATTTATTGTGATTTTCCTATATAGTATTTTTTCTTTCCTTAAAAGTAACCACATTATATAAAATATATATTTTCGTATAAAGTTGATATCATTTATTTCTATTATACACTTTTAGTTTCACTAATAATATAATTTAAAACAACAAAACAGCATTTTTTAAAATTTCTGATTTTAAGATAAATGAGAGTTTAGCAAGATTAGAGTTAGTCAATGGTCTGATGGACCTTGTCTGACTTCGTCAGGCATTTGGAGGATAAGCCACAGCAACAACATAATTGTTTATTAGATATTCACTTTTATCTTAATGAAATGTCATGTTCTTAATTGCATGCATTAAATAATCCTGTTATATCAGTCATAGGGGAAATCAATTTGGGAAATAAAGTATCTTTTCTGCCGATATTTAGATTGAATATTTTTTTCATTAAGAAATAAATAAATGACCTGGAAGTATTTTTCGAATAATCGAGTTAACAATATTTTATTTACTAAGGTAATTTCTAGAAAAAATCTGTTTTGAAACTTTAATTATTTGGAATTGAATTTTTAAAAGAATCTTGATTTTGAAAAAAGACTCATACAAAGCTGATGTTGTGCTACAAAATATGTGTCTTTTAATACATATGAAGGATGATATATTTCTTGGAACGCTTATCATGATGTTGCTTGTTTTCTTCAAGCAAAACGAACTAGAGCAAGTAAGTAAATGTAGTATTTTATTTAAAACAAATGATGAAACGTTAAAATTTAGAATCTTTTTCTAATAAAAGATTTTAAAAATAGAATAATTATTGCAATACATTTATACTGGAAGATAAAAAATAATAACTTATAAAAATGTTTAAATTTTCTAAGCAAATTAATCAACAAGTTCGAAAATACTAATAAAAAATTAATTACTGGCGGCAATTTTATTTCAAACTTAGAATTCTAATTTCAAAAATTGTGATTTTAAAATATTATAAATTTAAGAATATTTTAGTGAGAAAAATGATATTAATCAAAATATTATGCAAGAATAAAATAAAAACAAATTTAAAAATAGTCCTACGTTACAATTAAAATATATAAATTGTTTACTAATATTTAACTAATTTACATATCTTAAATAGTATACGCTGGCTTAGAAACAAATAAGGAAAAATGTGACAATCTTATTTATGTTACATTGAAGTGCCGAAATAAAGGTTGTTGTTAATATATTATCCATTGAATTGCATTAAAATTTGAAATGAGGCATTAGTGGTATATTTCTCTTCAAATATATAATTTTTCATTTCCTTACTTATTACAAGTTTAAGAAAATATACAATTAATATTTTTATAAAGCTAATAACATGATATGTATGAAAATCCTAGATTATTTAATTACTTTATTACTTAAGGTTTGAGTAGAACGCACTTTTTATTGATAACAATCACAGAATAGGGTACAATTTTTATTCCCGTGCAATTTTAACTTTTAAAATTTTTAATAGTTAAAATATGCGTAAAAACTATTGTTGCTCTATGGCTAACAATGACTATTTTAAACAAACCTACGGCTTAAAATGTGTGGCGAACCAACACAAACATTCTCTATCGTTATGGGAAAAGAAATTACTAACCAATGAATGAGAAAATAGAGAGTCTAACAATTTTGTTATTTGCCCAATCATCGTAACTTGAAGACTATCAATAACAATTAGCCTTATTTTGTTGAGAGGTTATCATTATGTTTAAGTATATAAATAGATAAGGGTATAGAAAATTTAGTTTTGTTTATATTTACACAAATATCTGCACATATTAATTTTCATAATAATAATTAATCATAAAATTTAATGTTTCCAGAGAAAATAGTTCTTAATTATATGTGTGGTCTATCTTTATAAAATGATTAATAAAATGATAAACCTTTCATGTTTGATCAATCTAATCTAACTTTCGATGCTTAAAACTGAGTTACATACTTTTTTCTGTAAATATGCAAATGTAAACGAAATAATATTCACAAAAGCACAGAAAAATAAACTTATCAATTTATATTAGCTAGGAAAGTTAATATGCTATCATCAAATATATTTTGTAATAGTAAAAATGAATAGAAATTAAATTTAAGGAAGTAGTATTCTACTATTCACATGTTATGCATGTAATTATTAAATAACAAAAATATATAAAAAATTATTATACATGAAATCAATATCATAATTATGATCGCAGTTAAATGTAAAATGAAAAAAAAATTAATGTTTTCATTACTTGATAAAAAATTACATGATGAATTTTAGCTTTGTTATTAAATTGAATGTATTTTTATATTAGAAAATTAATAAATAATACTAGTAGAAAAATAAAGTAACTTCGTTTAGATAGTTATTATTTTATGTATAAAAAAGAAACTGTTTAAACGAAATTAGATTTTTATGCGAACAAATCTCCCCAAAATAGAAAGATTAGAAATTTATCAAAAAAGCTAGGCAACAATCCTTATGATGATAAAATACCTGTCAAATAATTAATAACAACAAATGATGAAATGATATACTTTTAAGTATGGTAGAAGATTGTTCAATAAAATTTTCTTTTTTCTATGACATTGGCTCGGAAATTGATATTTTCCTTCGAGGTGATTATGAAGTATGATAAATCATTATAATTACTCTTTAAAGAAATGCAAATTATTAACATATGTATTTAAAATGCCTGAAAATAATGTTAATTTTCTATATTTGAATCCCCTAATTAAATAAATGAAGAAATGCAATAAAACTGTGTTATAGACATTAAAAATGTTTGATTAAATTTTGTTATTCTGCTTTTCATCAATCAACTTTTTGTTTCTGGAACTTTATATTTTATTGACTCAAGCATGAAACTAAGATGGATGTGTATATTTCTTCCTATTACAATTAACTATAAATTACTATTTGAAACGAATTTATAAAATGTTTGTATAAAATTGAAAGATACTAAATAAAAATTACATTAAACGGTTTTTAAATTAAGAAACAGTTGATTAAACTTTCATAATGCTTTTAAATATATTTTTATATTAATTAAAATAACTTTACATGTTTATGTTGTTCGCAATAGTAAAATACATGCCTAACTCATGCCGATTAATTTGCTATATTATTGGTGGTATAGTAAACAGCTAAATTCTTTTAACAATTTTTATTTGTAATTTTCTTCAATTTTTTAGTCTTGAATGTTTTATTAAAATAATAAATTCAACAATTTTATGTACATTATTTAAAAAAAGTAAATGAATAAAAGTGAATATTTTGGTTGATGAGCCAAAGCCAAAACACGTATAAACATTTAATTTAGATTATTTTCAATGGAATACAATACACAACTAAAAGTAACATTTTGGAAAATAAAGGGGTCAGTTCAATTTAAAAGTGTATCCATTTAAGTAAATCATATGTTTTAATATTTTGATTATTGTAAAGCTAAGAATCGCAACAAAAAAATTCATCTGCATGCATTAATTCTTTGATGCTGATTTTATTTTTATACAAATATATAAAATAAATTTTGAAATAATGGAAGAAATTGAAAGAAAAAAATGAGTATTTTTTTATTTTTACTACGTTATAGTAATCGAGATTTTAATATGAAATTATTTAATTTTGTTTTACACTTTTTAAACACATAATTTTTATTGTAATTTTCTTATTTTAGAACTACTTACAGATACTATTTGTTACTTATTTATTTCTTACACACAATGTTTCTCACAGATAGTCTATTCTAATGTTTCATAGAAACATTTATCACAGAAATACAGTTTTTCAAGTTAAAAATACCTTAACATTTTTTTTTTAAATTTAAGACAGAGTCAGTTAAGCAGACATTCATTTTTTTTCTTAATTTTTATTTTAATGTTTCCCATTACACTAACGAAATTTATAAAACAGAAAAATTCTTTGATTTCAATTTATAATAAATGTGTGTTTATTTTTCTATCCTGCTACTCAGAAATACATTTCATATTCTTCAAAATCATGATCATACTATAATGAAAAAGTATAGTGATTTAATCAATGAATGTGTTTCGATTTATATAAAAAAATATTAAACGCATATAGTTTTGCAATTTTTTGTTGTTGTCGTGTGCCACCTACGCTGGCATTATGGGGTGCGCTGTTCCATTTTTCAAACTGAACCATATTTTTGTGTGGAGTCCGACTTCTTCAGTACACACATGCTATAGGTACCCGTTTATAGGGTAGACAAACATTCAGAACCAATTCATACAAAGAAAGGACTAGACAGGATACATAAAGAGGGAAAGTACATCCATGGCCGAATCAGGATTTGAACCCAGCACCTCCAAATCCGCAGTCAGGCACGCTGACCACTAAAGAAGTTGGGTGGCAGCTTTCCAATTTAAAAATCATTTAGAAGATTAATTAAAAACTAAATAAATAGTAAATAAAATTTCACTAACATTTCAAATGTATTTTGGTTATTAGAATTTATGTTTGTATAAAAAAATCCAATAAATAATCTAAGAAGTATGATACATGTAAAATTTGGATGTAAAGAATTTTGACAAAGACTAGTCAAATATAAATAACTGTTTGAATTTTGTAAGTGTAATTAACAATTTAATTTTTATGACATTTACTGTACTCACAAAACGATATTCTATGTATACGTACACAAGTATTTGTAGATATTAGATATTTGAAACATTGATAATGTACCCTGCCATCCCGAAGTTCAGGAACAACATGGCTTTCGAAGCTAACCATAAAATAAGAAAAAACCAATTAAATTACCAATTTATATAAATGATGAAAACAAATGTATGCAAATTTATCCAAAACATGGTAGCTAAGACATTTTTAAAGGAAATAACAGGTGTATATGAGTCAGAGAAAAACATGCGGATATTAGACTTCATTATTAAGACAAAACTTTTCCTTGTTTTTTCAACATTTGTTAGCAGATTGTTACCAATATTTAATGGGGTCCGGTAATGTCCGAGAGAAGGCATTTGTATAGTTTGTAGAGAAGGTAGTTGGTAATAGGAGGGATAAATATGAGGATGTCACTGGCTGATACTACTAGGCTATTTAATGTGTCTCGCATTGAGGCTCACAGTCTCTATAGTCAATATCAAACCTAAGTTTATGCGTCCAGAAAACAGGCCGAACTTGTGGTATAACACCTGTACAAGACCAGGCTTTTGTCTCTTTTGGGTCAAAGAAGAAGAAGCATTTTTGTGCCGTAACTTGTTGCAAACCTTTCTTCAGCATCAGTGAGAAGAATAGTCTCTATTACTGTAAGAAGGCGTCTTCGCCATGCAGATCTCTATTCAAGAGGACCAAATGTGTGAGTCCAGCTCACAAAAAAACAGAAAACGGCCCACATTACGCAGGTAAGGAAGAACGTTTCCTTGACCCGACAAACATGGGCTTCTGTACTTTTTACGGACATGTCCAGATTCACACGGGGAGCAATTCAGAAAAGCGTGTGCTGATCTGGAGGGAAAAAGTTCCAGAATACCATTAGTTCAACGGTATAGAAAGATGCAGTTACTGAGGTGGGGAAATAATTGTTTGGACAGGAACCTCACTCAGTAGTTAAGCTGACTTGCTTGTCTTCCAAGGAACTGTGATTGATGCGAAAAGAAAAATCTGGATGAGGTACTTGATCCCTATGCACATTCATTAGCCGGTGAAGTTTTTAATCATTTCATTCTGGTGGATGATAGCGTATGATCTCAACGAGAGAGAGCTGTAGTTATTAAGGAATATCTCGAGGGTCATGGGTTCAGGTGAATGAAATGGCCGGCTTGTTTTACAGACCTGAATTCCAAAGAGTATCTGTAGAACTATGTTTGTAGACAGATTGCTGCGTTAGTTTTCCTCCAAGATCTGCAGAAGAGCTGGGTAATAGATTGCTTCATGTCTAGTCTTTGCTTCCTGTTTTGATAATATAATTATCTTTATAGATAGTCGATGCTACCAATGAATTCATTTTTCTTATGTTTTTTATGATATTTTACCTCATATACAAAAATTATTCTTTTTACTAAATAAGTACTTTTCCAACGAAATTATTTTTCAATTCATTTTTCAGTTTTTCTTATGTAAGCTTCTATGTTTCAATCAATATGCACCTGTTCTGCTGCATATTATATAAAAATGTTGTGCATCTATATTCATTAATTTTAAATATATATATACATTATAAATATATATATATATATATATATATATATATATATATATATATATATATATATATATATATATATATATATATATATATATATATATATATATATATATATATATATATATATATATATATATATATATATATATATATATATATATATATATATATATATATATATATATATATATATATATATATATATATATATATGGGCACACATTTTCTTATATTTATTTATATTTTTTAAAACAAAAATAGTATTATAATTAGGAAAATTTTAATTTAATTTGAAAAGTTAGAAAATAACAAAATAAAACAGTTAATAGATATAAAAATTTTATAAATGTATTGAATATAAAAGTAAAAATAACTATTTTATTGAATTAAAATTTTCTAGATTTCCTTTTTTTTAAGTTAAATGTTAATCCTTTTTATACTATGAATAATCATATTGTTATTAAAGATTCTACCTTCATTTATTATTGAAGCAAAATTTTAACCTGAAATATGTGCCAATTTTATTTTACTGCAATTACAATATAGTTACCAGAAATGATTTATGAGTACTGTAAAATGGGAAATTATTTACTTCTAGAAAATAATATTGTATGATCTGCATATTTTAATGTAAATTCCATACATTTTCTAGTATTGGAATTTCGCTTCTTGATTTAGAAAAAAAAATAAAACTGATTGATTAAACCTCAGAAAATTTTATAACGTGTAAAACAAACACAAGTAATAAAAAAATTTACTTATAAATTCTTATCTACGACAATAAACTGAAGCATATGATTCATAATATGACATAATTTTAAATATTAAATGCTTCATAATTATGTTTACCTTAATACCCGACAAGAATTTAACTTTTAAAGGCGAATTTAGAAACTCCATATAATACACAATTTTTTTTATAAAATGAAATAATATTTTATGTAAAGTCACGTTAGACTTCATGTTAGTAGATGAAAAATTACAACTGTAATTAAAAAACAACTAAGTTATTTTTAGAATATAAAATTTTAATTTTTAACATAATTCATAAAATTAAATGTAATTCTAATAAGACATACTGTTTTTGTAATTTCTATCTTAATTTTCACAAGAATTAAAAAGTTCTTTTAAATTTATCAGAAAAATATTATCTTCATTTCAAATTAAGATTTTTTTTTTAAATGATAAACGAGAAAGGAAATTCCTATTACAGTAGCAACACAAAGCACAGAGCTTCAGATAAAAAACAACTTAAAAATCTTTAGAAATTAAGAATATTTTGTGCATAAGGTTAATTAATAGCATTTTTTATAGTTAGCTTGACATTGGTTTACAAATATTAAATTTAAATATAATAAGACATTCAATCTTTTTCCAGATTTCAGCTAAAACAAATAAATTTTTATTCATGTTTCAAATAATTATTTTCATTTTTGAACTAGGCTTGCAAGATTTATTACTAATAATTTTTTAATAAGAACTTCAATATTTAATATTAAGCAAAATTTAAAGTATATATATATATATATATATATATATATATATATATATATATATATATATATATATATATATATATATATATATATATATATATATATATATATATATATATATATATATATATATATATATATATATATATATATATATATATATATATATATGTATATATATATATATATATATATTAAGTATAAATAAAAACAACATATGTGCACTTAAAACAATTTAGTTATTTATTTGTAACATATATTCATTTATAATTTCGCATA
Source organism: Latrodectus hesperus (assembly GCA_037975125.1). Taxonomy (NCBI): domain Eukaryota; kingdom Metazoa; phylum Arthropoda; class Arachnida; order Araneae; family Theridiidae; genus Latrodectus; species Latrodectus hesperus. The sequence continues at coordinate 12,341,509 of CM075853.1, forward strand.
TCTTGCAATAAACTCTCAAATTTTATTTAAAGCAAACATTGAAAAGTGATGAATATAATAATTTTTTGGAAATAATTAAAACACACTCTTTGAATCTGTTATAAATATTATAAAAAATAACTAAAAGAAGATGACAGTCTATAATGTATTTTTCGAAACTGATCATTCGACAGTGAATGTAACTTCTTGAAAAACAAATAGCCTTTGAGGTATTTGATATTTTTCAAAAGTAAAATCATGTTAAAAACAAAAAAATTTACAGGCGAATTTAAATTGCATGTAAGTCCCACTTAAGCCCGGTAAGTGTTATATAATATGTCTTTGTTATAAGGCCATGCATTTAAATAATGACAGTTACAACAAAAACCATAAATCTAGTCTATGCATACATACATATATATATATATATATTAATAATATAAAAAAATATTTATAAGTTAAATTAATATTACGGGCAAAAATGTCTTAAAGAAATCTTGTTTAAATGCACTACATTTAGTCTCAAGTTTTTTTTCATCGATTAGTATGATGCTTACATCTAGTTTAGTGAGTTTCAGCAGCACAAAGACACTCATTGCTGACTAAGAACAATAAAATGAATTTCTTTAGTGCATGATGCTTTAGTTTTCTTGATAGAGATAATTAAATATGAAGCTCAGTTTTAATTATAATTTTTTCATAAATTTGTTGGAATGTTACAATTAGAGAAAGAACGACGTTTTTAATCCTCTTTCTCTGAAATTCAACATTCATTGCTTTAAATTACGATGCATTTTCTAATTTTTGATTTACATGAAGTAACTTTATCCAGTTATTGTATGATAATATGTCACTGCAACAATGTAGATAAATACCCACAATAAACATAATGTACACCATTATTTTATGTAAAGTTATTCTCTTACCTTGGCTGCAAAAAATATTTAAAAATATTGTCCATAAATAAAAATCATCAAATGCAAAATCATCGCTGTGTATGAGCATAAGAAGTATTAAAACATTTTTCAAATTGATGGAATCATTTTTACTCCTTGAAAGTAGATTTGATTCTCCATATTAAAGTACAATTTTCGGAATTAAAAATGTATAGTTCTTTAAATGGAGAAGGATAAAAAATCAAGCCTCTGTTTATACTTATTCTATATAAGTAATCAAGGATATCACTAAAAGTTAATAAAATTTAAAAAAGAATATTATTTAAAAAATAGTGAAATGAAGGGGGTTTAATCATGAAAGGTAGATAAAAGATAGGTAATATATTTCCTTTCTTTTTTAAGTTAATTTACCTACTACGTGAACAATTCTTCTCGATGAGAAAACTTCATGACAGGAATTTTCCTGAAAAAGATAAAGTTTTTGACTCTTCCTTTTGACACAAATGAGACGAATCTTGCAAAAAATAACTGCTTTCAAATAGACATCTTGAGTAATATTTTTAAGCTAAAGTTAACTACCAACTTCGAACACTGAAATCAAAAAATATATATATTTTCATTAATTTCGTAGTGCTTGATTTAAAATTGCATTTTATCCCTTCTTTCTTTATAATTCTAAGCTCGAACTTGCTAAGCACTTACCAAAATAAATTTGAAAATAGCACGTATATTTATAAAAATTTGCAAGAATAGTGGAATATCGAGTAACAGAAAAAATATAAGACTCTATGATGCTTGTGTTGTAAACAGTCTCTCGTTCATTTACTATATAACAATGATTCGAATCAACTCATGAGATTATGCGCTCCATGTATAGTAAAAAAATAAAAGCATGTATAGTAATTCCAAAAAATTAAAATTGTGCAAAATGAACTAATTTCGTACCTTTATTTAAACCTGAAAATAATATTGATAAGTCTAGATTTCCATCTTTCTCTGAGTATTATAGAATAAAATCTCACATTGTGTTGTTGAATTCTAAAAATCAGATAATTAGGAAGACAATTTAAAAAGAAATTATCATTCAGTTTTGCTCCATGGTATATAACAGAATATAAATAATGAGGATTTTTTAAACTGAATATATTTGAGATAATATTAATTTACATTTACAACCCATTTTAATAATTGAAAATTGAAATATGAATTAAGTCTTACAACAAATAAAATAATTCAATAAAGAGATTTGAAAACAGCATAGCATCAGCCTTTTAAAACACATATAACATTAAAAGAATGAAATCAGTGGTATCTTTCACCTAGCGGTAGATTAAATAGGTATCAAATAGAAATGTATATTGTCATAAGTGAATCATATGATATATTTTGAGAGATCAAAATGCAAACTGTAAAACCCGAATAACTCTGTACAGATTTTATTTCGATTTGACTGGCATTTGACTGGCATAAACTATAAACCATTAGTGATGCATGCTTAAGAATCATAAGTGATGATGCGATAAAAAGATAAAGAAAGTTATTTTTTAATGCAATATTGTAAAATTCTTCCAGATCTTCATTATAGCAATATTGACATTTTAATGCTCTTTAGAAAATAGAACTGTATTAGTATGTGAAAAAGGCTCTTTATAATATTTTTTATAGTTTTCTGAAATAAATTTTACTTGGTCAAATATTATATCTTCAATATTATCTCCTATCAAAAACTAATAAGTATTTCAATAAACTTTCTAAAAACATAATGTCTATTTTCATATACTTTTTAGGGTAAAGAACAAACTGTTGAACTAGATATAATTCAGGAAATAAACATATTTATGAAATTAAATAAATTAAATACTAAACTAATTTCATTTCATACAATGTGTTTTAAATATTAATAATATTCTAAAATATATTAATATTTTGTCAAAATAGTTTGCTTGACAATGATATTTAGTGATTTGCTATCTAAAAATTTATTATTTTACTATCAGCTGCTAAAATATTTCATTGAAAATAAAGTGCATGTATAGCATATCAGAATTTTGTGGTTTCATAAAATTGAATTTTTGACTGCGCTCATTAATAAAATGCGTACTATAAACATTCTATAAGTGTGCATTTAGTTTTTAAAAAGTGTTCATTGTTATTGATATTCTTCATACTTTTATGATATATTTGAAAACATAATTTTGAATATATTCAATTCATGATTTTAAATTAATTTTACAGTGAATTACTAATAGATGCTTAATATTTTCATGTAAAAGAAACATTTAAATAAATTGCAAACAACAGATACATAAAAGATTTATAATAACTTGAATTATATGTACACGTTTAAGATTATTAGTAAAAGATAATTAAAAATCATTAAGCAAGAATACTGATTTGCCTGACTGACAATATTAATAAGTTGAAAGATAACTGACAGAAAAATATCCTAAATATCCAACTTTGTTTTGAAATATTTTTTTCTGTTAAATGTGCATTGCTAATTGGTTAGTGCCTACAGCATAAAATTTCTGAGAAAATAAAGAAAAATTTGCAATAATACATAATATTGCAGAAAAGTGAATTGGAAAATTGCGTTACATTAGAAAAATTTTCTGTAATGAGATAGAATAAAAATATAAAGAATGCATGTTAAATACACTGGAATGTGTGCACTAGAATGATTTTTATTAAAAGTCATTCCCACTCTTTCTTTTTCTGGTCTTCCTTAATTACTCTCTTGATTATCTCAACTTTGGTTGCAAATTTTTTCTTGTATGTTAGAAGTAAGTTATTACAATTTATAGAAACACTCGCTAACGCAACGCAAAAAGTTTATTTCTTAAAAGAAATTAAAAAGAAAACCTTGCCAAATCAGTTTTGAAACTAATTATCTTGCTCACTGCTTGTGAGTAAGGAGATATTTAGAGAATTTATTTGTACACGCGATGGATTTCAAAACAGCTATTAGCAATTTAAGAAGATGGATTTTTATTTTTGAAAAGCACAGAAAAGCGGTAATATTGTTGTATATTTTTATAATGAACCTATTTTGTTTCCAGAGAAATTAAACAGCAATTATTTCTTTTAAATATGTTTTTTTCTAACTTTATTTATGGAAAAACAAATTATTTTTTGAAATATAAAGTGACACTGTATTAAGTGGAAGATTCTGAACACCATGAAATATTCTTTTGGTAATAAATTGTTTATTTGGAACAATGTTATGATTAATGGATTCAAAAAGTCTTGAATGTTAACATGTCTTTCAAATTACAATTATTTGAGAAATGTATTTAAAATAAATAACAAATATAATGTGCATAAATCCATACAAATTTTAAACAAATTATAACTAAATGTGAAATGCTAGGAAAATATTTGATTTGCAAAAATATCAACACTAAGCTTTTAGATTTTCTTTTTCTTAAGAAAACAAAAAATGTTAATTATAGGTCGTAATCACTACTCAAATAGAAATTGTATTTTCCATGTTTGGCTGATTAGAAAAATCTGCCAAACATGGAAAATACAATACAGAAACAATATAACTCAGTGTACATAGAAATAACAGAACAAGCTACATATAAAGATATTTAATATAGATTCAGCAAACTTAAGAACAAAAGACCATTATTTAATTTGTAAAAGAAAGCTGTTTATTAAAGTATTAGACTATTGGAGATGTAAATACACATCCGTTATAACTATAAGTATAACATGTTGACATTGATGCCATTAACAGGCCTTCGAATAGCAACTTTCAGTGTCGCAGAACTTCTAAAGATGTTTGGCTTATGAGTGCTCTTTGGTATTTCCATGTTAATATCTGCCTGAATCAAATTTGTTGATTAAGAGGACCATAGGAACTTACATATTCAGCTCATCACAAGATTTAAGTGGAAGCTTAAAATAAGAAAGTTCTTTACGGAACTTGTGAAATGAAGGAATTGTCATGATACTGCATGCAGTTAAGAGCAGAATATATAATTCATTGCTACAACATTACAAAAACTGATCACCTAAAATCGGTTGTATCTTTTCTCTGTCTGCGAAAGAAATTCTAACTGGATACTGAGTGACGCTTTTTGAAAAATAAGAGAGTCTCAGAAAGAAGGACGCCAAATAATTAACCGAAAATAAATCAATGGATTTCTCGTTTACTCGCAAGAGTCTAATGTCACCCAAATAGGAATATATTGCGCACTGACTTCACCATGCAGTTATAATGTTAATTTATCCCTATTACATTAAATATCCCCTGTAGAATACATTATATTTTTTCAAATGTCAAAGTTGTAATGACATGTTTTTCATAGTAATCTATTATCAGTAACTGGTGAATTGTATGTACCTTATACGAATGTGGATTCAAATTTTCATTCAGTATACATGACTTAACATTTGTGAGTTCCCAATTATTATTCCAGATAAGCTATCACTAATACTCTCTATTAATATATTTACTTAAAACTCATCTATGTTGCTTTGTACAACAAGAATGTGTATTGTCTTCACGAACAATTCTCTAAACCTCCCATTTTCCGAAAGCATCGCATTAAATTCAGCATTCTATTCAACAAAATAGGCATATAATACTCTTTGTGTGTGTGTTTCCATTCTCCGTGCTTAATTTTCACAATGCTTTAACTATTAACTAAATAGTCGATTTCTGTAAAGAAACATTTAGCTACAAGAATATTAAAAAGATAGCATGAATTATCAAGAAAGGATAGAATTTTTTACAGTGATATATCATTGCTCTCCTAATTTCTTTAAAGTGCGCACCTTTGTAAGGTATATCAATGGAATTTACTGCTTATACTTTTAATCAAGATTTTCTAATCATATTCATGTAGTTTTTAATATTTGTCGAAAATGATTCATCTTACTAAGGTGTTTTTAATAATTTATGTATATTTATGAAGTATGTTGCACATTAATATTATTATCTCGATATAAATATATAAATAGTGATACTTGAATTTTTTAATTATTGAAAGAGAGAAAGAGAGGGAGATAAAATACTCATGATCTTAATACTTGCCTTCAATTGCTTCCTAGGTTATTTATATTTATGTTGTTTTACAACAAATACAAATTCCATGTTATTTTATTTCAATTAAATTTGTGTGTTAGAAAGATGCATCGTTTGCCAGATGATTTTCGCAAGTCTGTTATTGATAAATAAATTGCAAAACCTTTTCAATATTTTCTCAGTTAATTTATTTAAAATGCAAAATACAATAAATAAATAATATAGTTAAAATTTCTGCAATGTTAACTTCTGTATATTTAGTAGTTGCATAATCTACATTATTCCAAAGAATAAATTAATTTTAATCTGAAATCCCTCATTAGTTCAGTTACAAATCTCTTTAACCTATTATTATATGTAAAATGTTATTGATATATATTTTCAAATGAAGTATTTATAATATTTAAGCAACTATATATTTATGATCTTCTAATACCTTACATACTTATTTTTCTACAAAACTATATAATTATGTAGCAAGATAAACTCAAACATGTTTAAAATGAAACAGCAATAAAATAAAAATTTAGTTTCATAATTTATACAATATAAATTCATGTTTAAAATTCAAGATAAATATTAATCATTTATTTGATTTATAATTTAATATTTACTTTCCCATGCACATTTGAATTCATGCTGAAATATTTTTCCTGAATAGTTTCGATATTTATAAAAGCATTTTTTACGAGAAGTAATTGATAATCACAAATTCGTGATGAAATAGGAAATATAATTAACTTAGTTTTCAAAGTGCAATAACACGTAATTTTTTCTTATTTGGTCTAAAATAAATTCTAGATATATTTTTGTTGATAGGTACAAATATAGTAACACATTTATCTCGATATTAGGTAAGAAGTTTTGTCGTGATCAAATATTATCTGGTTTTGATATAGAATTTAGAATTCAATTAAGAATAGATGGATCATGGAAGTGTTCAGTGTATATCAAATATTTCTATATAAGCCAGTATTGTATACTAATATTAAAAGTATAATTTCATTAAAATATCTATTGGGACAGGTTATGTAAGTTTTATTTCAAAATATATTTTTTTGTTATCATGCTTACCAATACTTTAATATGCAGAAATGAATAAGAGCTATGTATCCTTATGAGTGAGTTCTTGTATTGTTAAATCTACTGTTGACTTCAATACTTTAACATTTTTGTTTAATTTTCGGGGTTATGTCTTCATTTTTTTCGTCTCTGCACTAAGGTTTGAGCCTCATTTAAATAAGACTGAAAAAGTTTTATTTATCAAATTCCCCCTGATCAATATGCAATCTGCATAAATAATTACAATAGCTTTTCTCTTTCAGTTTAATTTCTTATATTTTATAAATTAATCCAAAACTTTTAAAGGAGATGTCTGGATTTTTCATAATAAGAGAAAAACAAATAATATGCGAACTTTTGTAATGGTTTAAATGTATTTCATAATGTTTCATTTAAATGTATGCATTCTTTTGAAAAAGACCAAATCTTACATGAAAAATACTAATCATGCACCAAATTTCATTCAATGGAAAAAAACATTTGTTCAGTATTAGAAAAAAACGAAGATGATTGAAGCAATACAAGAATATTATGTAAAATATTCTGTGTGTATTAACAACTATTATCTAGCTTAAATATTGATTGTAAGTATTTACGATTCCAATTAGAATGGATGGATCAGGGGTATTTAAATCATATATTCATTATTCCTGTTCCAGTAATATACATTCCTATTTAAAACTAAAGTAATTACATACATACATACATATATATATATATATATATATATATATATATATATATATATATATATATATATATATATATATATATATATATATATAAATATATATATATATATATATATATATATATATATATATATATATATATATATATATGATATATATATATATATATATATATATATATATATAATATATATATATATATATATATATATATATATATATATATATATATATATATATATATATATATATATATATAAGAAATGATGTTTACATAAAATGATTGTTCATATAGGTTAATGAAGAATATGATATATTCCATGTTACATTTATACAAAAAGTAAACGTTTTCTCAAAAAAAAATTTGTCTTAATCCTATTTTGATAAGCAAAGAAATGAAAGCATAAAATTAAAATACTTGTTTAAAAATAATTTTATAAATTAAAATAATAGAAACAAAATAAAGATTTTCTCCATTATAGAAAAGTATACTAGCATCAGTATTAAGTTATTTAATTCATATAATATACAGTTATTTGAAAAAATCATAATTATAATTGCTTAGTGAAATGAATTTAACAAATTTATGAAAATTTCTTTCCATCTTTCAATATGATGTGTATATGCTATTGTATATCAAACATAAATTCAATACATTCGATAGGAAATTCTATATGTTTTTCTAAATCCACAAACAAAAGTATTTGAAATTAAGTTAATAAATGATGAATTCCAAAATAATTGAATGAAATAAAAAATAAAAATTCAGTCATTTGACATTTAAGTAAAAAAAACTGATGTTTCTTCATGTAAAAATTGAGATAATATAAGCTTGTTATATATGGATATAAGCACACACACACAAATACACAAATATATATATATATACATATATATATATATATATATATATATATATATATATATATATATATATATATATATATATATATATATATATATATATATATATATATATATATATATATATATGTATGATATATATATATATATATATATATATATATATATATATATATATATATATATATATATATATATATATATATATATATATGTATATATATATATATATATATATATATATATATATATATATATATATATATATATATATATATATATATATATATATATGCACTCATAATATATATATGTATGTATATAGATTTCAGATTTTTTTCAATAAGATAATTTTAGTCCATATACAGTAGAAATATTATATTTAAAATTAAAATCTATTTGATTTTATAAATTTAATTAGTTCTAAACAATATTCTATTTTTCAAACTTTATAAACGCACGAAAAAAAGAATATTTATGATGTAAACCTATTTAAATTTTCTAATTTCTTAATATAATGATAACACGATTTTTCACTCAAATAATTATCAGCACATTTAATAAGCAAATAGTTTTCGTATGAAAAACATTTTTGGATAATTTGTGCTTATATTTCCCTGCAAATCATGAACTTTTTTGCTTTAATCTAAGTGAATGCGCATAAATTGGAATTAAATATGAAAACAATGCATTTACCGAAATTCTATTTAAAATGCAAGCTTCTGAAGAATTCCTCGAAATTTTATTTATGCTCTCCTCTATCGACTCTATATTCTTTGTAAGGAGATTCTCGAATTCTTTTGTGGAAGGAATTTCAGAGAAAGTACTCTCCGCAAATCTTTTTGATGATACTTTTTCTATCTATTATCATAAATAAGAAGAGGAGATGAAAGTATTCCGGAACTAGAAATCATTGTAAATACGTATCGCTGTCTGCGGGGAATTTTCGCATTACTTATACAGCGTTTATTTTCATGGTGGTTTCTTTTCGTTAGAAGCTTATGTCGTTCCAAGAAGGATAAGATACCGAAATAAATAATAAGAAACTGAAGCAACTTAAATATTTATAGTAAAATTCATATTATTTTGCTTACTAATCCTCTTATTATATGAAGCCCAGTTTAAATTATAGATTTAAAAAAATCATAACTTTGCTGTAACTATAAAATATCGATTTGCTTTCACACGCATTATACATATATTGACAAATTTTAAAGTTGTAATTTTTTCTTCTTGCCTTCTTTAAAATTTTAATAAATATAAATATTGGTTTTTATCGACTATTAATGCGTATATTTTCGGATAGCAGTTTTATTACGTACTTAAATTGAGTATTTTCATGTAATTTATTACTTTTTCAGATGTATATTTTAAAATAATCTACATTTGATTTTCTGTAATTTTGTCAAAATTTCTTTCTTAAGAATTTGAACAAAATAGTTATTGAATTTCATGTCATATATTAATTTATAACAAAATTTATAAGTGGAACCAACAACATTAAAAATAAAATTATTTGAAAATGAAAAAAATCTAAATATAATGAATATATCAAAATTTAAATAAAATAATTTAAATACAAAATTGTTAAATTAATTTTTTCACAGTAATATATATTTACCACAATAATAAAGTTTATAACATTTTAAATTCTATGTTAAAGTAAATAAAAGTATCTAAAATTATTTTATTAGAAGGTTGTTTTCTTAAATTAAAATGTCACGAATGTTCTTATTGCTCATTAATAGGAATTTCGAAATATTGAAATGTATATCAATGATCATATAAATTAAATTTACTGTCGTTAGTTTAAAATAAGAAATATGAAATCAAGAAATAATAACTGCTTATTAATTTCATTTCGTTGAATATTTTGAATTAGAAGAACGATTTTTCAATTTTACATATAAGTTACTTTGTTATACGCATTTAAGTAAAACAGTGGAAAATTATTTTATTAATTATTAACTTCTATGAAAATATTGTGTTTTATTTTCATTTTAAATGATTATATGTAACAATTGAAGGTTTGTATTCTTTATTTATAATTCTGTCTTATAAAAACACATGTAATATTTTAAATATAAATTAATTTTTAAAATATAAATAAAAATTTTAATGTAAACACAAACTTCAATTTTAATTTACCAATTGAAAAAAAACTATAAATTCTGGAATAATAATTGAAAAATAAAGATTCTTTTTATTATTTTCTTAATAAATCCATGTTTATAAAATCAAGACAATGTGTTTTTAATATTAAATTAAGTTATAACGTCAAATTTCAATAAAATACATAAAAACATTTATGATGATATAAATGTTTATTTATTGAAATATAATCCATACAATTTGAAGAATATTCAAAACCTTAACTGTGTTGGTAAATGTCTGATACCAGTAACTATCTCAATAAGATTATTTTGTAGGTAGTTTTAAGACGGAGCAAACCGATGACGCGGAGTTAATACCATCACTAACTTTCTGTTGTGAATGGTACTTTCATTCTGTTTGTGAGTGTGTTCTTTGTTCCTTCAATTTTGGGGTGAAGACGACAGCCCCACTGCTTAAGATATCATCATATTCACCATTGTACCGAAGAATAGGTATATCCTAAATGCCAGTGCAATAAAAATTGAGGCAGATAAAAATATAATGCAAATTATTATGTTTATAAATATGTTTTTATATTTATTTATGTTTTTCAAGTTTTCTTTACATTTTGCATATTTCCTAAAATGAGTGAAAAACACTTATTTGACAGTAAAATTTCATTAATAAAATGTTTATACTACCAAATCAGTTAATATTTTCTTATTATTTACCTATGTTCATAAAGTTTCAGGGATGTAAAATCAGAAAAAAACGCTAATTTTGCTAAAACACATATTTATACAATTAATATTTAATCTTGAAAAAGTTATTAAAGCAGCAACCTATTTAAACACACACGAAAATACGTACACAAAATGTATAAGAAAATATTTTTAATTACTTATCATTTTTATATGTAACTGTTGATATTAAAAAAGTATTTACTAATAGCAAGTCTTTCTAAGCAATTCGTAAGAAATAAAGCTAATAAATAACAAATAGCTACACATTCATGAATATCCAATTAATATAATAATACCAAAGTACAACAACTACTTACTTATAAAGAACAAGTTCAGTATCCCCATACACTGATTTCTCGCCAAATCTGGTAGCCGTTGTTTACATTGTAGTGTTGCCGATTTCAGCTTTTGTTTTTATTGTAGTGTTGCCAAATTTAGTTTTTGTTACTATTTTTATTTTTTCGTTGCCAGATTCCGTTTTTCTCGTGTTTTAAATAATTTTTACGTTATATATGTGCTTTTTTTTAGTGGCAATAGCTTTTTTAGTTTCACTTCGAGAACTTTCCAGAACTTTCTTTGCTAGTTGTTCTACGTTTTAATTGCTAGTCATTTTAATTTCGTTTACTTTTGCTGAAGGAATTAGTGGATTTCCTGCTCTTTTGTTTCGTTCTCTCCAGTGTCCAATTATCGTAAATTTTTTTTTACTATTTCTTTTATGTTATTTACTTTTATTTGGTTTAATTTTAATATATATTTTTTATTAAATGATATATTTTATTTTACATATTTAAAATCTTTAAATATTCCTTTTTCCTTATTTCGTTTTCTTAATTTATTTATTATCATCTTTTTATTGTTTTAATTACGTTATTTATTGTTTTAATTAAAAATGTCTCATGTTAAAAATGCTGTCGAAAAATATCAACAAATTCTATTAGCTAAAATTAAAGATAATAATGATGGATTATTGCTCAGGATTCCAAATTATTAATTAATTTATGATTCGCAAATATTAATTGTTTTAACGGAAATTTGATTTGGAGAAGGTGTAATTATTTTATTTAAATTCTATTGCTTACATGTATTTTTTTATTGTATTCGTGTTTCATTTTTATTTATTTAAAATTATTATTTACTTAAATTTATTTAAAAAATATTTTATTCACGTTTTTTTTAAATTTTAAAAAATGTTTATATTTGAAAAATAAGTTTTTGCATGCTTTTTTTAAAATTTTATAAAGTATATATATTTAGAAAAATATTTTTGCAAAATTAGATAATTTTTACTGAAATGTGACACTGGTGACAGCGAATAAAATGTCGAAATTAATACTCCCATCAGCATGTCAACTTAACTTCATATCAAGTAAGTCCGTTATTTATATTTATTTCCCTTTTTAAATTTTCTGAACTGCTTATTTTTCGATCGAACTTAGGGAAATTTCCCGTTTTAATAAACGCTTGCCTAGATTGGCGAATTGGCGACATATTGCATACGTTTACCAATGGTAATTTTATACATCAAAATGTTTGTACAAAAGTATAAAATGTCTTAATATTTTACTTCATCGCTTATTATGAAACGGTGTATTTATCACTTTAAATGAAAATTAAATTTCTCTATCATATTTTACATTGTAACGTATAGAAAGGAATGTATTTCTGTTTAATATATTAAGGGTGATAAATTATAATGAAATTGATAGAAATATTTCCCAGAGATTCACTAACTACTTAAATACTCATAAAAATTAAATTCGGCACTATTAAAAAATTTAAGTGCAATTAGAAATGTACTTTCCACAATCAACAATTACATAATTATTGTTGTAAAGTTTTTGTATTACACTGTTGTAGAGTTTAAACACTTATGAAGAGGAAAAAACTTACTTTATTTTAAACTATATGTATTTAATGACATTCATTACATCATCCAAAATACAAAAATTGGTTTCAAAAGAAAATGATGGGGAAAATAATGTAACCAATATTTTTCTTTCTAATGCAGAATGAATAACATAAGTATGATAAAGAAGCAAATGTTTGAATAGGTTGTTAATTGTTACAATATATACTTTATCCACGACAATATCTTTATAAAGAGATACCTAAAACTATTAAAACAAACAAATAAAATTTTTATTGACACACACACATATGTATTCATATATATATATATATGTATATACATATATATATATATATATATATATATATATATATATATATATATATATATATATATATATATATATATATATATATATATTGATTTATGTATAAAATGTATATAACTTGAATGAAGATACTTATATCTAATATTAATTGAATGTTTTGGAAGTATTATATATTTGAAAAAATAATTTAAAATTTTTAAAAACTGAAAAATATGTTTAAGTTATAAAAAATGTGTTAATAATTTGATTGCATATGCTGTGTAGTTCATGGAGATGATATATCGGAAGTATCTGGGACAAATGTCTTAAAGGAGAAATGGATGTCATAAACAAAAAATTTATTACAACGTATAAGTAGAAATCTGGTAACCTAACCTAGTAAGCTTTAATTTAAATTTATTTAAAAAGTTTTTTTAAGAATTTAGATAACTGGAAAATTGTGAACCAAAAAGAAAGTGCATGCTGCATATGAAGTTATGGAATTAACAAAAATCAGATTACTTTTAAATTAGAAAATGTTTATAAAAAGGAAATATTATTTTTAATTCATGTTAGGTTGACAATATATTCAAAATATGAGGTAATGTTTTTTCCCACATTTATTTTTTTATTTATTTTGAAAAAATAAATAAAATTTGAAAGCATAATGTTGAGATTTATATCTTAAGCATTCTTAACTGTAAAAAAATCATTAAGTGAATAAAATCTATTCGTCAATTTAAGGTTTACCAAGAATTATGTTTTATTTTGAAATTTATGATCACATCTAACGTTCCAAAATTAGTTAATTTAAACGGTAGAAATATAATATATTTGAAGAGCGCATATAAAACTTTCAATCTGTACGAAAAATATTGTTCTCAGGAAACTGCAATGATTAAATTGATCCTTTCATTAATTTTGAAATCTTAGTATCAAGTTCTTAGTTTATTTAAAATGCAACAGAAAAAAATTTAAAGGCAATCTTTACAGTAAAAAAGTTGAGCATAAAAATATATCTATTTAATTGTAATCACTCTTTATTCACTATAATTGATTTTCTGTGATATAGTGCAGTGACTATCCTATAATTAAATAATAAAATTTAATTCTATCCTCCTTGCAAATATTCAATTGCACAATAATTGCTAGCTTAGGTAAAATCCTTTAAAAAAATAAAAAATAAGTAAAAAATAGGTGAATCAATTATATTCAATAATTGTTTTGTATTCCCTTAAGACTTCTAAGTAGAACGATCAAAATATAAGTAATTAAACTGTGTTAATTGTAAAACTAAAATATTTCTGAAAATCAATAAATAAATTCCATTTAAAATCTGAAATTAGTTATAAAAAATAATGAAATGATTTTGAAAAAAATATGTTTATTAAATAACCGAACATTCGTAAGCATGGTATTTCAATGTAAAATTACACAAATATATTTTTCGGCTAAGTTTAAAATTTTCTCCAAAGTTGCTTGTAACGCTTTTCCGATGCTCTTAAAATGATGCTTTCTTCAAATATTCAGTGAGAAATCAGCATCATATAGATTCTATCTTTCAATTGAGTAACTTTATTCTTCTTCAGTTATAAAGAACAATTCATTATATTTTATTTTAGAAAACAACAATGTATATTAATGTATTTTGAAGAATTTTATTAGGTATAAAATCATTGGATTTTTTTTTTGAATTTCGAACTTTAACTGTTCCATTTTAGAATCATTTTAACGAAGCTATCAAAAGCCATTTTATTATAATAGATTTATATTTTAGAAATAATATGATTTAATGCTTGTTACATTTCTTAAAATTTATTATATAATTTTAAAATATTATTTGTATTTTTTAAAGAATATCACCGAACATATAAAGTGATAGCTACCAATACAAACATAGATTATAGTATTGATATTTAAAATAAATTGCGGTTCTCCATCAATTTTATAGTAAAGCATGATACAAATTTTCTAATAGTTGAATAAAGGAGAAAGAATGATTAAAAAAGGGAAATCTATATCTTATATATATCAATGTGAAAAAAATTTCTGTTTGAGAATTCCTGAATAAATCAGAAAAATACATTCAATAAATTTTTTAAATCTATGTTAAGATTTTCGTATATAAAATTTCAAGTAGAATCATGAAACTGGAAGAATTATATCTTTGAAAAAACATAATAGTTCATTTTAATTGTTCCAATTACTTCATTTAGATTTCTTGTAAAAATGTAAACTGAGTTACATTTTGGTATTTTCTTATAATATTAGCATCATATTTTGTGATACAATTAAGAATTAAAGTAAAGTTTATAATAAAGTAAGAAAATATCATTGCTTTTATATGAAATTGTGTTTTTCTAAATATTTAAATCAACATTTAATTAAAACTATGTTTTAAAATGAGTTGAATGTAAAAACATATATTTCCTATTAAATATATTCCTGAAATTATTTATGGTATAAACTATGAATAAAAAATAATCTCAAACTTTGTTTGAATGTAAATCTTATATCAAAATAGGTGATAATGATTCATATTTTAAAAAGAGGAAGTCAAATTTTGAATTAAAAGAATATAATAAAAGAGAAAAAAGTATTACTTTTTAAGCGTGATTACCCATGCATAAAGTATTCCAAACTGAGAGATTTGGTAGTAATAATTTCCCATCGGGAAATGCCTCATCAGTGATTGGTTGATCATACTTATGAAAATATTTCCAAATTTCGACCCTAAGTACCATAGATTCCAACATAACATATCATCGTGTCTATAGATGTACATCGTATGAGGAAGGAAAAATATAAAATTTTCTTCTAAATGTTATGTTTCACAAAGATTTAATTACTACAAGACTATTACTATGCTTCCAAAGATTAATTTTGTAATCGTAAAATCGTAAAGATTGAAATTTCAAATATAGTTCATTTTTTATTGCAGAGAAAAGAAACTTTTCTAAAGATAATTTTATAAATAGAACAACATTTTGCTGATCCAGGTTTCATAAAAGTTTTAATTTTCCTTTTTTTTATAAAATTTGAATTTTTAAAGCTGAAAAATATATGAAAGTTGCCGTTGTTTTTTTGAAGCATTTTTCGTAACAGACGTTATGCCTCTTGTCAACGGGTTTGGAGATAAAACCATATAGAAGACAACTATACACGCTCTAGATGATGCCTGTTAACGTAATGATAGTGCTTCGTACTTCCAGGGCACAAGTTCGGAGTTTCAATCCTTGGGTTGAGAATTGTTGACTCAGACTTTCATCTCTTATGTGTGTGTATAAAATTTTGTACCAAGCATGTTCTTGGGAAATAAATACTCTGGTTTTTAAGTTAGGTAGACCACTTAACCGGTACATATATGCTTCACTCTCCAGGGTCTTTAGTCAAGAAAACTGGTATGGGAACTGTAAACTTTACTTTCCAGCCAACGTGTTTAGTATATTATTTCAGACAGTTCGTAATTTGTCACAAATGGAAATTTAGCACTTATTTTCCTGCCACCTGTCATACCGGTTACTTTTGCCAAGAAAGTGGGTAATAAATTTTTTATACTTTTGAGCTATGAGTGAAACTCATTGGATATTTAGAAACTTTTATAAAAAATATAACTGATATTTATAGCAAACTAAAATTGACAAAATAAAAAGATACTTCTCATTATCAAAATTTAGCCACATATTGAACACTTTTGAAACCATGTACTCATTGAAAAATATTTTAATCCACATAGAACCAGGTGAATAACATTTTCAAGTAAAGATTCAACAAGCAGCTGAAAATTTTCATACCATGATTAAAATGATTTAACTTTCTGGTTACTACAAGAACAAAACTATCTAGAAACTTTTGATCATTTGATCCATTAATTAGTCTGGACTGAAATGATACAATATGGGGATAATGAATTTTAGAACAATAGAAATGGTTCCAAAGTCTAGATTATTCTTTAATTGAGGTATTCTATTTTATCGCACTCCCTGAAAAAATCCACCCAATTGGATTTTGTTGAGCCAACATTGGGATTCAGAAGGAGATTTCACAGAATTACATTTAATAGATAATAGTTTCCAAACCTCACCGCGTCGTTCTAAATCAGTATGAGCTTCTTATATTGGAGTTAGTATTTTACAAAACAGTTATTTGAAATTTCAGTCTCACTTTTCTTTTAAGAGGTTTACTAAGGTTTGATAAATTGAAAGCGCGTTTTGTAGTCAACCATATTCAGGGTTATAATCATTCCATCCAACTATGACATAAGTTGAAATTTTGGCATAAAGGATGACATTATGTGAGCAAAATAACTTTTGTCACAGTTGTTCTTGTTTTGGAAAAGCCAGTGCAATTCTCCAAAATGAGGGAGTAAAAATTGAGCAAAATACCGAGTTCTCATTTTATTGTTTTGAAGAAGGTTTCCCAATAATTGCGGGATAATATTTTGTCGCCTACACCGATTTTCCATGTAGCATCATGTTAAATTTTAGATTAAACTAAAATTTATTTAAAATTACAATCAAACCAAGAATATATAGAAAAAATTAAAAAAGTCTCCTTTTTTTATAAATTATAATTTACTATAAATGAAAAAAACTTTTCGACGAAAATATATAAAATAACATATAAATTTTTATCACATTAATATATAAAATTTTATCAGAAATAACCGCTAGAATAAACACTAGACAAATTGTGTGTGTTGGAATGTTTCTCGCTCTCTCTATTAAAATGTATTTACTTTATCATCCTTGCTTTCTTTTCTCTTCCATTTTCTCCTTGACTTCAGAAGAAATATTTCATAATTGTGTAGTAGTACAATATTTATCTAACTAGAATGAAAATATAGTTTAAAATAGAGAGGATGCCTTAAAATTTAATTATTACAGTACTAAAACCAATTAATTAAAAGAGCATAATTGATTACATATATTCCATTATTTTAAATTGCTATGAAATAAGTGCGAAAATTCATTTTGAATGAAATCATAAACTAAAAATTAAATGCAGGGTTTTGTTTAGTTTATATGTAACATCAAAATAAGATGTATGTTGTCATTTGAAGATTGATGTATGTTAAAATGCATATTTTTTATTAATCAAACTTTATTTCATTATCTAATTTTCAAAGTTGAATTAGAATGATTGCTATTGTAAAATATGCATTATTTAACATGTCTGTGCAAAATTTTTAAACACAATTTTATTTGAATAAATTTATCCCTTTACTATTTTTACAATATTGAGCTTGCTTAGGTATTGAGAGATTTTAAAAATTGAGCAAAATATACCGTTTCATAAACTTTGATACTTTTTTTTTATCTTGGATTTAAAATGTATGTTACACATAATATTGGAAAAAGTATGAAAAATTGTTATTTATGTTATCAAGGCAGATCTTTTTAAAATGTTCAATGTTACAAATTTAATCATATATTTAATTACATATTTTTCTTTATGTATAAGTTGTGGAATTTGATTTGTTAAAAAAAAACTTGAAGAAATTACTTACAAAATAATGCATTTGAGAGTTTTTTTATTTAAATATATTCATTCATTCACATCAGAATAAAAATAAATATGGTTTTGATTAATTTTTAGGTTATAATTGAATTTAATTACAAAACCAATATAGAAATTAAACTAATTTAGAAAATACATTTTCTGATTTTTCCCCTAATTGGCCCAAATAAATAATGTTAATCCAAGACAAAAGAATAAAAATATACAATGATACAGCTCATTAACTACTTGTAACTTAAGTAAAGTGACGCCAACTTCCTACGAATGAGTTTTCCCCTCACAGATAATTTTCAGGCTTCATCTTTACTCCTAAATTCTGCAATATAATCTGAAGAGAATTTCATTTTAACCCACTTGACACAAAAATATATTACTTCTTAGAAGTTGTGGCTTTAATTTTCAAGATAATGATTCTTGTTAGAAAATCAAGGGTTTTCTTAATTTGTGTATCTCTGGAGCAGCAAATGAGAAAACTTAGATGATTAGACCATAACTTTACCTCATTTTTCTGAAAATTAATCAGTAAATTCTAAAAGTTGTTATCGAAATTCCAAAAGTTTACTATATGAGTGTTACGAAAACTAAGTTACTCAATACATCGATATTTTACAATCTTTGTACTTCCATAAACCGAGCTTATATAAAATATAAAATACATAAAACAGGTTTGAGTCTTGGATTGCAAAATATGAATACCACCATAAAATTCAAAGTAACATAGATTCAGAAAAGTTTCAAATGTTTATTAAATAAAATGTATGGATTTTAAATAAAATCAAATTTATTTAAAATATTGGAAATGTCAAGAATATTTGTTAGAAGAATAAGCGAATATCAACATATAATAAATTTTCAGACCCTTCGGAAAATTGTGATTGATTACTTTATACTAAAATATTTTATTACAATAAAATGTTGCCTTAGTATTATGTGCACTTAGTGAAATTTAACAGCACTTGCATTATCCATAATCGATATTATACTTTTCTGTCAAGTTAAAAAATCATAGCAACTGTGTGTTGATTTTAAAAGAAAAGAATAACATAGTTTAAAATACACGTTTTAAGTAATTACACAATATAAAAGTTAAGTCAAATGAACGAAATTCATATTTAATTGTTCCAGATTTTGATCTTAAATGAAAAATTAACTAATAATTTATATGAAATATAGAAAATAAATAATTTAGAGTTAATGTTAAAAAGCTCATAATTATTTTGTAACAAAATCAATGTTTTATAATCAGTTCTTCGAAAATATGCTTTTTTAAAGAAAACAGAATGAGGAAAATTTTTTAAATTAAAATTAATTATTACTTAAACCAAAATAAATTCTAATTCTTCGGCCAGTAGATAAAGGACTTCAGAATTCTTAGATAGCATATAACATTGATAATTTTTGCATCTGTAAAATTATATATTGATCAAGATAGCATTTTTTTACAACAAAGATGAATTGTTTACTTCTTAAAATACTGTTTAGCAGGCTCATTTGTAAATTATTCATTAGTTGCGATTCGGATTATTTCTTAATATTCCAGGAAATGTATCATAATACGTGAGTTATCAGCATTTTAATGAAGTTAATCCACAGAATAATTTAGTGCTAAGAAATACTTCAACTAAGTATGTGTGTGTGTTATTCCTGTGCATATGTCCGCCACATCAGTATTAACTTATTCCATATTTCTGCCGCAACTTAAGCATTTAAACATGTTACACTTATGATTATGCTTATATCCTTAATAAAATATTGCACTAGACTTATTTTACTGTTTGAAATATGTTAAAAGTATTATTCATTTAATTAGATATATTGTTTTAAATTTTTAATATATTTTCTGTAGAAAGAGTTTCCTAAATTTAACAATATGATTTTGTTTAATATTCTAAAGTACAATTTAACAAATTTTACTTGCAAAAGAATTAAGAGCGTAAATTTATAATTGAAACTCAATATAAATATATCTAGTGTTACACAATCGATGTTATTTTATTTTATTTTTTAATCAATTAAAATTTCATTTTCAGTAAGGGCAGTCGCTTCTTCGTTAGCACAAATTCAAATTGATATTTTTTTCCAATAAATATGGAATTTGAATAGAAAATCAAAATTGCAGAATAATGTTTGGTGACAGCAAATGATTAATATATATTTTTACACACATTTGACTCAATTACCCAGATTAAAATTTTATTATTCGTCGTTTATATAGAAAAAAGTATAACATTCATAATTATTTTTAAATACAGGTTTTTCAAACTTTTGTGGGTAGTAGAATAGCATATATTGTTTCATCCACAATTTACAAATAGAAAATGAAAAGGATTTGGGAAATTATTCAGAGAAAATTAAAATGATAATGTCATAGAAAATGGAAAATGCAGTCCACAACAACCAATTGTCCAGTTAAGTGAAAAGCAAATACGTAAACACATGAATATTTATCAAGATTATAAGTAATGAACAAAATCGTTCATGGATTTTTTCATTGGTTCAAATCTAGTTTAAACTGTAGGTTCCGATATAATTCGTTGTGTACACAAAATTACTAATGAGAGACAAACGAAATCCTGTTTCACAAATACATTCCATTTTAATTGAAGCGCAATTAAATGAATAAGTGAATATTAAAAGTCATAATATTAAGCTGTACAAAGTAATGTATTCTTGTTACAGCAATTCAAAATTTTTATACATTTATTTTAATAAACATGTCTAAATTGAAAAATATCTTGTGTATTGTATTTCAAAAAGGATTAAAATTGAACACACTAAAATATTTTTTAATTTTACTATTATTATTGAGTGCATTTCATCAATGTGAATTTTCATTTAGTATTATAAAATTTTGCAGATAATATTTTTCCAACAGTTTACTTAGATAGACAGGACCTAAAAATAGTATAAATAATGATAGACTTAAATTCACGTTATTTATTTCAAATTTTATTACTTTAAATCAATATTTCTTAAAAAAAAACATAAACCAGTAAATATTTCATTGTTACGATTAATACGTTAATTTTGCAGAAGCTTGTTCATTAAATCTATTGTGGATAAAATAAGTAAAACTTGATAAAATTTAATGTGTTATATTTATAAAAATGGTGTTTAAATGTATTCATACAATTAATTATGTAAAATATAAAATTCACATAATATAATTTCAAACTTATTTTATTGATGTCATACATTCAAATATTCGTAATCAATTACAGTGAAATAAATATTGAAATATTGAACGAATACTTTATTACTATCTTGGAAGAAAACTTAATTTTTATTCAGGAAAATATTTAAGACACTAACATCAGTACTATAAAAATATCTCTCTTCATTAATGATGTTTAACATACTTATTTAAAATTAGTATGACTTGAAATTAAAGTGGAATTCTAAATTATAAGGGAAATTATCTGTGCAATAATTGCAATGCTGAATAATTACAATTACCAAATATGTTTCTATAATATATATTTAGTAGCTATAATATAATTTAGAATACCATAAATTTTAATTTCCAATTTTACTTTTAAGAAAAGACAAACTTCAAAATTTATATGGATCATGCCTGTGTATTTTTTAAAACAAACATACATATTTTGCTAAAACTACTTTTAGTTGAAATAAATTTACATATATCTTCTATAAAACAAAGGTTTAATACTTTTTTTCCATAAAGGAAACAAACAAAACTAAAGTCATTAATATTTAATATGCGATACCTCGCATGAAGTTTTAAAATCACAATTTATAAGTTTCGAGAAATATTGAAGAAAACCTAAGAAATTGAATATAGTATTCATAAATAAGGCTGGTTTATCAGACACAGGGAGATAAAATTAAAATATCAACTTATCTTTACTGCGTTGATTAGGAAATGTGTTATTTACTTTTAACATGAATTCACTTATACAAATTATTATTAAGTAAACTGAAATAGTAAAATAACAAAAAGCTTTAAATGGAAGAAAATGAATTTTTTAAAAACAAAATTACATATATATATATATATATATATATATATATATATATATATATATATATATATATATATATATATATATATATATATATATATATATATATATATATATATATATATATATATATATATATATATATATATATATATATATATATATATATATATATATATATATATATATATATATATATATATATATATATATATATACATATACATACATATATATATATATATATATATATATATATATATATATATATATATATATATATATATATATATATATATATATATATATATATATATATATATATATATATATATATATATATATATATATATATATATATATATATATCATTAGAAGCTTTATGCATGTACGTTAACAAGTTTTCTTGGGAAAAGCGTATACATGTGACAGATAAGTTATCACATGAAATGCATCAAGTAGTCGCACTTCACATGATGGAAGTTTTCAACAAGAAACTTATATTTTTGTAATGAAACAAATATTTGAGACTGCAACTATTAATGTTAATATAAATAAGAAATTTTGTTATAGATTAAATCTAAGTCTTCAAGTTTCATAACCTCAGAATTCTCAAGTACTGTACTTGGATGTGTAAAAAGATAAAAAATAAACATGCTCGTTGTCTAAAATTTCTCATTATACAATGTATATAATAAAAATCTTTGTGAATATATATAAATCCAACCTAGCAAAGTTTGTGCATAAAATCTAATAAAATGTTGGGAGAATTTTGTATCTGAAATATACTTACATCAACGTACGGAGAGCTAAATCTGACACACTTTTGATCACAATTTTTTCTCCTTTTTTACTTTAAAAATTGTAATAGCTTATATGATGTTTTAATATTAAACTCAGAATCTAATTTTAATATAGAGGGAACAATTACTTAGCTATTTAAAATGTGTTTGAATTTCATAATCGTACAAATTTCCAAGTTGTAAGACTTGCATAGCCTTATACCCAGAAAAATACAATATCGTATTTTTCAGGTACTTATTTTTAAAACAAATTATATATTTCAAAAACTCTTTATAGAAATCTGAATGCATAAGTTTTAAAATGGTCTTGATAATTATTGAGATTTTGCTAAATATTTGATAGCCAAAATTCCATTGTCACGCAATTTCCGACATAAAATATTGCATTAGCCGAACCAAACATGTTACCTTTTTTTCTCTAAAATCTATTTTCTATAATAAAATGAATATTAGGATTAATTTAGGAATGATATTTTCGTTAAATGCATCAATTAACTTTCCTGCAGATAGAATGTTTGAGTCACAGCCAAATGTTTCATTCCAAAATCACGCAAATTCCAATGTCCTATGTTGTGATGTGTATTAAGGAGAAAACTGATGCACGATTCTTTCAAAATTTTCTCCAGGAAAAAGTATATTTTATAAAATAAATATATTTTTTGCATCAGTGAAAGTAATATGATTGTCCTACGCACATATCTTTATCAGTTTCTCTGTAAAGAGAGTTTTTATATGTTGCCAATACATATTAGCATAATAACGCATATCGAAGGATGCATGATTACGTTTTTCTCCAAAAATTAATTTTTCACAATAAAATAAGACCCTGAAGTCGATTAATGTGTTGCATTTTGTTCGAAATGCAGGAATTTATGTTAATATAGATATGGTATTTATTGAGTTTCAGACAAATGTTTGAATTTCATATTCGAGCGTATTTTTAATTTCAGTATTTAGGTGTGTAAAAATTGGAAAAAAAATATATGCTAATTTCTAAATTTCTGTCTATGGGAAATATTTTCTTTATAAGTTTTCTTCTCATTTTATATGTGAGTACAGACTACAAATCATGATTTATGTATACTTTTTCATAAGTTATTCTAGATAGCTTGTTAATACATGACATTTACTTATAAATAGTTTAACAATAAGGACACAAATTGCGAACCAAACATCATGTCGCTTTGCTCCACAAATTCGAAATTTATAAGGAAATATCTACATAGAAATCTCTATCTGTAAGAAATGTAATGAGTTCATCTTTAAAATCTATATTATGAATTATATTTTGAATTAAATATTTACTGAGTTATAGCAAAGTATGAATGTAATAGTCATGCAAATCGGGAAGTACAATCTTGCATAATGTGAACCAAACATGATGGCGTTTTTCAGAAAAATGTATTTTATATAAAGAAATAAAGGAAATACTAGGAATAGATTTCATTTTCCTTTCTTTTTTTATAATCTAAGTAATTTTAATTTAGATACAGTATTTATAGTTTAACACCCAAATGTGTGAAAGTCGACCAAATTTTCATGTTCCATTCTTAGGTTTGTATAAAGGGAAAAATAAATGCATACACGTTTTAAAATTAGTTCCATATAAAAATATATGTTTGCAATAAATTTTTTTGTATCAGTAAACGTAACATAACAACTTTTATGTATTTACTTTAATCAGTTTTACTGGGAGAGGCTTGTTAAGTGTGTGACTAAACATCTTTAGGTTTAGTCATTATCATCAACATTATCATAAGAAGTGACTAAAACATCATTAGGTTTCAATTTTTAATATAATAAATTAAAATAATAAATTTCTGTCCATGTGAATTATGTTTGCTTACGTTATTGGTTTTTCTTACACAGGGAGACACACACTTTTTCTGAGTTGCGGATTTATTAGTAATAGGTCTTTTCAAACATTTTACCATTGGCACGCAAAAACTAGAATAGAAGAAGAGACGTCTTCTGCAAAAATTTATAATGAATGCGTGCATTGCTTTTAATGTAGTGAAAATGACTATAGAGATATCACTTGTGATAGCACAGTGCACACCAATTCACAATCACGCTTGTGAACACCAATTCAAACTCACTTATTTTACTATCGAATCCGATATGAAGTTGTTTTTCTCCACATATTTTAGGATTACATATTGTATCAAATGCGCTAGTTAGTTTTAATAGAAATCTATCTCATTTTGAGTCAAATGCAAATTTGTTAAAAAAAATTAAATTTAAAATAAGGTTTTCAGACAAGTAAATCATACAAGGCGATATATTCCTCAAGAAATCTATTCTTTCTAATAACATGAATACACAAAATCGTTTTCGGGGTACATTTTACATTAAATGCAATTATTTTAAAAAATAGAAAGATATTTAATGAGTTAGTGCAGCAGTTTTTTTAATTTTATATTTGCGAAACTTTCATAATAAATGAGATGCTCTGTGCTGAAAATATTTCTTTTGTGTTAATTGTTTCTTTGTTCCAAATTTGGAAAACGTATACCACCAAGAGATATGTTTGCATTTTAATAAGTTTTTCTGACACCCACACACACACACTCACAGAGGGACATAACAACATAATACAATTTTGAATCTGATAATCGAGAATTTTCAAGCATTTGAATTTCCTGATCAAACAAATATTTTAAAACTAATGTTAAAATCTGAACCAGACATTAGATGTTTTTCTAAAAAAAATATTATTTTCATAAAGATTTTATATTAAAGCTTAAAAAGTTGGATTTTATATTAAATAGAGACATTATTTACATAGATTGAATATATATTAATTTCAGCTGAATATTTGAATTTTATAATTGTGCAAGTCTCGAAGAAAATGTCGTTGAAACGAACTAGACATGTAGGTATTTCTTGATTAAATTTATTATTCATAATAAAATAACTGAAATTGCTTTAAAGTGAATGTATTACTAAATACACCAACATATTTTAACATTAAAGAAGGATTGTTGAGTTAGAGACGGTTGTGTGTGCTTTTTAATTTTATATGCGGAAAAACTTCTAAGTTTCAAGTAAGTCGTATGTATAAAGGGAAAAAATCCTGCTATATTAACAGTCAAAAAACATTCCATATTCTATTAGTTGCTATTGATTACATTAAGAATGTCAACATCCAAGAGATACATAAATTTTAATAAGGTTTCAAGTAGAAAGACTTAAATATGACTCATAAAATGTAGATTAGCATTGCAGTTTATCTATATAGACGCACAGAATTTGAAATAAAGCGGAATTAGGAAGATGTATGCAAGACAGTGTTTCTTCTAAAATGAATCTAATACATCCTTTGCAAGGGAATAACATTTGAAAACATTTTAATAAATGAAGCTAAACAAAATACATTACACAAAAATAGCGACTTACTTTGATGTTTACCTGCTATACACAGAATATAACAAGTTCATTTTATGTACTAAGATTCAATAGATCTACTGTTAACCAATATAATAAAATTAAGCATAGAGTTACATTTAAGATCACTATGCTTGCTTTTATTCAAAAATTCATATGCTAACTATTTACATCAATGTGACCGAAGTTTACTCAATTGAAGACACAGTGTTTTAAACGAATCAGACACGGCAATGTTTTTCTTAAAAAAAAAGTTACTTTAAAATGCAATTAATAAATATAATATATTAAAAAAGCCCTTTGTGCATTACGCATGATTTAATTAAAAAAAATAAATTGATCATTGAGATGGAGAAAACTGTTCAAATTCTATAATCTGGGAAACTCGCAAGTCCGGTGCATACCTGCGACCGAAAAAAATTTTTTATTGTTATATCTGATCTGTTATGTTGTAATACTATTACACCTAATTTACAGTCCGTTTTAATAAAGAATTAAGGTTTTTTTTCTCAAGTGATATTATTATTTATATACCATAAATCATTATATCCTTTATATATATCCATATCTATCTATCTACTTATATCCATATCTATCTATACTATATATATATACATATACATATCATATATATATATATATATATATATATATATATATATATATATATATATATATATATATAGGGTTAGGTGTTTTTTCCGTGGTATAGAAGTTTAAGTTGGCAATACTTTCCAAGATGGCGACCGATTTAACAGCTGTTAAGTGATTTATTCTCAGTTTGGTTTGGCAATTCATCATGAATAGACTCACGCCTGAACAACGCTTTCAAATTGTGCATTTTTATTTCGAAAATAATGGTTCTGTGCGGAATACGTATCGCGCACTACATCCAATTTATCGTCGACAAAATCGTCCATCAGAGCAGTTTATTCTAATTGATAACTCGCATCCCCAGAGACGCCGAACGGTGCGTTGCGTACAGAAGAAACTATTGCTACTATAGAGCGTAGCATTGAGGAAGACCCGAATGAGTCCATCCGCCATCGAGCACAGGAATTGGATCTGCGTCCATCACTTTACGGAAGATTTTGCGGAAGAATCTTGGTTTGCGTGCTTACAAAATCCAACTCGTGCAAGAATGGAAGCCAAACGATCATCAAGCAAGGCGTAGATTCGTCGAATGAGCCCAAAACGAGATTGCCGTTGTTCCCTATTTTCATAAGTGAATCTTATTTAGCGATGAAGCGCACTTCTGGTTGAATGGCTACGTCAACAAATAAAACTGCCGCATTTGGAGCTAATCCACAAGTGTACGTCGAAACACTGTTACATCCAGAAAAACTGACTGTTTGGTGCGCTTTATGGGCTGGTGTAATCATTGGTCCGTACTTCTTCAAAAACGATGATGGCCACAACGTCACAGTCAATGGTGATCGGTATAGAGCCATGATTTTTAACTTTTTTATTCCTAAATTGATCAATCATGATGTCCAGGAGCTGTGGTTCCAACAAGACGGCGCAACATGTCACACAGCTCTGTGCCACAATCGATTTATTGAAAGACACGTTCGGTGACCGCCTAATTTCACGTTTTGGACCTGTGAATAGGCCTCCAAGATCTTGTGATTTAACACCGCTAGACAATTTTCTGTGGGGCTATGTAAATTCATTGGTCTATGCGGATAAGCCACAAACGCTTGACCATTTGGAAGATAGCATTCGCCGTGTTATTGCCGATATACGGCCACAAATGTTGGAAAAAATCATTGAAAATTGGACGTATAGATTGGACTACATCCGAGCCAGCCGTGGCAGTCATATATCAGAAATCACATTTAAAATGTAATGCCACAAGATTATTTTTCGAATAAAAAAATCATGTCAATCGAATAATACATCGTTTTTTATTGCAATTTAAAGTTCTCTACCTCGAAAAAAAACACCCATTATATATATATATATATATATATATATATATATATATATATATATATATATATATATATATATATATATATATATATATATATATATATATATATATATATATATATATATATATATATATATATATATATATAATCACATTTAAGGCATTAATTTTTATTAATTTATTTAATTTTTTTCCTTTAATTATGAACCTAATCCTTCAAATTAAAACCAATTTCACATTGAATTCATCAAGAATTTACTTAAACTATCATACTGTTCAGTAAATTTAATTAAAAACTCACTCTATGAAGTAATCAATGAAATACATCATATTGATATCTTATCTATTTTGTAGTTTAATAAATTTTGTGACATTCTTGTCATTTGCGTTAATTACTCATCAAACGTTCTAAAATTTCATAAAATATCATTTAAATATTTGATGAAGTACAATGAAATACAATCTAATGCATAATGAGGTTTTATATATATATATATATATATATATATATATATATATATATATATATATATATATATATATATATATATATATATATATATATATATATATATATATATATATATATATAATAGATTACTAATAATTAATAGTTTACAAATTGATTTTTAATTCAAACAGTTTATCATTCCTATATATAAAGTTATTTATATTGTAATTGTAATATGTTTTATTAATTTTTCTACGACCTCTTTTATATCTTTTAGTTTTCTTATTTTTAGATTTAAAGTACATAAATGATTTAGTATATTCAATGTTAATTTTCGAATTATTAAATAGTTCATTAAGTCCCAATTGGGTACTAGGGTTTTATTATAAATAATATATTTATTTTCTTTAATTAGGCGTAAATTAATATCGATTTCAATATATAAAAGGGTTATAATAATATTATCCAAACTATGTACTTTGAAATGTTGAAATTCAATGTTAAAGCTTTTGTTACTATTATAATTTTTAATATTAGATCTGTGTAGGTGTATGCGCAAATTAATAATATTAGATGTTTGTCCAATATATTTAAATTTACAAATTTTGCACTCAATCATATATATATAACATTGTAAGCTTTACTGGCTTTATTTAAAGTTTAGGAGTTATCAATTTGTGAGAGATGTATTGAATTTGGGGCAAGTCTTACAGAGTTTGCAATTACAAGTATTAAAACTGAATTTCTTTGTAAACATATAATTATCATTAACAAAATCACAATCCTCATTAACATCAAAAATGTGCTTACCTACTGTAGTGCAAGGGTCGTTGTTTATAGATACATCTCCATACACTTTATAGGAATTGTACCGGACACATGCTGCAGAAATGACTACTATCTTTTTACACGTGCTAATATATTATTTCCATATTCCATAATAATTAAATATATAAGATAAAACATGCAAATATATAAGACAAATATGGACTTATAAAAATTCAAAAATCGTATACATAAAAATGCGAAGAATATTTAATAAGTGTACCAGATCAAAGCAGCTATAAGCTTCGCCTTATTAAGTTATATAAATATAAATTGCAAGATTAGACATAGAACTGAAAAGTACAAGAACAGATAAAAACATCTATGCTTAGTAATACTTTTAGCACAAAAGCAGCTAAAATATAATTACTAAAATATAATTAATAGTATATTTTATAAAATTTATAATCAAATATTAGATGGAGAATAATACATTCAAAATACATTCCAAATACAAAATGGAGAATAATAATATATTCATAAAGTTAAATATTAGATAGAGAATAATAGATTGAAAATACCAAATGGGAAACAATACATTAAAAATACGAAATATAGTAAAAAGTTGGAAAAATGTTTAAAATTTCAAAGACATTTACGAAATATAGTAAATAGCTGGAAAAATGTTTAAAATTTCAAAGAAAAATATAAATTGGAACAAGTACCAACATGGCCTGCTTCGTCAGGGGATGTTGACCACATAGGCACAAAGTATGGCTTTTCTGTAATTAATTATATTTTAGTAGTTCTATTTTAGCTGCTTTTGTGCTGAATGTATTAATAAGCATAAATGCTTTTATCTATTCTCGTACTTTTCAGTTCTGTATCTAATCTTGCATTATATATATATATATATATATATATATATATATATATATATATATATATATATATATATATATATATATATATATATATATATATATATATATATATATATATATATATATATATATATATATATATATATATATATATATATATATATATATATATATATATATATATATATATATATATATATATATATATATATATATATATATATATATATATATATATATATATATATTTAAATGAAATTTTAGAACGTTTGATGAGTAATTAATGCAAATGACAAGAATGTCACAAAATTTAATAAACTACAAAATAGATAAGATATCAATATGATGTATTTCATTGATTACTTCATAGAGTGAGTTTTAATTAAATTTACTGAACTGTATGATAGTTTAAGTAAATTCTTGATGAATTCAACGTGAAATTGGTTTTAATTTGAAGGATTAGGTTCATAATTAAAGGAAAAAAATATAAAAATTAATGCCTTAAATGTGATTAAATGAAACATATTTTCACACATTTTTAAAAGAATTCTAAATATCAAACAAAGGCATGGAGAAAAGCATAAAACAGCTTGCTTATAAATGTGATTGTTATGTATAAACACTGCGAATAAAAACTTTTATAATACAACCATAAAGGGTTAAAACATTAATTTGTATTTAAATATTTAGATTTGATTGTATTTTCTTCATCTTTGTATCTGAAATATAATTTAAGAATATCTTTGACATACTGTCTTTCAAAAATTTTCTTGCTGAATGAGTTTTCATCATGTAGAAAAATGCGCCTTTCTGACAATTCCCAAACTTCCATAACAATATTATATTATTCTTATGATTTAATTATTTCTTACACTTAATTATGTAAGAAATTAATTCATGTTAAACATGCGGATTCATTAAGCATGAAATTAAGTTTGTTGTCTAGATTTAATTTCATATTCAATGTTCGTATTATGTTATAAATTATAATATAACACACATGCCACAAGTTGTTTTTGTAATATATTTCTATTGTATACATTTATAGATATATATAACTTTCACACCTCTCGCCGTTTCTTCCTTTCTCATCCCACTAGTTTATAAAATGGTTTAACTCTTTAATCACAGTTATCATATTTCAATTCAATAAAAGTTTCAAAATCATATATGTTATCTTTAAAAATTGGTCTTAACATCAAAATTTTTCATGCATTAATATGCGTAAAGGTATAAGTTGTTAAAATTTAATCTACTTTACATGTAAGTTTTCTTTAACTATAATATTCATATATATATATATATATATAAAGTTATCTTAAATATAAATTAGTTCATAACTTATATACTGAGTATATTCTTTTATGTAGAAAATTTTTTTTCCGTTCTTCATAAAATAGTTAAAGTCAAATATATCATACGTATTATGAAATGATGTTAATTAATTTATATCTTTCAACCATTGTTTAATGTTTCTTTGAAATTCTTTCATGAATATTCTTTAATAGAGTAAAAAATCATATCATTGATTTTTTTATATTCATTTATATAATAGAAAGAAAAATATAATTTCATAAAATCCTACCTTCTAACTTCACTTAGAAAAATACTTGTAAATTTTAGCTGTCATGAATTTTATAAAACAAAATCTAATCAACTTTGATAAATACCAATTTCAAGAATATTACTTTTTATCTAAAGGAACTCACTTTATCAGAAGATAGTTATAGTCGTTTTAAGAACAAAATACCTTTTTTCATAAATAATACTTTGCTACGTAATAATTTTTCTGAGCTTGAAAAAATCAATTTTTCATAATATTTTAAATGTATCTGCATAAACATCTGTTAAAATATAAATTGACTTAGACATATAACTACAATTCGATTATAAATAAGATTCATTCGCATTTAAATCTAAGAATTCATAAAAGGAAAGAGGTAAAATAAACATTTAAATATAAAAAGTATTTAATCGGGTAAGACAAAGAAACATATTTTAGCGTTATATTTTACATTCATAATTTTCATAAGTAAAAAAAATTAAAAAATTACATATCAACAAATGCACGTTCCACTGAAATACTGACGGAATTAATAAACAACTAAATATTTATAAAAATAGCACCATAATTAATTGAAAACAATACATTACAGAAACACTCTAGTAATTGTTATTCTAAAATTTGAAATGCATAAATAATAAAGAAACGTTAACAGAATGCAATAGAATAATTGTGAACAAAGTCTAATTCATTGATTTCAAATCATTTGATTTAGTATTCTGGGCGCACATTACTTTCTTTAATTGGCTTTACGTATTGTATGCGTTCAACGGGGGAAAAGGTCCAGTAAGAAGAGCAAGGTGCATAACAAGAAATACTTCATTTGGTAAGTACCAGTATGTGATTAATACTTTATTAATTATTCCAAGAGTCTAATTCATTATAATATTCTAGCTATTAGAAATGAAAGAATAAATATTTACAGCACTTTACAATTTATTTCAAGTGCAAGTTTTACAAAGGACCAAACACAAGACACACAAACACAATATAAATACATATAAATAATTACACATGCATCTTCATTGGCCGAAAGATAAAATCATTTGTAGTAAAATAATAGCTCTTAAATTGTGCATTAATAATAAGGTTTCTTCATATGTTTTAATTACAAAAATACATTTAACTTCTGGTTCATTTCCAAAAACTAATTTTCCTTTCAGAGTGTTTATGAATTCGGGCTTTATAAGCCAAATATGAGCATATAATTGTATAAATTACTGTATTACAAATAAAATTTTTCCTTGGAAAGTATATAATAATTTTAAAAGCATAAAATGTTTTTAAATAAAAATTATAATACGAATTTCAAATCTATGTAATTAATCGTACTGCATTAATTTCATTCTGGATTTAGACTCCATTGATTATAATATTAATATAACTAAATGATTTTAAACAATTACTTTAAATTATGATTTTAAGTATAACTATGATTTTAAAAATATACGTACAATTTAATCATACGCAATCTTAAGATGTTATTTTATTACATATTCTTTTTTCTTGATATGTTGTTTTTCTATTAAAACTTTTTGATGCTATTAAGAAGATTTTCTTTTCTCTTTTATCATCCTTCCTTTTATTATTTTAATAATTTCCCTATTTTTTCTTTTTTAATTCATAAAAAAAGATGAATAAGAAATTATTCTTGCTGCCATTCTAATAACAAATACCTGTTTATTGTATTATGATATAAAAATTCTATTATGTCAGTAAAAAATTTTAAATAATAATTATTGTGGACACACATTACCATTTTTAAGAAAAAATAGGTTTCTACATTACAGATTTAAATTAGATATTGAAGAAAGTATAAATAAATGATGGTCTTTTTTACCTAAGATGCATTTTAATCAAGATTTAATAGAAAAAAAAATCAAAGATCTCAGGAAGTATCTCAGTAATTTTTTGCAGTAATTGTCTCAATATTGTGGTGAGAAATAAAGCAAAGTCAGTAAGTTAAACGCACATTTTGGTTTTAAAAGTTGAAATGATCTCTTTTTACTGTGAATACCACAATTCAAGCGGCTATACAGTTACGTATACCTTTACTTGCAAGGCAAAGGTGAGAATCTATGCTTTGATTGGAAGCCCCCAATTCCAAATCTTATATATAAAGAAGATATGCCATGAATATATATATATATATATATATATATATATATATATATATATATATATATATATATATATATATATATATATATATATATATATATATATATATATATGTCAACATGAATCTATTCCTGTTTGGACAAGTGTATTCACTGGCTTTATCTGTTGGTGATCATATTTTTCGTTCTGAAATCGTGTAAAAAGCAGTATCTATTTCCATAGCATATAATCCAGTTTCGATAACTCTCTGAGTACTGAATGTTCGGTTGCAATTGTCACTTATAAGAGCTTTTTTAATCATTAACCGTGAGAAACAGAGTTAAACTTTTTAAATTAGAGTATGTTGCTTATGAACCATATAATTCTATGTATTTTTATTAAATGTTATTTCGTTCATTATCAGACCAATCACCCGATGCTGTTTTTGTTTTGATTACCAATGTAGACTTTCCTGGTGATTTCAGGATATTTTCACTATTTTCACCGTGTAGTTTAGCCATTATAATTTATTGTTTAGTAAATTTCGGTTCAAATTCAATGTTATTAGATATCTTATCCTACTGCAATTAAGTTTTTCATCATGTTTCCTTTTTTGGCACTTGAGATACAACATCTCTCTTTAATTACAACAAGGTGATGATCAGAGTCTTATTTGCCACATGCATTGACCACACATCCATTACACTTGTTTCATATTTTGAATTTAAAAAGCTGTCATCAATTTTATTATAAGAGTTATCATCTGGTGATCTCCATGTGTGTTTGTGTAGGCTTTCGTGCAGGAATTCTGTAATTTCTACCACCATATCTTGAGAAGCTGCAAAGTAAACTAATCTTAATAAACTTTCATTTCCTTCACTGTAGCTCTGGTTTCAAATCATATATAAACATTTTGCTTACCTGCCAATCTTGGCATTCAGTTTTACACAGGCTTAAAGAGCTTGCTTTAAAGTTAATTACAAAATCCTATATTATTTTACTTAGTGGAACTGCAGTTACAAAAACATGGTTATTCTGGTGGTAACTTTAATAAAAGTTACTTTTTTCTTCTCCTGAATAAAGTTTTCCATCCATCTCAACTCCTGCAGTTCCATTAGATCCAATTGATAACTATATATTTGCTCAATGAGCAATTATAATCCTTTGGATCTATACAAGGATCCAATATTTCATGGTCCGAATTTGAAATCCTTAAGTCCGTTGTCGTAGTGTAAAACGACATAACCAAACCTTCAGAAAACAAATGTGTATATTTTATTGTCACTTTAAATTTAAGAATTTCCTCTTTCCCTTCAAACTATGCTGTTAAAAAAATAAAGGAAAGGATGTAATAAAAGTTGGCATAATGAGACAAGTGTAATAAAAGAATACATTTTACCTTTTGGAATAGATGGATGGTCTTGAAAAAGTTTCAAGAACGTTTGCGTTTTATGATAGCTTTTATATGTAAATCTGACAAGTCGGGATTGAGGGTGAGAGATTTTTGACTTATCCTATAAAAGTATCGGAGGTACTATAGAACTTTAGGGAACCAATGGTGTAAATAGGAGGAGCCAAGACGAGATTTATGAAGAATTAAAAACTGCATCTAAAAAAGGTGAAGACAAAGAAAAGAAGTCCGCGATCGAGGACTGGATCCTCATTAAGCATAATAAGAAGCTAAAACGATTTTAGTTCTTAACGCAGTACAACTGCCCTTGTCCAGAAGGAGCCCAATTTCGATTTTCCTGAATGAAGTCAAAGATGCCCAACAAATCCTGATTAAAGATTGTAGATAAAAAAGAGAAAGCTCATGAAGAATGAGTTCATAGTTTGAAAGGAAAGAGGAAAGTCTTAAATTTAAAGTGACAATAAAAATATACACATTTGTTTTCTCAGGGTTTGGTTACGTCGTTTTACACTCTAACACCCGTTTTTAAATCATCTCCTGAAATTTTCCTAACAAGGTGGTTTTGTTAAACTCACTCCCAACTCTCAACCTATAGGTTTATGCCTCCAAATGCTTAAATTACACGAAGACAGGATACTAGATATTTCCCTTAGACATGTGGTACACATTTTATTCTCATTTTACGACATGCATGAGCTATATTTGGACTATTCTATCACACCAGATACCACATGATTGGTAGTTTCCATTGTTGTGATAATAATTTGAAAGAAGTTAGGAGTTATTTGATTTGGATGATCATTTCTGATCCATTCAGTATTCGTGGTCCAATTTTCAATCGCAGTTTTCTTAGTATACCCCAAATACAATAAAATGAATAAAATAATAACATTTTTTTACATTAAGCCTACATTACTCTTCAACATTGACAAAACAAGAACCAGTGTCTTTTTATTGCTTTTGAGTCAGTCATGTCAACATGTTTTACCGATAATGCTCAGATGTGAGCATGTACTTTCCATAGGGAGAAGGAGAATGTTTGATAAAGCATATTTCAATTCCAACCAATCTAATACGAGACAATCTTTCTATCATCATCAAATCTATCGTGAGTATTTATGTTTTCCTGTTAACTGAAATCACTATTATAAATAATCATAATAGCAGATTTATTATAGTCTTGGAAAATTTTTTATACTGTTCTTGAATAGTGCATGTTGGTGAGCATTATAATATAGTCAAGTATTAACAAGTACACACAGAAGAGTGTAGTTCCCAAAATAAAATCAAGAAAATATTCCCAAAGAAGGCTTGTATTTTGGCTTTTATAGTACTCTCTCAAATAAATGCAGACAAACTGTATAGCATTTGCTCAAAAATATTGACGGAGGTTGTAGGACACCCAGCAAACTTAAACAAAGATTTGAAATGCTTTATAATGAATACGTGAACAATTACAGATAATTTTTCGAGTTAAAATTAAAATCATATGAAAATCAAAATACATTTTTAAAAAACTTTGTGACTCAAAAAAAACTTTAATTGTCTTGTTTAAAATTTCATATAAATTATCCATATATAAAAAACCTCATACACTTGGCGAAGAATTTATTTTGTTGACAAAAACAGGTGTTCAACAAACTAGGTTTTCTGATAATTTTTAAAATTAATTGCAACTCTTCTGGTTGAGAATAACTGATCTGACCAAATCAATATCATATAAAAATGTTTGTCCAGCTGATCAAGAATAAGACGTGAGTCAAAAATATAATTATTTTTAATGATAGATGCATTAACAAAAAAAAAATAGGATTTGTTTAACCAATAGGTATTACAAAAGCATTGTTTTGTCTACAGTTTTTAAAGCTTAGTTGATAACAGTTTCAAAATATAAACGCTGTATCTAAACAATGTAAGTTCCCGCAATCTCAGAAGTTATAAATACTGTACGTTTGGAATTTTTCAGATTTATTTAAAAAATTTTTAATCTTTAAAAATAACTTTTCGAAGAGAATTAATATCTAATGACCTTTATCGTCAAGTGCACTAATAAACTTTAATATTTTTTATTATTAACTGGCATTTTAGAGCTCCTGAAATTAATATGCTTTTTAAAACTAAATTTTCTAAAAATTTTTCTCAAATTGTATTACGATTTTATCTTAGGATCTTAAAATTTTTGGTATAATTATTAATTAAATGGAATTTGTTTGTATTTATATAAAATTTGTTTCTACATATTTTTATATGTAAAGTTAAAACCAGACAAGTTATAATGTCATAACAACATTTGATCAAAAATATATGCTATTTATATTAAAGAATGTTAGATTTTACTTTGAATTCTATATCCTAGGTTTGTTTTTTGGTTGGGTTTGACGTAATAGACAGATATTTTTTAACACAATTAAATGAATACCATTTTTTACAAATTTAAAAGAAAACATCTAAATAAATATGATTTATATGAATAAGACATTAAACCTTAAACATTTTTTATTACTTTAAATATTTATAATTAACGCTAGCAAAATTTACAATGTTTGAACAATATCCTTATATGCCAACATAATTTAAATTTTAAAAAATTTAAGTGACTCTTTTTTATAATATATTGTTATACATTTAAATATCATTTTTTGTCAAACGCAAGATATTAAATTTTAATTTATATTGCTTAAATTCTTTTTTAAAAGCATCCCTTAAGAGCTTATCAATCCAAGTCTATGCTATTACTAACTTTACTAATTTCCTTAAGTCCCCTTAATGGTTTTGAAAACTCTCTTATTGTAACTCTCAAGTTCATGAGTTCTGTTGAAAGACAATAGATAATACTTACTAAAGTTGAAATAATGAAAACTGACAATACTTAAATTGGGTTCAGATATTTAGCTAACATCTCGACTTAAAATATTAAAAGACGCATCCCTATTGAATAAGAATACGAGGATTGTGTTCTCTGTTACGCATCTTATATTCTAAACTCGTGACATGTTGTCTATAAGTATGAATATATGACACGCTTAAAAACATTTTCATGCTTTAAAACTTCTTGGAAGTTTTGCAGTATTCTGATATCATTTTTTAAAATCATGATCTCAATGTTTCCGATACAAAAATTACATATATTGCAATAGATCTACATTAATTTCCTTACGCATGCATTGTTTTTCCTTCTTTATTCTATATTTCAGCTCATATTTTAGATTAAATAAGAAATCACAAATGTATTCATGTATTTTTGTTACTTATGATTTCATTACTCTAAGCATAATTTAATTAGTGAAAGTAATTAAAGTTTTTCGTTCGGAAAAAATTATTTTAACCAAAATAACTTCCTTTGAACTTATATATGATTAGTTACATTAGATTTTAATATAAATTTTAACAATAATTTAAATTGAATTAGTTTTGAAGTTAAATAGTATTAGTAAAATATGGAGTAATGCACAGAGTCGAAACTTTAATAATAGAGTTAATGTATAAATTTTACATTAACCTATTAATAATGTATTAACTATTATTACGTTATATTATGTATATTTATTTCACATAAATTACATATATTTTAGTAATTTTCATAACTACAAATTTGATTACTTTAGGAAATTGTTGAAATTTTAAAGAAAGCAAGTTAAGAATAAGAATTTGCAAAGTGAAGAAAGCTTAAAATATTTTGTTACTTATGACACTTGGAGAAGCCAAGCTCGTTATGCCGTTGGCAATGCAAAATTAATTCAGTCGGAAGCGTCTTTAGTT
Organism: Latrodectus hesperus; assembly: GCA_037975125.1. NCBI lineage: Eukaryota > Metazoa > Arthropoda > Arachnida > Araneae > Theridiidae > Latrodectus > Latrodectus hesperus. The sequence goes on from CM075853.1 coordinate 12,381,593, forward strand.
TTAACCAGAATACTACAAAGATGAAAGTACGAATTTGCGTTAAATTCCTCAGGTAAATGGCATCACCAGAAATGCCCTTCCTCAATTTTGACATTGAACTACAGGGGGAGGAAATTTTCTCCGGATCATTACACCCAACTGTTTAATGACTAACCACATGATTTTCGATTCCACATATTTAATAAGCACGTATATCGCATGTACTCAGTGCTTTTTAGTGTCATTGGGAATCGAACCCTGGCTTTCCGGAAGGAAGACCGACGCAATAACCACGACCATTGAAACATGTATAAAATAAATGTAAGTAATAAACAATTGTTTTCATTAATGGTTTATTTAAATATAGGAAAACGTATTTGATGATGCTTTAGGGAAAAAATAACAAACTTCAAGCTATAATCTTAAAACTAAAATATTTTTATATTAATAAAAATTCTAATTTTATTTTTTTTAAAAAAATGACGTATAAAATAACTTGAAGTATAAGTAAATTTTTTAAATTTATGTAATTCACAGAAGATATCCCATCAATGGTTGTAAAAGGGCAATGAGACATGAATAAGGAAATATTTTTAAAAATTATGTAAATCTTAATTATATAGGCAAATGGTTGCTAAAATAATTGGATTCACATATGCATTCAAGCAAATATTTTATTATCATTTTGGTCTACGGTTCAACAGCACTTACATTCCTGCTTCAAGACAAGGATTTATAATGCTTGTCTACCAAATTAAACTGGGGTTTTCAAAGGAATTATTTATTATATTCGAAAAATGTATCAATACAAGGAAAAAATAACTCTAAATGAAATCATATATACACCATGTTAATAAATTTACATGATACATCAAATTTACTGAATAATCTTCTAAATTATTCAAAAATTGAATGATTTTATTTTATACAATTTCATTTTTGAGAATGTAAACTCAGAAATTCGAGATTAGACAATTTTAATGAAAGGGTTTTCTAGTTGATAGTACTGATATGCAATTTCCCTGCTCTATTCATATTTCTTTATTTAGTTGAAATATTGATTAATGTAACTTTCTTTGCAAGAATACTTTGTTCAGATATTCTATACCAGAATTTCTCAGTTGCATGCAACGATTTATCTCGACGCTCTTTATTTTAAAAGAATCAATTTATTTATTTCATTTACTTCTTTCTATTCATGCCAAATATAAGAGTATAGAATTTGTATAGGAAACAACGTAACATATGAAGCCAAAAGAAGAATGGAATTGAGAAATAAAAGTGACTGTTATTAATGAAGTCTTCTGAAGCATTTTATTCTTTGAACAATGATGAATGTCTCAAAGCTACTGAAATGGAAGTGGGGAATAAAAGTGCGTCAGTAAGTTAATAGTACACATTAACTTTTCTGGCCTTTTTCCATAATTGTAGTAATATATTAAGATTGCAGTGAATTAAGCATATATTTCAAGGATAAAAAATTTATTTAATTGTCTGAAAGTGCAAATTATATTACTAATTTTTATATAGAAATATATTTTCTTTTTTAAACTAAAGATAATATTTTACTTCATGCCGAATAATAAATAAAAAATTTTTTCAAATTCTCTTAATTTAAATTGCTGTGATTAATATTTTAATAACTATGAAATTATTAAAAACAACAAAGAAATTTTAATAATTTAAACGGAGAGAAATTATTCAATAAAGAGTTATTGAAAGGATATGCTTTACTTTTAATGAAATCAAGAATAAGCACTTTGAGACGCAGTTTAAACTTCCAGATTAAAATAAATATTTAAATACACACACGCACAACTTTTTGATAAATTCTCTAAGGACTTAGAATAAACCTTAGACATAGCATAAACCTTATTTTTATTTAATATATTTAATATTATATTCGTTATTCTAATGGATAAATAAAAATTACTCTCATAATCACTGTTAACTTTATAAAATATATTAAAGGAAGCGTTGCGAAACTGAATAGTTTAGTAATACTTTGGAAAAAAGTTGTTTTTATTAATTTAGTAAAATGATTGGAAAAGGAAAAAGAAATTGATAAAATTTGAAAGAATGAAAAATTATGTATAATCAACGAGATATTTTATAAATTTACAAAAATGTAAAGTCATTTACATTTTTTTCTACATAATCAGGTTAACGTTAATTATTAAAGAAGCAACACATTTAAAATTAAAAATCAAATTTACAAAACATTAGCATTTTCTCACTTTACAATTCTCTTTTATAAGAATGTTCTTATAAGTTGTTGTAATATTTTTAAAAAAAATTAGAACTAAATTAAAAATAAAATAAGACATTAAGTAAATATTTCGTAGCTACAAAGAAATTTATCATTAATTCTTAAAAAAAATTAAAATTACAGAAACAGGAACTCCTGGATTTATCTCCTTTAATATAGCTTATACATTACTGTCATTCTGTAATATTTTTAACAAACTTATATAAGTGTATTTCGAAGAATCAACCGAATAATATCACCATTTAGTGACTGCCACGAGTGTCATGAAAGCGTTTCCTACTTTCTCCCTAAATCTCAACGAACAAGAATAATCCAGGCAATGATTTGTAATAATTTTATCATACGAATTTTCTTTAGACTTCTGTGTTGAAATATTTTATACGTGAATATGATCAATTTTTGTATTTTCTTACTGAAACTATACAATTTTGAATGAAATTTAAAAATTTCTAACCTTAAATTTTCTGTTTTAACGGTTTTGTTATTCATGCACAATTAATTGATAATTTTAGTCTAGTTATTAAATGCATAATTTATTACATTTTTATTTTTAAAAAACGTTTATTTGTTAGTATATATAAATACGAACAATTATGTATTATATCCTCTATATAAGCTAATAAGCTAGTTGATTTTTTTTACAGATAATTTCATTTTGACGCATCCTCTTTACATTTCATTTCATTTATATTTTTATTTACATTTTATCTAAATAGTTTTAAATTAACTTTCACGAAAACTTTAACACACACACACACACACACACACACACACACACATATATATATATATATATATATATATATATATATATATATATATATATATATATATATATATATAGAATTTTAACAATTCCTTTGCTTTGCCACAACATTTTTTCAACAATTTTCTTAGCAAAGCAAATTATTGAAAATTATTTTCAAATAAATTACTATGATAAAATCATTAAGATCATTATATTTTAATTATTTCAACCTTTAAAGAGGTCTAGCAATAAATTATAAATTGAAGTTTAAACAACATTTCCTAACAAGTGATGAATAATACTTTGTCGAAATTCCTGAAATTTACGCTTAAGTTTCTATTCTAAAGTCTTTTATTATTCATGACAAATTAATGAGTGCTTGGGTACTGACTAAATGAATTGGTGCTGTAAAATTTTAAATAATGTTAACCCATCCATAATTTTCAGATATGGGAAAGACGTACTATTAATGACCAATCATCTAAGATTCTTTTTTGACGGAAAAGTTGTGATGAATTTAAGTTTTTCCTAATATTATTTAATTTAAGTTTTTCCTACTATATGCATATTCGATATAATGTAGAGATAGAAAATAATATGTTGTAATTATTATAATAAGAGATTAGCATAATTCAAAATTTGGTGGTGCTAACAATATACCTACAATATTAATATTATCGAAGCACATACTGTTCAAAGTGTTAATAAAATATTATTTATACCGTATATAATGTATATTTCTTTTAATTCTTTATCTATGTATCGATATATATATACATATACATATATACATATACATATACATATATATACATATATATATATATATATATATATATATATATATATATATATATATATATATATATATATATATATATATATATATATATATATATATATATATATATATATATATATAGTGTTACTATAATTACTTAATTACTAATATTCTAATGAACTAAAACAATAGCTTTTGATGTAAAGATATTTAGATATTTTTCAATTTGATGTATATATATTTGAAAAATTACGACCCAATTCTTCATTTGCAAAATCCGTAAATATGTATTATTTTTTTCCAATTTTAGAACATTATTTCAAATTCTGCTTACAGAAGAAATGGAATATTTTTATCCTTCTAATGGTTATAAAATTTTGGTGCCTATATTGAAGTTGGAAATTTTTAATCACCTTACCACCATGTCCCCATACGTATAAAGTACAGATCCAATTCATTGATTGAAATAATGTTATCTATGCGAAATTCAATCAAATTCTTATATCTTAATTTGCAATGCATTATTTGTTTTTAAACATCACTTATTATTTTAGTTAAAAATGTGGAATTAAAAAGTTATTATTTCAAAGTGATAAAGGTTGTTCTTTGTCATGTATTTAGAAATGATAATACCGTGAATCTTACGCAATACTGTTTTACGTTCCAGATTGATTACGTTGATTCACCAAGAAATTTTACTGGCGCATTTAAATATTCTTCTTTCTTTGTGTTGGCTACTGCCAAGATACCTGTATTAAAATTATTTGGTGGAATTTCTTAATTAAAAATAATATACTTCCACACACGTAAAAATGCCTCTCGTTTGTTTGTGGTGTCAAATAGGCTTTTCATAGAGTTGAGGTATAATTCTTTAGTAACTTGTCCCTACTAAATTGATTGTTTTAGTAACCTAAAATAATCAGTCTAGTAACATCTAGGTCATCACAACCATAAACAATACATTGTGCCATTTCGTTGCTGTTATTGAATTTTGTATAAACAGAGTCTTAAAAATATTCCATGTGATGCAATTTTTTTGTTTTGTCAAGAGAGACAGTCCATGATACTAATAGCTTCCTGCTTAACTCCGAATATATATGTTCTAGAGATCATGTATTACTGTGATACTCAATGATTCACTTTGCTGTTTTATAGTTGATATGTTCTAAATTTCCTCACTATATAAATATATATTTACCTCAGAGTTTTTACTTGCAAGAGCAGTGATTTTAAACATCAGGAAAGAAATATCTCTTTTCAGTTTTTCATGTGAGACTGGTTAAGGAGTAAGGCAAAATACAGTAACAGAGCTGGACAGGCATACCAAAAGTACCACTCACACTTATCATAAATTACAGGACACCAATGTTAAGAGAGAAGTTTGTGGTTTTCTGAGAACAAAAGAGAACTTTTTAAAAATAGAGAAAAAAATCAATCGGCTAACAACTGCCAACGTGCCTAGTAGCTGTTCAAACCCAAAATTTAAGCATTAAATGCGTCAAATATAAATATTTGAGGAGAATGAAGGCAATTGAAGCACATGTATGATATTTTTTTTGATTATTTATTTTCTCATTTCTCGGCAGTTACGGATTTTTCAGAATTAACATCTCGATAGTAAAAAATTAAATTCTCATGGGAATTTATCTTATTGCCTTGGAATTGTGAACCATACCAACATTTTCAAACCTAATTTTGGTATAAATTATAAGATGATTGAAACAAATATTCAATAAATCATTATAAATTACACAATTGCATAAATTTATACGAAGTATAATCCAATATGCAAATGAATGCTAAATGCACTGAGAATTCTCCCCTTTAATTAGGAAACACGTATGTATATTAAGTTAAGATCTGCTGACTATTAACTCATATTCAAAAAGCTTTTGATATATTCAAGGTCCTTTAAGCAGTTGCAAAAGCTAATCTTCCATAGTGCAAAAATAACTTTATTCATTAAAACTAAATTTTCGTATAAATATAGAAAAAAAAACAGATAAATTATTGATAGGCTGAAAAGCTGTTTCTCTGAAAATTGAATATTTCAATTATTTTTGCCTGAAGTACACATTACAAGTATAGGTAAAGTGCATAAAATCACTAACTACAGAACATAAAATGTAAATTAAAACATTTATTTACTAAGATTATATCTAAATTTTGTTTTCAGTTATATAGTAGATTCATATTATAATAATTTGATATTTCCTTTTGCAGTGTTTTTTTTAATGTTTAGTTTTCCAAAGGTAGTTTTCTTCAAATCGTATTATAGTTATTAGAAAATACTCGGTAATTTTAAAAATCCATTTTCGGTTTGAAATTTTATTGCCTTTTTTAATCTTATTTTGTGACTAAAACATAAAATATTTTATGTAGTCACAACAGATTTTAAATTAGTCCTATAAACGTAGTTTACTTTTAATATTATTCTTAAAATCATTAAATACCCAGAAAACTTGTAAAATACATAAAAATAATACATATATACAGAATATGTATGCAAATGTGTTCATATATATGTATGTTCTTATTGCCTTTCTGTTACGTAATTAATTATTGTAATATATTTTATTATAAAAAATTTACTTCGGTATCTAAAAATTTGTAAGTTTTCTACTCTATTCTTTGTTCTTTGTGAACTTTAGAATTATTTTTTTCTTCGTTATTTTATAAATATTTCAATTTATCTTTAAGCAGTGTGTCTGAGTTTTTCCTCTGTTCTTAAACATATTTATGTTATATGAGTTCTGTGCTCAATTCTCTCTTTAAAGATAAATTTTTTTTCATAATGTATGAGCTGCATTATAAATATTTCAATTTATATCTAAATTATGAGTGTGTGTCAATTTCCTTCTCTTATTGAATATGTAATCAGATAACAGTAAACAAATAATTTATCAAGCAAATTAAAAAAATCAAGCTGTCCATTTACAGCAGCAATAATTAATCATGGGCAATAAGACCTGTAGTTTTTAGACCATAAATTTTGTCATTTTGACATTAAAAGAAAAATTACTTTTTTCGAAATAAAATTTAAGAAAAATTAATTTCATTTTTACTTTAAACTTTATCTATTTCTGAAAATAATATTCTCTTTATCACTTTTAAGAAAAACAGCAAGAATTTGTTTTACATACTTTAAGAAAATATATACTAGTAAGAAAAGCTTGGGTTGTATTTTAAATTTTTAAAGAATTTAAATTTACTATTGAAAAATTAATGTTACCCTGACAGGAATTGATTTATTTGAATATGGCAGCATTCTCTACGCAGAACACTACATAACAAATTCATTAGATTCCTAATTTCAATTTCTTACACATTTTATAACCAATAATATGCATAATACTTTTAAAGGCACATGTCTGGTAGCGATAATATTGAAACTATCATCTTTGTTTCCTTTAAAGATGTAAAATTTGTATGTAGCCTTTCAAATTTTCATCGAGGTTTTCAAAAGTCCTCTGCTCAGATGCAAGGTAAGCGTGATGATGCATGTTTGTGTTTTTGGCAATGTAAAGCAAAGCATTTTTTTTAAAGGTAAGAAGTATTATCAAATTTGACTAATGGATTCTTATTCTAATGTTTAAATAAAAAAACGTGAAGACATACACTGAATCATGTATAATGTACTATAATTTATATAATGTATATCATGATCAATGATTTCAAATTGAAAACAAACTGAACGTATACAATAACTTACTTAAGATAACGTAAATAATAACATTTTATTTGAATGTTAAATACATATATATATATATATATATATATATATATATATATATATATATATATATATATATATATATATATATATATATATATATATATATATATATATACATATATATATATATATATATATATATATATATATATATATATATATATATATATATATATATATATATATATATATATATATATATATATATATATATATATATATATATATTATGAAAGATTTTTATGTGAACTTATATAATTATTCAGGGAAAAAACTAGAATAGTAGAGTTGCAAATGAGAAATGCTATACAATAATGAGCACCCAAAGAGGAAACGTATCTCTTATATTCAATTATACCTTTTTTATGCACTTCGGCATCAAAAGTGAATTTATATATATATATATATATATATATATATATATATATATATATATATATATATATATATATATATATATATATATATATATATATATATATATATATATATATATATAGATGATTTACTTTCCAAAATGGTGAATAAAAAATTAAAAAGATGCACACCTTATTTATTCTCAATAATTTTAATTAATATTTAATATGTAATATAACTGTTTGTGCAAATGTAGGAATGGTTCATAAGAGAATGTGATCTAATACAAAAGTACGATGTATGAGTATATACACAAGTATGTTTTATACCAATGTTTACATTTCTTCTCAAAAAATACAGTGTACGCAATGAGAAATATTTGAAGAGAACCATTATATATATATATATATATATATATATATATATATATATATATATATATATATATATATATATATATATATATATATATATATATATATATATATATATATATATATATATATGTCCTAGTTTGTATCCAGAGAATGAATAAAATAGACATCAAATACAAAAATTGAAAATTATCTTGAAGTTTTAGATTTTTTATAACTTTAGCTAACAGGACTTTGAATAATAATGTACTTTACTTTTAATGTAATAATAAATTAACAATGCAGTTGCATTTTAACATTAATTTTGCTTAGAAAATATTAAAAATCTATCTTTAAAGTTATAATATGAAATAAATTAAATGATATGAATTATTTTCTAAAATATGCTATATAAACTTCCTTAGAATCTAAAATAAGTTAAGTTTCTTGGGTGTTATTTAATGTATATAAATACAAAGAGCATTCAATATAACTTAAATCAAATGATTACGTTGGCACATTTAATCACCAGTCTGATAATTAAAGCTCTCACAGATTCACTTTCCGTTAATAATTTACAATCGGAAATTAAATGTTACTAACCTAATAAACTTTGCCTGATTAGCTTATTGCACTTCAGTTATTCAGAATTAGATAATTAGGGTAGAATTGTTTTGCAATTAATGATAGAAATTTAATAGTATCATTAAAATTAATATAGAAATTTATCTAGTACATACATTATCCAACTATAGTTTTAGCAAATCTAAAATTATACTGTATTACATATGAACTCCAAATTATATAAATTCATCTTGTTAACATTTTAGTTCTACTTTTACAAGAAAAATTGCAAACTACACTAATGTTAATAAATTATTTCCTTGAACTTAGGAATTTAAAATTAAGCTAAACTTTAATAGATAAAATTAATATAAAGCTTATGCATAGTAATTTATTTATATTTTAGGTCTGACAGTATTTAAATAATAATAATAATATTTGTAAACATTCCAAATTAGTAAAAATACTATTTTGTTACACATATGAGTATTTTTACTATTTTGGAATATTCGCAAAATTTAATATACAATTAATAAGCCATTTAACTTGTTTTATAGTAAAAATATAAACACTTTTGAAATAACCAAATGATGTTTTCATTTGAAGTTACGTAATCACTGAGGTTTGTAGTTGCAAGTGGAATAACTAATGAATTATAACGTAGAGTATAGTACTTGGAAAAAAGGATTTATTCAAATGAATTTTGAAGACAAATATGCTTTATCCTCAAACTGTATCGCATAACACAAGAACATAAAAGACCTATTATAATCCAAATGTGCCCTAATTTTGTATTAATATTTAAAAATATTCACTATTTAAAATAATTTCAGATATTACTTACAGTTGAAGCAGAAATTGCATTTTTGAAAATAGCTATTTAGGTTTTAATAGCTAGTTTAAGCAAGCATTTCTGCGTTTTAAAAATACACAGTTTTCACTTTATAGTATCTGAATTACTTATTGTCTAACGATAAGAAATATGCAACCTTTAAGAGACATAAATATATTGACAATTTATTGACAAAGTAAATAATATTATTTCCCTACAAATTAAAAAATCCGTGGTTATTGAATTTTATAACACAAAGTGTTAAATTCTAATGTAATTTAGAACACATATATAACATTATTTAACTATTTAAAAAGCTAAAAACAAAATCTAAAAATTTAAAAAATAAGAATTCTTTCAAATTTCCTTTGATAGCGATTTATCACATATACAGCTCCAACTGCTTTGAAAATCTGACTTTCACATTTCAAAATTAATGTTGACTATTTTGAGAAATTGTAACGAATAATCGATACTTCATGTTTTACGTATTTTGGCAATGCAAGTTTATTGCAAGCTGATAACTCCCTACATTTTATCACTTAAAAACAGATAATACAAGACATTAGTTAGAGGCTTAGCGAAAAGCTTTCAAATGGGAATTTAAAATAGATTATCCTAGAAATTTGATTGTAAATCAGTAGTAAGAGGGAATAATATTAGCCAAAAAATTCAAAGAAAAAAATGCCAAATATTACTAAGCAAATTCATGCGGTACACATTTGACATGTCCACAATCTTATGCATTACTTGCTTTCACCTTTTATTGTGTTTGCTGTAGTTCTCATTGTGGTTTTTAAAAATTATATGATATTATTAAACAGCTGAGGAATCAGAATAAATTTTTCACTGAGATGTTTTATTTCAGAAAAAAAATTAAATCAATGCAGCTTTTATTTGATATTAAAACAATTAGCCCTCATAAAAATTACACAACTCTCATTTCATAAAAAATTACAACACTCAACATACGCATAAAAATTATGCAACTCTTATTTTTTCCTTGAATTTTATTATAAGTAAAGCTATGCAAATAGTTTATGATGCAGAAAAACAATTTATGATGACGTGCATTGTTTGAACTATTCAAATGCCCTATTTACCAATCAGACAGCATGGTCTAAATTCAAATTAAAACATCGGCAGCGTATTTCCAGGATTTTAAAATTTTCAAGCACTAAAGTATTTTCTATCTCGTATAGCAATGTGTAGAAGACATAAATATACCATAAAAGTTTTGCTTATTAATTAAACAATTATCTTACATTTCGGCATTAGTTAATATGTAATATATTATATACAATTAAAAAAACAATGTTTATGTGTTTAACTATTTTCACTAAGAAGTGTGTTCAATGAAATAAAAGTCCAAGAAATTAAATGTCACAGATGCAGATTTAGTACAATCAGTCCCATACATAAGTATACATGTACATTTAAAAATTTGTTTAAATAATATTTTGTTAATATTTAGTAACATAATTTATCTATTAAATAAAAACAATAGCTAGAATCAAAAAAATAATCTATAACAAAAATGCACATTTTAAAATTAAAAATAGCTGCTATGATATAGTAAATTTATGAATTTTCTGAACGAGATAAAATAAAATGATGTGATGGCCTGTGTGCTTATCCATATGTATTTGCAATGAGGAATTTTCTTATATTTCCGTTTTGAAAAAATAGTGATACTAATATATAGGAATTACTATAAATCTGGTAAATGTTATTCGATATAAATTCTAAGTAATTCATATGGCTATTCCACGACTGGATTATTTCAGCGTTCAGCAGCTTATAGTTATATTGAAATGGAGTGAAGTTTTCAATAGATAGAGGAACCGAGTAAAATCATGCCATTAGTTAAGACATATTCTTGCATATATGTTCTGCAGCTTCAAGGAAATATTATTTTAATTATTTGTTTTCATATACAAATATTGTCTAATTAAATCTTAATGTAATGACATATCTATTAGAGTTCATTATTGAGGACCATGGTGGCCTGGTTTGTTAGGGCACCATTCTCATTATAGGAATATAGTGTGTTCGAATCTCTGCTGATCGTGTTCGCTAATGGCGGCCGGGACGCGTTAAATCTGGGTGTGGTAGAAATGTCCTATAATTGGGAAATTATACCTCTGAGGGTGGCAGACCAATTTTTGCGGGTCTTCTGCTTGGTCCTTTCTTCAAAATCACAAACACTCTACTCGGCTGCTTTTATCTAACTGGTGGAGCCCAATTGTGGGCTAGGGATAAGGAAGTATTCTGGTGCAAGAACATTTCATTACTGTAAATTATATAGATTTTGAGACATTATTGTATGTCACATTAAATAATTCTTCTTCTTCTTCTTCTTAGGGTTGGGTTTGTATGTCATTGGGCACCTCTGCTTTTATCAGCAATTTGTACCACAAACTCCAAACCCAATGTTTCCTAGTTCCAGTTGCTCGGATCACCTACTTTATTAATAAAGTCCAATAACCCTTTAATGGAATCTAGGTGTAACTATCTAGTATGGATGATGCCTAAAGAAGTTATTCTATGGAGGGCAAGAGCTTCGCATTCGTAAATGATATGTTTGGCCGTTTCCTCTTGCATATGACATTTCCGGCAGATAGGGTCTTGTTGAAACAGTCCCATTTTATGGAGGTGTTTTCTGAAATAGTAGTGCCCAGTTACTGCAGCCTACGATCCCTAAGGATATATTCAGAGAGGGGTAAAACCTCAATTTTTTATGTAAGAGTATATAAGTTTTAGCGTTGCTATTTGTACAATAGATAAGCTTAACTTTAGTTTCTTTAAGGCCACTGATTCTCCCCCTAAACATCCAGGGTTCCTGAATCAGGGCCAGGTGTATATCCCCAGCACGAAACTTCTTACTGAGGTTATTGGTACCACTTCTACTGTGGTGGAGGTTGGCTTGAACTACCTTCACCCACATCAGCAGGAGCGGGTTTGTCAAGCAATTTAGCCTGCACTTGGTGAAGTCCGATATGAAACTTATATCCCCTTACACCAACTGTGGCAGCATCTAGTTCAGGCACTCTAAGAATGATGGTCCGCCCAGATGTGTCGTTCTTAATGTTAAGAACGTTCCACTCCGTTGGAGTGACCCACCGTTCTGTGCCTCGATTTTTCTCAGGACTTCTTTAGGTTCCAGTTTACTTTAGGTTCCAGTTTACCAGTTGCAGATTTTCGGCAGTTTTGAAATTATCTTTTGGTGGTTCTGACAAGTTTCTTTGCCTCACCCACCAAGAGTTTTTGTTCCTCTCAGGGGCTTGTGTCACTGACAGTCTGTTCCAGCCACTTTGAGCTCCCTAGATCTGCACAGTTGAAAATAAGTTTCACATTCTCAAGTTTACAGGATAGGAAGGTTGGGGCTAAACCCATCTCATTCCTTTCTATTTTCTCGGTTAACAAGAGTTCTAGGTCGAAGGCATGTTCCTATGTTAGCCGTTTTTCCGGAAGACCCTCTATGAGCACAGCCATCTTGATCGCCGTGAGAGCCGCTATGTAAGTAAATCCCCTAGGTCCTTCTCTCTTGGCAGCTTTCTGACCTTGCCCTGGTTCGTCCGGTTGGCGGGACGCTTCTCGCCTTTGGTGGCCTTGGGTTTTTCAACCCAAGTCCCCTCGGCGATTTTGCGTTCCTTTACCAACTTCTTTTTCTGGGCACCAGAAAAACTCTTTTTAAGCTTGATTCTGGTCAGAGAGTCAGTCATGCTAGCGATAGCTTCCTGACTCTCACCAGAAGAAAAGGGTTTGGAGGTCATTTCTACCTCCTGTGAAGGATTCATTGCTGCCCCTTCACTAGATTGCCTCTAGGTTCCCTTGTCTTTTTCAGCAAGGTCTACTTCAGAGGTTTCACCTGTAAATGCAGAAAGGTTTGTTATTTCTTTTGTCTTTTCAGCCATAAGATAACAATTAATAAGCTCAGGTAATATAACAGTCGACCCAGCATTGCCTGAGTTACTGGGCAAGGTTCCATTATTATTATTACAAAATACTCTAGAAGTTCGCCAGGCAACTAGAGGCTCCGTTACGACACAATTACCGCGGTGCCAAATTACCCTAGGCACGGGTCGCATAACACCAGGGTTTACGGGAGCTGGTTCACGGCCTCTGGTTCTATATTCAAGGCAAGGCTATATCCTGTCATTCCTACAGGACATTCGTTGATCCACCACCTGCCGACGCACCTGGTAGCTGCTCAGGTCCCAGGAATCAAATAATTAGTTTAATGTATTTTCTGATACATCAATACATATTAATGGGTATCGCAGTTGATATGCGATAGGTATTAAACATTTTACTCAAATTCTTCAATCTGAAAATTTACAATCACAGTTTTCGGTTTTATTTTAATTGATTGCAAATGTTAACTATGAATCTTCTGAGAATATTTAGACTTTCATTTAATTTTTGTAGATCTTATTAAGTTTGATCCCTATTATCTTAAATACAACTTGAAAACTCTTGATAAATGTTGAAAACATAGGACATTGCAATTTAAATAGCAACAAAATATACCGATTTGATTGAAAACACTAATTAGCATCATATGCGATAATGCATGTCTTTCTTATTGTACTTCTTAAATTATAGGGTTACAGTATTGTTTAAGAATTATTATTAAATTACTTGTAATTCTAAGCAACGTAATGAATCTTGCCAAAAAGTTTAACAAGTGCATTTCTATTTATAGCAACGGATATCAGTTAAAACATAAATAATTTTAGCAGTAATTTATCTTCTTTAAAGTGTAGTATTTTATAGAGTAAGAAATAATATTAATAACATGGTTGAAAGAGTAATTAATCTTTCCACTTATGATTTTTCAAACTGCGTCAAAACACTTTTCAAAAGAAAAAGATTGAGAAAGATTAAATGAAATTATTTTAGATTTTTTTAAACTGAAATATAAGGCCATATGTATTGCAGACAACTATAAAAATATTTTAATCTTTGAAGTAGTATTTATTTTAAACTCATCTTAAGAAGTAGTTTCAAAGCAAAAATAAATTTTTCTAAGAAAATATTATTTAAATCTGACACTTAAGAGTTTTTCTTTTATATAATAACGTAAAAGCTCTTTATAAGACTCGAAAAATATTCCATTTTATTGATGTTCCATTATTATTATTACTATTTTACTTTGTATAAAAAGCAGATTTTAAGGTAATAATTCAAATTATGAATGCACTATTTTTTATTTAATTCAAATATTTTTAAAATTTCAGAGAATGATCTCTTTTATTTCTAAATTTAATTTTATTCATTTTATATCCACATTTAAATGTAAAGAAATGCTTCGCAACATACAAGACAAAATTCTCTATTTGAAATAATAATATCATTTTGAACCGGAAAAATAAGAATCCGATTACTTTTAATGTTAATATTTTGCAATTAAATTTTCATGATTTAGATGTACTGTATATCATAACACTCATGAAAATTAAATTTAAACGTAGTTAGTATGGATGATTTGATTAGAAAAATATGATATAGTTTTTAGTTAGAAATATCTGTAAGATAAATGATACTTTAACACAGAAACACTTGCTTGAAATTAAAATAAAATAAGGTTTTAAGTCATATTGAAAAGGGATCATTAGAAATTAATGCACAGTTCATAAAGACATAAAGTCTGAACATTTACCTGAAATTTAAATCATATATGTTTTTAGTATTTTAGGAGGTAATTTTTATCATTTAATTTTTTAAGAAGATGGTGGTTTTTGTCAATATCCATTAATCTTATCATCAATGTAATAGCCAAACAAATATAGTTTATTTTAATTGTGATAAATGTTTGCAAATAATATTGCATCAGTATATTGCAAAATTAAAATATAATGAGCGGACTGCTTCTTAGAAAATAATTTAACAATACTTGCTATAACATATACTTCCAATATAAACATTTATGTAACTTTTTAATAATATAAAATCTTTCTCTTGTAAAAACACTTATTGAAATTTATCCATCTTAATTACGATTGCCGATGTCTGTGGAATAATTTTATCCACCCGATGTTATTTTGATAAAAAACATCGAGATTTAAGAAGCAAATAAGTATCTTAAATTTAGCGAAATTAAAATATCGAAATATATTGAAAGTTTTTATATAAATAATATATATTTTAATTTGATTCGCATTCATAGGGGTATAAGTTTGAAAATCCATTTTTCTGTCTGCTGAATTTCTCGAAAGAAGCTTTTAATGATCTGCATGACATACGGATTCATATTAATTTAAGATATTTTTTAAACTGTCTTTTGTCAACAAAATCCATTTTGTTGTACAAGCATCTTTTACTATCCAAAATATTCTAAAAGAAAGATATATTATAGTTTTATAATAGAATGGCGTTCTGAAACATCAACTATTAGTAACTATGCACAAACTTATTTCATTCTTCTATTCAAATGTCCATAGCCTCTTGCTATAGTGTCACCGAGTTTACTTTATTCAAGTATTAACTGCATGTAAATTATTGCTCTGTATACTTTTATTAATTTTTAATGAGCTATAATGTATTCATATAAATTTAATTACGTGGGAAAAGAAGAACTTAAGATAATTAGGAAAAAAAAGTATTTAACTCTTGAATTCAAAAATTGGATTTTACAAAACATGAAACTTGAAAAGTAGAAATCTTTGGGTGCTGCTTATAACTGTATAACCCAATGACAAGTTTTTCTTATGTATTCCGTTAAAAAAAAGGACCTGGCATAATTTGTGATTTTTTTAAAAGTTATTTTGGTACTTCTCTATGGACTGCTTTAAAACGTATAACTGATAAAAGGAATCTTAATTTCCATTGTATAGTTGACTTTCGAGATACCTTTTTATAAATAATAGGCTGTTTTTACGTTAGCAATAAAGAAATCCTGGAAATTGTCCAAGCTCTCTCCCGGACAGACATCCATGCATAAAGAAGCAAAGAAATTTATCAATCCATTTGTTTTGAATTGATTAGGATGAGACCAAAAACCATTCATACGGAAGAGTTGAAATGTTGTTCAGTAAAGAGGAACATAATTTCAGGAATTTTCAAATGGTTCAAACTACAAATATATATATTTGTAACAGCAAATATTGTTACATTTCCCACATAATTATGTGTGAATAAATAAATCAAAAAGATGTCATGAGACATTTTATTTTAATATAAATTCAATATTTTATCAAAATATACATACATTACATATGAAATGATAAAACATCTTTATGTTTACAAAGAATATTGGCAGTTATAAAATAATTTAATTGTATACCAGTGCTTTAATAAACATACATAACAATTTTTCAACATAGAATAATATAATGTATGTGCTTATTATATTTATTTATTTTTATGTTGGATTATTATAGTTCAATTTGATCTACCAAAGATCAACATAAAGTATAGTTATGAAAGTTAAATTTAAACATTTTTTTAAGTTTCAGAAATTTAAGTATTAACCTGTTTTTTAGCAAAAATGTATTCAAATTAGTTCTACTGGAAATATATTCCGAGAAGAATGCAAGATTATATAAAATTTTGCTATCAAAACCTGAAGAAATTTTATTTTTTTACATTTTTGACATAATCTAATCAAAAAATAGAGTTAGTATACAAGTGTAACTTTGAAAACATTTTTACATTTTTGAATAAATCATTCAAAACTAATACTTTGAAAATGAAGATTATATAAAATTATGCATATGAAACACAAAAAAATTTTTTATTCTTATTTGAGTTAAGATTTATATTAAAGAAACTAAAAATTAAAAATTGAAAACGGGGCAAAATTTATTTTTAAGGCAATAGTTCAGTGCTTTCATTTAGTTAGTAGACGAATCAGAAATCATTTCCTTTCAATTAAAAGTATCGAAAATATTTTTGAATATAATATTTAAAAAGTCAGTAGATACTTATTTTTTCAATATATTTATATTAATTTAATTATTAATCTTACAATACTATAACTACAAAACAAAATATATTTCATTTCTTGAATTTGTATAATTTATTTCGTTCTGTGTCTGAATTTTCATCGTAAAAACAATTCTAAGATGCATGAAATGTATATTCAAATACCATTATATTTATATTTTGTGTTATTACTTATAATACAAGCCTGTATTTATACATCTAAATTGTATAATTTGTTTTGATAAAAAATTTAAAAATTGTATACATATCTTAGTTTCAATAAAAGAAAATCCCGACTATAACTATCACTAAAATAATATCTATTAGTTTCATACTTAATATAGATCTACTTTGTTACATACTTATAATGTACAAACTTGAAAAAATAAAATATTTTCAGCAAAAAAATATTATTTTGTTTTTCCAAGTATGTATATTTATTTAAATTATCAAGCAAGTATAATAAAGAAATTATTTCTAGAATTAACTATGCATCATTTACTGGTGCTAGAATTCATTTACTAACTAGATCATTGACTATCTAGATTAAAATTAATTTACTATCTAGATTTATCTGAAACACTTTTATGTATACATTTTAAAATCAATTTTATTAATTATTTTTATACATTAATGTATTCATATGTACATAATTAAATATCAATTTTATTAGTAAGCTATTATACAATGGGGTTACAAAAAATGAGAAAATTAGTTTCAGAAAAAAATATATGTAGTCTTAAATATCGTTAATACGTTATTAATATAGTAATGAACAACGTATAAAAAGCTATTTTAAAATATAAAATATATTTTAAAATTTAGTGAGGGAATAAAATAATAAATGTCAAAGTTTTCCGGTCATCTAAAGAAAATTCAAAATAGCTATGCAAATAGACGAAAAGCGTCTTGGTTGATAAGTATTTTTCTCAATCTTCTCAAATTTCGAAATGTGAAACACTTGACTTTAAGAAAGTATATCACTAAAATTCTTTCAATGGATCCTATTTTTCAAATAAATTGTCTGCGTAAAGCTTACATTTTAGAAAATGTATTTGAATATGTGTTTTTTTCTTTATTTGCCTATTTACTTTTAGAAGCAAATCCTCTGTATTGCATGGATTCTTTGGAGATATATTTATTTATTTCATATCTACTTATGGGAAATAAAGTATATTATATAGTATGGGTATAAGCCTCATATTTAGAGGAATAGACTAAAAATAATTTAAATAATGTAAGATATAAAAAAGTTTCAATTTAAAGATTACTTGGATAAAAGAAAGGACATATATTATTTATTTTAACTACATATTTTTATATATCTCAAGGAATTAGAAATATTTTAATGAGTGTTTAAATTTCTTTTTCCAATACTTATATATTGCTTTTAAGTACAGAAATAATTCTTTCTTAAAATAATTTAAATTATATTTATTCACTGTTTAAACTCATATTAATTGCCTAAATTTTAAAAATGTTATATAACTATTTTCCTGGACAAAACTATACTTGTTTAAGTAATTTTAAAATTGGCAAAGTAACAAAATATTATCACACATTGCTTAACACTTCTAAAACTAATACTTAAAATTGAGATTTTTTTATACATTTTGAAAACTCTAATTTCATAACAGTCATTATATATCTAAATATATTATTTTTCGGAGATCAGTTTATATGAACACTTTCTTAATTAAATTATTTATAAGAAAAATAGTTAATTTTGTTATTTGATAACGATGTATAAAATTTTGAACTTTTTTTGATGTAAAGGAAGTTATAAATAATAGCAAATTGTGTTTACTCATAAACTGAAATATAGTTTCACATAAACGCAAACCAAACACATTCAGAAATTACTGTTCACGCTTTTATTACTCAAGGGTAAAGTATGGAACTTTTTTCTTGAACCTTTCATTGATAGAAACTCCTTTCATTATTTTTTCTATTTTTGTGTTTTCTCTGCATAAAAGTGAATGTTAATGAATGTGTTGACCAAGTAAATTTTCAGAAGTATGTTTTCTACTTAAGCATACTTGCTTAAATTCACTCCACTAATCAATACACAATATTTACCCTTTGAGTAATGTTTGCAGAAGCTGCTTAGCATCCACTGAATTGATTATATTACGACTAAATATGCACACAAATTCTTTTAATTTGTGACGTGATATGTTTTAAAAGTAGTATCAGTTAGCGCAGCATGTGGTAGTTTTTTAGGTAAAACAAACTTGGCTCTGTGTGTTTTCCTTTGAACCTAATTTTTCTCTTAATCTTTTGTAACAGATTCAATGGAGCTTTTAAATGTTGCGTTTATTAGCATAAAACACGTACTCATCAATCCCAGAAGAAAAGTAAATAAAAATAATGATCATTTACCAACTTTCATAAAAAAAATTAAATTGCATAGCATTGTTTCTATGCTTTAACAAAAACGATTATTTTATTAATTTCGAAAAATGCACTTTGAACAAAGATTTTGTCAATATTTGAAGTAATTATTTGCGAAATTTTGTAAAGAGGTTTTTGTTTATTAAAATTAAGAATAAAAAAGTCCAACTGCATTTATTGTAAGAAAAAAATATTTGTATTTTATAACTATACATAGAAATATTTTAAATTCGTTGTTGCAGTATTTTGAAATTTTCCATTCAAAAAGCAAGAATTTAAATAAATAATGAAATTATTTAGTTATCAAGTGAGAATTTGTATACAAATCTCTTCTTTGAAATGAGAAAAGATCGTTTTACAAAGCGTACTGATAAATTAATTAGATTATATTCTAATTAAAACTACAGATGTAACCATCATAAATGTTAATATATCTCGAATTCTTATTTTTTTTCAGTTTTTATCATTGAACTTTGAATTTCAAGCTAATAAAATGTCACCATGACAATTATTATAAAAATTTGAAACAATAATGATTTTCTCCGTTACATAACTCAACTGAAAAGTATGCTCAGTTTTAAAATTCTTAAAAAGGAAGTTAGAAAAATGACTTCTTAACTTAATTGCTAAAACCATTTTCAAAATGCATAAGAACCACTTTAAAAGGCAAATTATGCACTCTCTTCACAAATGTCAAAGTTATATTAAAAAAAGTACTCTTTAAGTATTTCAATTAGGAAACTTAACAGGTTAAAATATATTGGAATTCGTTCTGTAACTTTTCAACAATGAATAAATTTTTAGTGAAATATTTTAAATAACTTCAGTTTTCAGATGTAGTAATAATTTATCCATGTCTTTTGAGTTTTAATTTTCATACGTTAAAAGGGTCTAAAAATTCTGATTTACATAAATGATTCTTAAATATATGATAAGTATTCTTTCTATTTATAAAGAGAGAATGTTCATTTAATATTTATTATTTTCTAAAGTTTGAAGGAAAATATTTATAGAATAATTTACTGCTGTTTATAAGATTTTTCTTCGTGTGTTATAATGATTAAATATCTTGTAAAGTATCTATATAGTTGACAAATCAATATACTATATTTAAAAGTATGTTCAACAAATGCTAAAGTATCACTTTACCTTTGATTACAAGTATAACTTTTGATTTCGATTTCATGCTATAGAATAGTGAATAATGATTTTTGAGAAAGATTGAATTTTTAATTTTTTTAGTTAAAAAAATTAGAATTAATGCCTATCACTTATATTCAGTATACTTAATTTATAATTTTTCTAATTTCAAGACAGCTTTATACTTTATTTTCACATTTTTATTGCGTTTATATAAAAATTATGAAATTTTTCCATATGTGCATAAGTACTTAAAATTAAATTGGAATATATATAGGATATATCCATATATATATATATATTATATATTATATATATATATATATATATATATATATATATATATATATATATATATATATATATATATATATATATATATATGTTAAGGAATTTTTCAAAATCCCGACATTTCATTTAATATTAAAATTATAATATTTTTATGTCATCAATTATTGATCCTAAAATTTCTTGTACTCTTGTAGCCCCATATAAATATACCGTTGTAATTTAAAAGAAAGAAACTAAATCATTAAACTTTTACTTTTCAAGCATTACATATATAACATCTTGGCGTAAGGAAATCACCACAAACTATATTTAACAATCTTGCAACAACATTAACACTTATTCATATGGAAACATAATTTTGAAATCAAGGTTTTAAGCAAGAATATATTAGAGACAATTTTGAAAATATGTTAATTTAGAAGAGAGAGATGATAATTACATTTTGCGATCATTTTGTTAAGAATGATAATGTTATATATTTTTGAGATGTGAACATAATCTAGCAGACTGATACCTATTTATTGACTCATCAAACATTACCTTAAAGCAATGCTCTTCATTACATACTATGTTTACTTGTTTCGCGAAAATATTTTATGTTTGGAAATGAGAGTTACGAAGCTACGGATGATTTCTCGAATTTAATAAAGTACAATGTACTTAAATTGCTTATTTCTGAATATATGGAATTATTATCGGTAGACGTTTGCAGTAAGGATGCAAATAACTTTGATACTTTATTTGTGAATAAGCAAAGTTTTAATAGAAAAATTAATACAACATTAAAAAGTGGATAAGAAAAAAATCGTCACTCCTGGAATTCAAAAATGAACAAAATTACTATCTTGGAACCCAAAGATAGTCCTCTTTTATTGTACATCAATCTCGGTTTGATGAACAAATTTTTAATTGATCTAAGAAAAGAAACATGAACATTCTTGTGTGTGCCTAACAGGAATAAATTCTAATTATTTATGAGACCCAGAACTAAAAGAAGGAGCTTCTATTGGCAATTTTTTCATGCATTTAATTACGATATCAAAATAGGATAACGAAATCTGACTGTTCAAAGTGGTACTGAGAACATAAAAGTGACACCCATTATTGTCTGAATGCTAATGTTTCAGCAAATTTGTTTTAATTTTAAGTTTACAAAATATTTCCGTTTTTGAAAATAATCACATATAATGAATTTTTATTTAATAAAAGCTTAAAAAAGCTATAATTTTTACATAATTATCTTGAAATACAAACATCAAATACTTCATTGAAATTAATTTGTGATTAAATAAATGCCCCTATGTTAAAGCAGAAATGGAAGCTCAGAAATTGATTTAATTCAGTTAAATGATCAAAAGTGTTTGCAATTTAAATACACTTATGAATTCCTTTTCTAGACATAAAAAACAATAATACTTTATGGGCGATTAGAAAGAAAAATAAACTCGCAGACAGCACTACATTTTCGAAATGATTTTATATTTTATGTACAACATAAAATAATTTTTGTCTAAAATTAATATTTATTTATAGTGGAAAATCAATGTGTATGAGATATTTAGTTTATAAGCCACTAAGCATCACAGAAGCTTTCTGATATTTCTCATTTTAAAGAATTTTGAGATTATGTAATCACAACACCTTATTAAAATTATTATTTACAATAGAAAATTATTAGCTTCATTTCAATTTAGGAAACAAATTTAGAAATAATATCAGTGGAATATATTTTTATCCTTAACTTTAAAACCGGCTTACTGTCTTATTTCAAAAATTTCCATTTAAATGAATTTAACTGATAAAACATTTTACGAATTAGAGGTAAAATATTCAAAATATATAAATAATTTTACCGAAAAAAATATTTGGTAATCATCTACTTAAAAATGTTGAAATAAAATTCTTTCCTAAACAAAGCACAATATTACGAATAATCACAACATCCAAATATTTGAGGATTTACATTTTTTGACGGCATATATGTGTGCGTTATCTATTCAGTAATCAGCGGTATATTTTCCTATAAAATGATAAATGCTTGTTGGTATACTCACTTCATTATTTATATATCTATATAATCAAAATGATGCATATTTCATATTTTTGTTCTATTTTTCGATTTTTTACCAATATTTTTCCTTTGTTATTTAAAATTATTATTAATGTCTTAAAAAACTCTTATATTTCTCTTCCTTTAACAAGTCTACGTAAAATTTTAAGTTAATAATATATATATATATATATATATATATATATATATATATATATATATATATATATATATATATATATATATATATATATATATATATATATATATATATATATATATATATATATATATATATATATATATAATTATTAAAATTTTTAATTTTTTTTTAATATATATATTTTTTTGGGGGAGGAATTGCTTAAATATGTATAATTTATATAATATATATTTTAAGCATAAATGTTACAATTATTTCATGAAATAATTATATATTCTATAATAATATACTTTAAAAAACTATGAGAGGTAAAATGAATATTCACTCTTTTTCAAATAATTAGTAAAGTTTAAAGTGATATTATTTTAATTATTTGAAGTAGTTGTGAGTTAAATTGAATTCTTTTGAAGTGATTTTTTCTAGAATTTACTAATAACACGAGAAAAAGTTTCTGATATTTAAATCCGTTTCATAATGTGAATGTAAATCTTTCTATTCTTATATTCTTGGTTTCACATTGAATACCGTATGTGTGTTTATTTACATTTGTATGTCGATACACGACATGAACAAGCCAAATGTACCTTCAACGCAAGAAAAATATTCTTTCGCCTCATATTGTTTATTGCTGCTAAAGGATACGTGCTCGAAATACTGATTTGCCTTATTTTTCTAGATATTCTCAAGCATTTATTGATCTATCACTTAAATTGCGTTGGAAGAATAAATATGGACTTTTCAAAGTTTTTAATTTATTTTTTAATTTTACATACATTGAAGCTTTGGTTAAACTTTAAATTTAAAATTAATATTTTTTTATTTTTGTTTTGCTTTTTAATCTTTAAATAGGAATTATAATTCATTTTGCCGTTGTAGATTTACATATATATACAGAGAGTGACTATAATCAAACGAGTCCATTTAAACGTTGTTTACGTGAGAAACTATTAAGCAGATTTAAATTGTTAATTTAATTTGCTGAAGACATGACATTACTTTGATGTGAAGAAATTGCTCAATGTTTAATAGATTACAAATATGCCACTTGAAATCTCTTTTATAATCATTTATACTCAATTTTTACAACTTTTCTTAACCAAGTGAGTTTTATTAACATTTTACATGCCTACAACTTGTTTTTAATGAAATTGTGCAACTTTTTCACTCATGGATTAATCTGTAATTCAATAATCTATGATCATGTATTAATACAATATTTGAAGGGAATAGAAATTTTAATTCAGAGATATAAGATACATTTAATTACTCCTTTGATAGCCATTACCATCCAATATGCTCATGCGGATTGTTCTGATTTAAAACATTGAAATCAACTCAGTCATTTTAGCTGAAAAATTAAATATTAAAAGGCAAAATGTCTTTCATATGGGAAACCTGAATATCCTCGCAAAATTTCTGATGCACACCAATTTGTAAGTAACTAACATACGATATCTGCATTTGGTCAAACATTTTTTCAATCACTAAAATTTAGAAAAAAAAGATTAAACTGTAAATTATAAAAAATAAAAATTTATTAGAAAATGATAACCATTATGTTAATTTTACCAAGAGAGCGATTAATTAAATTGGTCTACCAAAACTATAATTAATTAATTGCTTTTTTTATAAAATATCAAACTTGGAATTGGAATCTGAAAAAGGAATTGATTGCTAAATTGCTTTGAAGAACGATAGTCAAATTTGAAATTTGTTTGTTCTGAAAAGTGATAACATCTTGATCCCTTAAATAAAATAGATTTGATGTACTTCATTAGAACTAATATTTATTGTGTCTCAAAAGTAGAGGATAAACACCTCTCAGTCATCCAAAACATATGCAAATTATCTTACAATGCTTTTCTTGCCCATCAGTTGCTTTCACATAATTTTAGGATTCTCCACCGGTTCTCAATTAATTTTATATTTCAAACTGAAGTTTTCGCTAAAATGTCCATAAAGTTTCCCTGTGCAAATGAAGAAGACTTTCACTTAGACGTTTTGGTGGATATTCATAACTGACGAATTACGAAATCAGAAAAGCCGCATGCAGTGTTACAAGTGCTCATTAAAAGTAAAGGCGAGGTTGGGATTTTGCTGCATCATTTACTCTCGGTTTATATTTTTTGGAAAATGTTGGTCCCAAAACATGCTTTATCACCTGGTTGTCATACACATCGCTTTTAGAGAGTAAAATTACGTCAGAATTACAACCGCGTAGGTGTTTTCCGTCTGATATATTTTATGCAAAATCTCACCACCTTTGCTGTGGTTTACAGACATTCTGAAAATCACTTCTGAGAAGTTCATGCAATTAGCTTTCAGATCCAAGGCCTCTCAAATTTAAAGACTTCAATCTGTGAGTATTTGGAGTAGTTTTAATTGTTACTTAATTCGTGATAACGGACATTAATATTATTAAGAATGTGATAAGAGGGAAGCAGAAAATACTTCATATGATTTTAGATAACAGCTGGCACCGGTTGCTGTCATGTTAGCATTTTATATTATGATACCATTTTAAAACTATCATAAGTGCATGATAAATGAGTAGTGCATTCAAAATAATCTCTGGCTGTAAAAATTTGAACTAATTTCTTTTCCCTTCAGTTACATTTCAAACGTTACAAAATTACGTTTCGTTACAAAATTTAATCTTTTCTCTATGGCCTTTAGCTAAATTTAATATGTGCAGTCTAATTTCAGACAACATGCATACGATATATTTTGTTTTATTTATTCATTTTTATGACATTGCTACTATAATTTTCATTATTGTGATTTTTAATTGAACAATATGAAGAATTGTTTAGAGTTTTAATGGTTTAGTTTTAATTCTTAAATCAAATATATATTCGATTAATAATTTTTTCGTTAAAAATTATACAATCATTCAATAGAATATAATATCATCAAAAGTTTAGATGGAATAAACTAATTGCGATTTAATATTATTGTGCATATTATACTTTGTAAATAAAGTTTAGATGTTATTCAAAACTAATAATATTAATCTTGATTTATCTCATCATCAAGTATTGATTACATGTTTGTAAATATTTAATAAAATTTAATTCATCCACTCAATCCTGTAACGATTTTCTTTTAAATTCAAATGTTACTTTAACATGCTGTACATTCTATAGGGAAATAATTTCTGCGTGAACATGAAATTCAATATTTTACCAAAGTTGAATTTTTCCACTTTCGTAAATCAATAATATTGCTGAGTTTCCGTGATGGATTTATCTTGCATTTCTCCTTTGCTCTCCTCTGCATACCAAATTCAAAAACCATTTTCATTACTGAATACCTTCGAACCGATCAAGAAACGGGAAATCTGACAGCAAACGACATTTTCCCAAATACTTGAAAACTTTCTGACCCCATTTACATAATGTCGGCTTTCATTATATTATCATCAGCGTTCGGAATCGATTGTTGGCTTGGCTTTGAAAAAAAAAGTGCAGACTTCTCTATTCTTGGACGAAGCACTATTAGTAAGTGATTTGTGACCAAAAATAAACTCATATTATACTACTAAAAACTTTAACTATTTTGTTTTAAAATATCCATCATATGAAGCGATAAAGTAAGAATCTATGTCATGCGTAATCTGAAAATTTTTTAAAAGCTTTCGTGCGTTTATATATTTATTAAAATAATGATATATTGAATATGATGATCAATATGGAGTGCTAAATTAATGTATGCCTATGTCAAATATTTATCTTTTAATTCTTATTGAAAAAAATAAATGCAAAATAATGCATTATATAATAGAATTCAATATTTGGATTCACGAATTAATTTTAGTTAAGTTTAAAACAATCTCCTTCTCCTTTATTAAATCATTGATATTTATAAGTCATATTATATATATATATATATATATATATATATATATATATATATATATATATATATATATATATATATATATATATATATATATATATATATATATATATATATATATATATATATATATATATATATATATATATATATATATATATATATATATATATATATATATATATATATATATATATATATATATATATATATATATATATATATATATATATATATATATATATATATATATATATATATATATATATATATATATATATATATATATATATATATATATATATATATATATATATATATATATATATATATATATATATATATATATATATATATAATGTATATATATATATATATATATATATATATATATATATATATATATATATATATATATATATATATATATGTATATATATATTGTACCGAGCTCTACGGGTTCGTGTTGATTGAGAGTTGAATAAAGCGACCACTTAATGAACACAAGACTTTTATTCGTAAAAACTTCACTAGATAAACGAAATTCCCGCTGTAACAATCACAATTATACAGCTACAATTCGTCAGATACAATAGGAAATAGCTTCCAATCACAGGTCTCAAATACCTCAGACAGAGAACAACTAGCAGTCACAACTAATCGTCTTCACTCACTGACTGTCTTCACAAAACTCTGACTCTTCCATGTCGGGCTGCGGTATTTATACCTGACTTGGCGGAGAAATCTACCAATTTCGCCAAGGTTCTGGAAGCTTCTTGGCTATCTCGAAAAATATTGGTCCTAGAGCTTAGGTGATGGATGTTTCCAGAAGTATCGATTTCTCGCCAAGTCGCCAAAAATCTCGCCAACCGTCGCCAAGTCGCCAAGAATCTCGCCAACTGTCGCCAAGTCGCCAAATCATTAGGAAATCCGCTTTTAAACTACAACACGTCTAAATACCGCAATTTTTGCCCGAAATGTGAGAATTTCTGATCTGTCTGAGATATTTTAAGACAAATAAAATCATTATTTACAATTTTGTAACAATATATACATTGTAGCGTTACGCTCAAAAAAGTTGTAGCAGGGCTTGACATCTACCCGGTGTATATATATATATATATATATATATATATATATATATATAAGATAAAACCTGAAGAATATTGAAACCAGAAATATAAAATTGGAAAGTTAATAAAATATATTATGCAAATGACAAGAAGAAGGTATAGGGACCACGTCATCATCAGGAGGGAGATGGCCAGCTATGCAAAATGAACACTCTTTTCTGACAAGCTCGAAGGACAAATGTCTAAAAATCTTCGAGCAATTCCCCCGAAGAGTGTTCGTATTAAAAGAACTTAGTTAAAAAATTTGAATAAACATATTTGCAGAAAAGTAAAAATACTCACAATAGATGAAACATACGTACAATAGAAAAAAGGAATAATGTAGAAAAATACATATATAAAATACATACAGTAGAAAAATACTTAATACAAGTGAAAATAAATCAGATTGAATTTATATATGAGAAAAGTAGGAAGTTGCCAAAAGTAAATTTGAAATTAGAATAAAGAAATATTGGCAGATGTAATTAAATTTAAAAAGTTAAAGTTGTTTAGAAACATGTAGTAAATTTAAAATTAAAATGTGCTATAAGGGATTTAAGCTTAAGTTATTTATAAAATAAAGTGTATATATGTAGGTGTTTTCAGGATTCTTGTAAGAACTTCAATCCTTGGGTGGCCCTTTTGTAGTTATAAAAACTACGCATTACTTCAATCTTACAAGCGATTCCCTACTTCCTACATATTTTAAAATAAAATTAATTGGCATATTGTTATTTTTTAGATGAGCTATTAGGCGTTTAGTTTGATTTTTAGTAGATTTCACCACAGAGCCACTTAAACCAATATGCAATACCTTTTGGCAATATCTTTTGCAATACCTTTTGGCAAAATTTCTTTATTCTAATTTCAAATTTACTTTTGACAACTTCCTATTATTCTCATATATAAATTCAATCGTATTTAGTGGCACTTTTATTATATATTTTTCTACTGTATGTATTTCCTATACGTATTTTTATACAGAATTCATTTTTTCTACTGTACTTATGTTTCATCTATTGTGAGTATTTTCATCTAGTGTGGGTGTTTTTACTTTTCTGCATATATATTTATCTTTTCTGAGTATATATTTACTCTAATTTTTTAACTAAGTTCTTTTAATACGAACACTTTTCGGGGGAATTGCTCGAAGATTTTTAAGCATTTCTACTTCAAGCTTGTTAGAAAAGAGTGTTCATTTTGCATAGCTGGCCATCTATCTCCTAATGAGGCCTTCTTCTTGATGATTCTATGCCTTCTTCATGACATTTGCATCATTTATTTTAGTAACTTCCCAATTTTATATCTCTGGTTTCCATATTCTTCATGTTTTATCTTATTTATATAGGCAAATCTTTCTTTAGCTGCTTTTGTGCTGGGTAGGTTTCCTATTATGTGTGTGTATTGTAGTTTCTATTTTATAACATTTATTTATTACTTTATTTTTATATATTTTTTTGTTTTATATTAATATATAAATACACATACACATATATGTATAATATATATGTATATATATATATATATATATATATATATATATATATATATATATATATATATATATATATATATATATATATATATATATATATATATATATATATATATATATATATATATATATATATATATATATATATATATATATATATATATATATATATATATATATATATATATATATATATATATATATATATATATATATATATATATATATATATATATATATATATATATATATATATATATATATATATAAATTTCCTGTCACGATGTATGTTCCCGATAAACTCCAAAACTACTGAACGGATTTTGATAAAATTTTGTAACCATTTATAATATAGTCCAACTTAAAAGATAGAATAGTTTTTATCTCTTAATTATTATTTTCAATATTTATTATATGACATTAATGTTTATTTATTGTTTAGTTCTGTAAGTTCCTAATAGATGGCGGTTTAGCATCTATGTTGCACAGGTATTCGGCAGATGGCGACGTGTTTATTTTTCTAGATTATACATCTTCGAGAAAATTAACGTGCGCGCGCAATCGCGTGGTTAAATATAGAATTTACATATATTTTTATTATTATATTTTCATGATGTACATATATTTTCATATATTTTCATGATACATATATTTTCATGATGTATAATCATACTATAACAATTTTTAGTGAATCACTTTCATAATTATACTTTGTATTGTGTTATTATTGTGCGTGTTCAGTTTGAATATTTTTAATATTATAAATAGTAAAATAAAATTTTATTTATTGCTGATTTTCTCTACTAATTTTCGTACCACCTCCAAAACATGTAAGTATTTCTTGACAGCCTTTTATTTTTTTTATTTTTATTTTATAATTTGATAATTATTAATTTATTCAGTAGAACATTTTGATCTAATTTATTTATTCAAATGATAAATTCTTTTAATTTTTTTTATTTCAGTATAATACCGCGGAAAAATTTTTTAGTTTTAATAATTAAAAATTGAAAAAATAATAGTTCGATGTCACTGTTATCTACCTCATTTATAACAATTTATTTTTAGATGTTTTTAATTTATATAGTATATTTTATAAATAAGTCACTGATTACTAACTATAATTTAATATAAGATGAATAAAATGTAAATTCAAAAAGTTTATGTTGATTTGTGCTTAATTTCAAAATTTCGATACTTTACCTATCACTTTTAAATTTTTGCGAAACGTTTTATTTTTAATCACATATGAATGAACCTATTTTAAATTTTTTTAGAAAATATTAATTTGATTGTACCCAAGAATTAGTAAAAAATTGATTCAATGTATTATAAAAACTCATATATATATATATATATATATATATATATATATATATATATATATATATATATATATATATATATATTTTTTGTCCTCTGTAGTAATATTTTTGTAACTTTCACTGTTGAGAGAAATTAGTCAGTGTTGTCTGAATAAATTAAAATAAATTGACTGTTTGAAGGCATCCAATACCAGTTTTAAATAGCTCACGTTTAAAATAAAACATGGAAAGCTTATAAATTTTAATTTCTGTGGTAAGCATATTGTTTTGTTAATTCAAAAATTAAAAATTTTGTTTATTTAATGTTTCTTCATTGCACATTACAATTAAATAGGTGTTAAGTTACATTTCATTAAATATGATTAAGCAAAATTTATTTAATGTATTTAATTTAAGACCTTTTAGACAAGAAGATAAAATTGTTAAAATATTAGAAATAGTTTGTTTAATTTAAATTTGTATATATATACGTATATAAATATATATGTATATGCATGTATATATATATATATATATATATATATATATATATATATATATATATATATATATATATATATATATATATATATATATATACAGGGTGATCCAAAAGTCAGGACGAACTTTAAAAATGAATAATTCGAAAACGAATCACGATACAAAGATGCAGTTTGCACCAAACGGATGGAAAAGAAACCGGGTTTTGTGTGGCAATTTAAAAAAAAATAGTTCTGTTGGCGACCAACAGATGGCGCTGTCGGATTTCTGATGTAGGATTATGCAAAGCAACAAACGATATAAAAAGAAGCAACTGCAACAGGTAATGGTTGTCGTAGCTGGTATGCATCGAAATTCTGTCCATAGTTGAGAAAGCCCTCTTAGTTAAACTGTTTTATAAGAATTTGGAAAATGCCATTGCGGCATTGCGAGCATATTGCTACATGAAGGGTATGCGAGATAGCAAAGGACCAATAACGTCTTCTGCATTGAACAAAATTGTGAAAAAATTTGAAGCTACAGGTTTTTTGGCATCATGTCAAAGAAGTGGACGTTCCTCAACTGCAGCTGCTGTTGCCACGACAGTGGAGCAGACGGTGCAAGCCATGTCGGCGGTTGCTGAACATGGGGAGTGCAGTGCTCGAGAAGTTTCGAGGCAGACAGGAGTGTCGAACGGAAGTGTCTGGAAAGCGCTGCGAGTAACTTTGCAACGGTAACCCTACAAGTTGCAACATAACTAAAAACTGAAACCTCCTGACTTCGACTCTCGCCGACATTTTGCGAATTTGGTCTTCAATAAGATGGAAGAGCAGCACGACTGGCTTCACACTGTGCTTTGGACAGATGAAGCACATTTCACACTCTCTGGCGCTGTTAACACCCACAATTGTCGAGTGTGGACTACAGAAAATCCACATGCATTTGTTGAGGTACCCTTGCAACAGCCTAAAGGGACAGTCTGGCTGGCTTCATTGCTGATTTCATAATTGGTCCATTTTTTTTCGAGGAAGTCACTCAGACAGGTTTCTAAACAGTTTCTGTCATCGGTAAGCGATATCTAGCACTGCTACAGAACAGCATTATTCCTGAACTGCAAGCGCGACAGGCACTCCAAACAGTCACCTTTATGCAAGATGGAGCACCACCTCATATTGCTCTGCCTGTGCAACCCCTGTTACGCTCAACATTTGGGGAGGATCGTATTATCAGTCGACTACTTTAATCACGTATGGCCTCCAAGATCTCCCGATCTCACACCCTGTGACTTTTGGCTGTGGGGCTTCTTGAAGTCAAAAGTGTACAGCGACCAACCGGCATCACTAGCGGCACTGAAAGATGCCCTCCGCCAAAATGTGTCTGCCATAACACAAGAAATGCTACTAAATGTTGTGAATGGTGTAGTGGACTCGTCTCACAGCTTTACTTCTGAATGATGGACAGCACATTGAACATATACTGTAGTAAGTACTAATTAACTGTAATTAATCTGACTTCATTAATCATTGTTTCATTTGTAAATCATCTTTTGTTGCAATAAAGCACTATAGCACCATCTGTTGGTCGCCAACAGAACTATTTTTTTCATTGCCACACAAAACCCGGTTTCTTTTCCATCCGTTCGGTGCAAACCGCATCTTTGTATCGTGATTCGTTTTCGAATTATTCATTTTTAAAGTTCGTCCTGACTTTTGGATCACCCTGTATATATATATATATATATGATATATATATATATATATATATATATATATATATATATATATATATATATATATATATATATATATATATATATATATATATATATATATATATATATATATATATATATATATATAATAAAATTGCAGGAGTTAAAAATAAAGATTTACACAGACATATCTATTTGATACATTTTAGTTATGTTAGTGGTTATGAAAGTGAAACATTTTTTCTCATGAAAATAATATTTACTTTTGCAATTTTTTTTATTTTCGTACTTTTGAAAATTTAAGCTGAACACATTTATACCAGCACCTTAAAGTGACAGTTTACAGCATTTCTGTAAACAATGAACATATTTTAATATTTTAATACAAATATACATATTTTTGATATAATTAACATCATTTTTTATTTATAATTGTGTATAATTAACATAATTTGCTAGCTATTTGCTTGCTCTTTATAACACATTTCGCTATCAATGTCATTAACTTTACTTAATAACTACTATTTATTAGCAAATGATATCTTCGATATACTGCATAATATGAATTGTAACAGCGGAGTTTTTGGATAATTTGAAACTTATTTTCTGTAATCGATCTATTAGGTTATATCAGCAAGGCATTTAATTTGATAGAGATAAGGAATAATGCAAATTTTTAAATGAAGATAAATTATATAAAATGAATATATATTTCTCATAAAGATTGATATAGTTTAAAAAATGAACCAATGGTTTCAAAAATAGTGAAATTGTGATTTAGTTTTTCATAGTAATTTCATCAGATTAACATTCATGTTACTCAAGCTTAATTGATAATCTCAATTTAATTTTACACAATGCATAATTTAAAGGTAAAATATTATAGGATTCTTTTTAAAAATTATCAATGTATACAATCCAATGTTAAATTGATACTGTTTAAAAATAAGAAAAAAATTTTTTTCGTTTTTTAAAGATAAATCAAAAAATTTATTTTCATTACATTTTAAACTAAAATGATGAATGATTAAATGATTTTATGGGACATTTTGTTCCTACTTCTTAATCAATATTACCAGTACTATTTGCATAATATTTTAAATGCATATTTTTTTCAGCAGTTCATTCTGCAATTTTATATAGTAATTTATAATGCAGAGTATTATATCTACATTAAATTGATTTAGACAAATAATTAAATTAGACAAATACAAATTTTGAATATTTAAATGCAATTGAAAATGTACCAAGCCAATGAATAAGCATGAAAAATAAAGTTCAGAAATTCCATTGTGATTATAAGTTAATTAATGAAGAATTTGCCAGAAAAGCATAATTACTTAATTATAATATCTATAAAGTACATTAAAATAGCTAATTTCTTTTTCTATCACTTTGGGGAAATGAAAGGAAAAGATAACTGCATAGTTAGAGGAAAAAAAGTTCTTAGATGAAAATAGTTTTGATGCAATGAGAAAATATAAAAACAATAGAAAATAATAAACAATAATGAATTATTTCGAAGACATTACTTATTGCACGATTTATTTTCAATTTATATCAATTGATTAACTGATGGTATATTTTAGGGTGTAGAATATTAATTACAAAATTATAGTACTCTCATCGAAATTAATATACATCTCCCTTAAGTCTTTATTCCTTCATTAAGCTAATTAAATTTGTCAAGCTCAAAAGTGAAACATTAATGATATTGTAATTATATTTACACATTTATATAAAGCTAAATTATTAATATGTGAAATACGATTCAAGCAAAATCTTAGAAAAATCCCGAAAATATTTCACTCATTTTCGGTGGACTGTTTCATTTGAAATGATTAATTTTCTTTCTTGCTTAATTCACTAGAATTTTGGCTGAATAATATTAGTTTTTGATGTCAGTTAGAATGAATAATTATCAATGTTATGATACTGTAAATACATTGTTAATAGTAAGAATTTAATAGCTTGAAAATTTTTATTGATGCATTGAAAAATTAAGTATTCAGTTGTCATTTTTATATTAATGTTTGTCTTTGATACGCAGTTACATTTATAATTTAATTTGCTGGCTAAAATTATCAACAGTTGACAATTGCTTTTTAGAAATAACTTATATTTACTTGTACGGAAATATAATCAATTGTATCATACTGAGTTATTTCCGTAGAAACAATTTTAAGAATTTTATTTCACCATGGCTCATAAATAACAAATATTAAGTTAAATTAAAATAAAAATTTAATGCTGAGTAAATTAGTTGAAAATCGACATCAATATTATATGAAGATACATTATATAATTTATACAAAGTAAAAATCCATTTATTTAAAGTGGAGTAATTTCTTGTGTCGTTTCATTGTAAATGGGTTTATTAATACTGTTTTTTTAAATTTGAGAGTTTAAGGCAAACATTATTTATGCTATTACACACCTGATATATTTATCTTATTCATTGCTATAGTGCATGTATAATGCATATAACATAGAGTGTGTTATTATAAATGTATGTTCTAAGGTTTTGTGATTATGTCATTGGTTTATAATAACTGTATTTCTGGATTTTAAGAGTTATTATCTCTATTTCCCAGGAAAAAAGAATTAAAACAATACCAAAAATTAAATTGGTAACATCTAAATTTTTATATTTTATTGTAGTTAGACTGCAATTCCGTTAAACTTTAATTCAAATAGCTTTCAATAAAGCGTACACCTACGTTTAAAACATTATTTAACTCTCTAAATTCTGATATTGTTTTGTCACATAAACAAGCCATGGTCCACTAGTTTAGTTTAAAGAGACCTTTAGTTTAAAGTGGATTTCAAACCCTACAAACATTAATACCCGATTCAGGACACGAAACAACGAATCTTTGAACCATTGAAAAGAGTTCTAACCATTCAAATTTTAAGAAAATAACTTTTAACTTATTGCAAAGCGATTTCAGAACTTTTTAGCATTTTATTATGAATGTATATTAGAATATGATTTTGTGCATAATGAACTCAGATATTTATATGAACAAATATTTAGATTACCTGACATCTTAAAATAAAAGGTGAGGACCAACTTTATAAAAAAGAAAACAACGTAGTACTTGACATTATGATTTGTTAAAATATTTATGTAAGGTTTAACTTTATGTCTGTGTTTAAAGATATGTTGTGAAATCAAACATCAGTATTCAGCCAGAGGTGGACTATTATTATTTTTTCAGAAATATGTGCTAATTTTATTAAGTTCATTTTCCGTATATTCTAAATGATTCATCAGAAAAACAATCTGTAATAAAGCGATGTTCTGTTCTTTTATCCTTTATGCTTCTTAACTAGTACATTATTATTACCATTTGAATTCCAATGAATAGCTGTAAGAAACTCGAGATGTTTTGTAATGCAGAATTTTTTTATCCTGTTTACATTGAGATAATTCTTTCACCATATGTGATTTTAACAATGATTTTTCACGTTTTATCATATTTCAGCATGTTCATATTTCAACTGTACCGACTTTAATTTTAAAGCAAAATTATTCCTTTATTTAAAATCTCATTTTAAGTTAATGGCGACAATGTAATTATTTGGGTACAATATTATCAAGAATCAAATGCTTTTGTTTTAGATTTTTGATTTGCTTGTGATAAAAGCTATTATAGCTTTCTTATTAAAATAAAACATTTAGATTTAGTGACTTTTTTATTAAAAATTTTGTATTTTAAACGTTATCAGTTGTGACATTTTTGAAAAATATAATTTAGTGCACTGAATAATTATACTTAATTAAGTTTTATTAATACGCATTGATACGATATATATATATATATATATATATATATATATATATATATATATATATATATATATATATATATATATATATATATATATATATATATATATATATATGTATATATATATATATATATATATATATATATATATATATATATATATATATATATATATATATATATATTGTGCTTTGTACGCAATGGAATAATATGTGCAGTACAATATTTTCCTCTCATGATTCAGTAAATATGTATGGAACGAGAGTTAGCTACTTTCAACAGATAAGGAATTGTATTTAATTTAACTATTCTTTTCTTTTTGCTAATGTGTTTTACAGAAAAAATAATATCTGATATTTAATTTATTAGTCTGTGTTCTAATTTTGTAAAGTTAAAACTTATTCAACATATTAATATTCAAAGTGAACACTTTATTCATGTATCAATATAGGATATAGTTTAAATAAATTAAAAGTACTTCTTTTTACAAAGATTTAAAAAATAAATTGTTTGCTATTTATAATTAAGAAGCTTACAGTAAGACAAATATGAGTTAGTTCTACAAATTATTTTATACTAATTTAAATCAAATAGTTTATGTAATTAGCATGTAGGAATGTTTTTTATATTAAATTTGCTGATAAGAAAATATAAATAATAATGCACAAAAGATTTAAAAGAAATATATTTAAAATAACTAATATTATTTTTAAAAAAAGTTATATGAGTTTAATCTCTTGAAAGAAACTTATGCATTTAAAAAAATTACTGTACTGAAAATTTGTAATGATTTAAAATAATAATATAATGATTAAAATTAATAATAGTTAAGAATAATCTCATATTTAATAAAACGACAAGAAAATTAGTGACGATAGTAGTAATGGTTTTTCGAATTTATGTAAGTTATTTTTACAAATTAAATAACTAACTAAAAATAATGCATGATATTTGCTTTAATCTAATAAGTATTATTCGATAAATGTATCCATATTGAATTTTTTCTTGGGTACACGATACGAAACAAACTTCCTATCGTGTATAAGTCTGGCACCAGTCTAGACAATCATGTATGCTTCAAAAATCATCATATAATTTCAAAATATACTATTTTTGTAAAAATTGCTTTTTGCAAGAGATGACAAAGAAACATTTATGCTTTGAATGTAATATTAATGTTTGTCAGTACAGAAATCATTACGTGCTTACATAAATTTGTAAATTCAAGAATAAAATCATAAAATATACAAACATTAATTGTGTGTTGTTAAATTAAATTATGTGAGTTGAAAATTGTAACATAAAAAATCGTAGATCTTTACTCTTTTACACATTTGAAAATAAATAAATGATTTAAAATACAAAAAATTAATAAAAAAAAAACATGTATCAGCATATTTTAATATACTTTTCGTATATTACCATAACCGTATCAACTATTGATTATACAAATGTTTTCTCAAATATTTCATTGATTACACAAATTTTCCTGAGTATGTGTCGATATTGCTCAAATAATGAAAAAATGAAATTCAAATTGATATTTTTCAACCTTTTAAATATGTTTTCTTGAATGTACATCCATATTGTTGAAATGCTGAAAAGTGATTTGAAAGTGGTATACTTAAAATATTTAAATGTTATTGAGTATCTAAAATCAGAAAAAATATTTCAAAAAATGTCAAAGAGTAATAAGAAATCATGTAAATCATGTTTTGGAATGTTATATTTCATAATTACATTTTTTTCTTTATTAAGTTAATGCACTGTTCTAAAAATTTATCAGCCACAAATATATATACTGTTCCAAATAGTGATGGTATTATAAGGTTATATCTTGCACTTGAAGAACTATTTTATTCATTAATACATGTCTGAACGACGTTAAAGAAAATTTGCTTTCAAGCACAAGAAAAGTGTTTTTTTTTTAGTATTTGGCTACAAAAATAAAAACACAAATTTGTATTAGAAAAACAAATGAATAAATATATTCTGTTAAATTAAATTTGATTTTAGTAGAGAGTAAGTATTTCCGGATAACCACAGCAACGTTGAACACATTTGAGGCAACGAATCAGTGAAGCTATGGTATTAGGTATATCACTGGCCAAGCCTTTATCAGTGGGCCTGGGGTTTTCTGTCCAGTCATCCAAAAAAATACCTTCAAGTTTTTGGAGATTTAATGTGGTTGATAGGCTTCCAGTTAATCGTTTTCCTAGAATTCATCAAGTCTGCTCTACTGGGTTCATGAGAATAGGCTGGCCATTCTGTTCGTACGATTGTTTCATACGCATTTCTTCATTCAAAAGAGAAATCATTCAAAAAGTTAGTTTTATGTGGTCTGCAAATGTTGTCCATTAACATCATGTTATCTCAATATTCTACCGCATAAGATATTACAATAAGTCTGAAAATTTCTCCCTATATCTGTAATAGATAAGAGTTCCATTTCGAACGATATAAAAATTGTTGCTCCCATGAATGGAGATGCCAGTATAGACTATTATTACTCCCCAATCAAATCTGGACCTTTCATGCACGTACATATAAGAACTACAAAACAATGATAATAATTTGAGATATTCATTTAATGTATTAACTTTCGTTCGAATAAAGTGTCAAATATCTAAAACAAACTGCTCTTGAATATTTTATCTTTTTAACGCTGTAACACCTAACGTATGGTAAGGCAATATTAAAATTATCATAATATCTATTTTGTAATTCATAACAGTTAAAATTATGTTGATATCAAAGATACGATCACGTGTATTTAAGATAAATTCTTAATTGATTTGTTCATGATTTTCATATTAATAATAACAGGAAATATATTTTATTACTATATTTGTGTCATGAATTTCCCCCTTGAGATGTGTGTGAGTCAAGTGTTTCTTAGAATTTATATATAAAAGAAATGCGATGTTTTATATTTAAAAGTAATTTTGTAATTATTTTATTATATCTGAGGAATTATTATGTAATAGTTAAATTAAATTTATCTAGAAAATGCTTAATGTATAGTTTAATACTAAAATAAATACATTTTTGGAAAAGAAACGAAACACTTCTTAAGTTTTAAAAGAATATTTCTATACAAGAAAATATTATTATTTTTCTGAAAATGCTATCAACAAATAGAGGAGTTATGATATTTTCTACTCAGTGTTTCCATCATTAAACTTTATTCCGCAAGCAGTGTAAAACTGATCACAATTTCCCTTTTGATAAAAGTCAAAATAACAATATAGTGCATATATACAATGTGCACTATTTGGTTTTTAATAATAAGATTAATCTTAAAATAAATTGATATTAAGTTATTCATGCATATTTTTCTTCAAAATTATTTTCCACAAAATCAATTACTGCCTATTAATTATCTTGATTCGTAGCCTGAACATCGCAAAATTTCAATAAGATTAAATTTGGTGATACAAATTACATGATTTTGCAATGATGGTGTAAATGTTTTATATAGTTTCTGTACATATGCGGGGACATTAAAAAGGTATATAAAATAACAGCAAAATTGCTGCATTTTTATTGTTGTTTTAATTTTTTTATTTATAAATTGCAAAACAAAATAAGGAATTTATGTATGCTGAGTGTTTTGTGTGAATTTTAGCTTTTTTATCTAGGAAATAAAGTTGTGTCAATCTTAAAAAAATAGGACTATATTATATATAATCCAAGAAAGCATAATAATAATAATCTCTTACATTGACCAAAATTTATTCTTTAAAATGTTTCTCATATTCTTTTTTTTAAAAAAACACATTTTTCACTAATTATTATGTAATACATATGACAATATATTTTTTTAACTTTCAAATGTAAATTATAATTTGTTTTTGATGTTTCGCAAAATTCATATCTTAAAATAAAATTTTTGTATGACTAGGATTTGTTGCCTTAGTTTCTTTAAGTAATGGCAGTGATAATTTAAGAAAAAATTTTTTCACAAATAATGCTTAATTCATATTTTTTACATTTCCATATCTTTCTGTGAATTTATTTAAATTTCATTGAAGAAATATTAATTGTCTCATTGTCCGAAGCATTAATTAAAATTTTGCTTTCATCCTGACAAAAATGTAGATCATGTTAGCTATTAATCATCTAAGCAGACTTCTATTTTTACCTTTCCAAATCATTAATGAATTGGCTAAATTATATCGAATTAATTAAGATATTTTTAAATACATTTGCAAATAACACAGGCATGATTTTACAAAGTTGTCAAAGATATAAATTGAAATATGCAGTAAGAGGCGTGGGAAAATTTTAATAAACTATCAGAGTTAATTATAGTTTAGGTCATGTTTGCATAAATAAAATACTTTTAAAATAAATTTTATAGACACAGAATTATATGCAGTAAAAGTGAAAAATAAAAACTATTTATTGCTGTATATTACATATATGTTAACTTGTAATTTTCATGAAAAAAATAAAACAACTCATTTGCTATTGATTTTTCTTGTCATAGTGTAAGTAAAATACGTGTTTTTCATCAGTGAAACTGTTCTTTATGAAATTTATAATATGCAATGTATAAAATGCTGTTCAGCTCATGTAAATTCCTGTTGTTTACATGATGGACCGCATAATAAAGCAAAGCTTTCGAATTACGTAAATAAACTATTAAATAAATATAATTGTTATGTCTTAAAATTTGTCTTTTTGAATTAATTTTTATTTTCATTTAATGAAATGAAGAATCTAGGTTGCTCGGGAGATACAAATATTTTATAAAACATGATTTTGTAAATAATTTTTTAATTATTTAAAAATTTTCTTACATGAAAAGAAAAATATAATGTAATTACAAATTACTGACATACAAAATTTATTTCCCTTGAAAACATTATATCTTGAAATATAATTCATAAGATAATAATAACTTTGGTAATAACATTACCAAAGAGCACCGTCCCACCCAAAGGTATACGGTGGAGAACATCGTCGGACAGTATAGGTATTTAACATGATAAATATAGTGCGTAAAATATGTTTGGATATCTTTCGATACAAGTATTCCCGGTGTTGTTGTTATGTTCATAGCCAAGATTTGTCATTTTAAAAATGATTCTCATATTCCATGTTATAAATTTAAATTGTTTTTTGAAAAGTTTAAAACTAATTCATCAATTATATGGTTTCTTTATTGATGTAATTCTTTCATTTATTAAAATTCACATCCCAGATACCTTTCTTTTAATATCTCGATATAATTATTATTATTGTTTAC
This sequence comes from Latrodectus hesperus, assembly GCA_037975125.1. Classification (NCBI taxonomy): domain Eukaryota; kingdom Metazoa; phylum Arthropoda; class Arachnida; order Araneae; family Theridiidae; genus Latrodectus; species Latrodectus hesperus. Next base: position 12,424,190 of record CM075853.1, read on the forward strand.
AAAATGCAAACATACTCTTGAATTATTTATTCTCAGAATGTGCGGAAAAGGACATATTCAACTTAGTTATCACATTAGCTTTTATCAAGAGTTGTTTTTCTTTCTACATTCAATGTGATAACTTATTTCTCATACAAAAATCACTTCATAGAAAATAACCATATTCCGTAACATCTATATTCCTTAATAATAATAAAAAAATTAATTAAATTCTGTAAGTATATTTATAAAATTTGTGAAATATTACTTATATGCTTAGAATAAGTTTAAGATATCACAGTGTTGATAATTTGATGTTTCGCCAAAACTAGTGGATATGAGAGTGCAACTTTGAATGTTTACTGCCTTAGCTAATAATACAAAGAATGGAAAGGTGCCAAAGTTTCATCAAAACATTCTAGCAAATTCATGCAATGCATTTGAAATGCCAGAATACGAACCACATGTTAGTGATGAATAGCTTCCACTGAACTCGCAAACACATACACGTTGTTCCAAAATTGTTTGTTAGAAAATATTGCGTGAGCATAACGAGAGTTGAGAAAACTCGGTATCTATTCTTGTGTAAATTATTCTTTGTGTTCATTCTAACTACGAAAACTATCAAAACTATTTTTCTGAATTACGATTTTCCCTGGGAATGTGTATACATCTTTGAATTAGAGAAATACGTTTACATTTAAAGATCGTGGATTGAAAGATGATCTTGGCTTCATAATTTGTATAATTATAAGCAAGATAATTGGCCTTTGCATTACCCTTTTAAATGTCTTAATGTAATTTGAAATTAAAACTTTAATGAGATTCATGATTATATTATAATTATATTTAACTTTTCAGAGATATAATAATAAAATAAAAATTTGAAATTTCTACAGATTTTTATTATAGGTGAATAAAAATATTCTGAAATTGTTTTTATATTTCATTACAGTTTACTTTTTCCTTTAGAAATTAATTTTGATATGAGAAATAAAAACAAAAAGTTTATTTTTAATTTTTATAAAAAATAAAATTTCATTTTTAGAATATGTTGAAGAAATTTAATGTTAATAAAATATTGTTAACATATCAAAGAGTTTAGAGGAAATTAAATCGTATCAGAGTGTGGGAATAAGAAAAAAAAGCATATATATTATATATATATATATATATATATATATATATATATATATATATATATATATATATATATATATATATATATATATATATAAATTATATATATATATATATATATATATATATATATATATATATATATATGTATATATATATATATATATATATATATATATATATATATATATATATATATATATATATATATATATATATATATATATATATATAATATATATATATATATATATATATATATATATATATATATATATATATATATATATATATATATTTAAAAGTTTGTACTTGTAGGATATTGCACAACAAATCTTTTTGTTGCAGAGTTTCTTTATAGACTTTGAACTGATTAATAATTGTTTTTATTCATAGTAAGTTGTTTTCATTTACAATTTTTTTTAATATGCTAATAAGGAAACAATAAGTCTTAATAGTTACAAAAGAAAAAAATACTTAACACAAATGTTAATAAAGATTATTTAATTAAATACATATTTTAGTTAATTCATTATCTAACTTCTAATATAATAACAAAATGCTTTTCATCTTCATTCAGATAGTTATATTTGCTTATTTTCTTCCAATATTGTACTTACGGCATTATAACATATGAAAAGAAAAAAATCAGCAATTTTATAACGAGATATATTATAGCTCGTAACACTCAGAGGTCAAGAAAAATATGATCATCGATTATAATATAAGCGATTGATGCACACCTTACAACTCTTTTGTATTGAAATATTGCTTATATTTAATTTTCTTATAACCAAAAGTGGTAATGACGTAAATAAGGCAGTGGTAGGTAAGCAGTGACGGCTGAAAAGCGGTTTGACCAAACATACTTGTGTTCAATTCTGTTTCAGTGATGGACTACTTAAGCAAGCAATTTTAATCTCCAGACGCAAATAACATTTAAATGATGGCTATTTAGTAACTTTTTTCATACATTACATAAAAAAAATCCAAAATTAGAAATCAAAATACAAATTTCATAATATATTTTTATTTAAAATGTTTTCAAGAGCATTTTTTAAATTTGAAAACTATTTTTTTCTTTTATCTCTTTTGAGTTTCGATTTTGATTTAGATTGAGAAATCTACAGCGTGTTTCGGGATTTCAAATTGTTGATTATAGGTTTTCGACAATTCCTGTATAATACTAAAAATTTATATGATAACTATTCTGAATAATATTATTTAGAAATAATACAATCAATGATTCAATGTAATATAAATTAAGCTAACTGAAATTACACCGGTACGATTATTTTCAATTGTGAAAAACAGGGGATTGATGACTGTAATGTGATGACCTTGATTATTTATTTTGACATCTTATGATGCTGATAATAATTAATGGAAAGTATGTGTATTTATAAGATTAATTATTTTTTGTTTTATGTCATACAGATGTTATCAGTTATCTAAATATTTTCACTGTAAAAATTTGTACCTCAAACTTTTCTTTTATATTTAAAACAAAGTTGGTGTTTAAAAATTTAAAACTAAAAAAATAAAAGCAACTCAAACCTAATACAAATCTTTAATATAAGTAAACATTAATTCAATTTATTTAATAATCTTTAACGTTATTCATTATTTTAAATTCATTCAGAAATCCACTTAGAACAGTATATGATTAATCAACATTTGTTTAAATCACGTGTTCATTCTTAAGGAGGAATCTGTGTGTGCTAAATGCATTTGTCAGGGCTTACAATTGCAAGACTTTAAGAAAAAATTAAATGTAATTTTGCATGAAGACTTTGCTATGTAAAGTTTGTATTATAATAATTATTATTGTCTTGCAACAAGAAGTCTAAAATATTAAAAATATATTAATTTCTTTCTTTTATGAAAAATAATTTGCTGTTTTAGACAAATTTAAAAATTCTTATGCATAGTAAGTGCAGGTAATGAAATCCACTGTTGTTGTCGTGTGCCAGCTACGCTGGCAATATAAGGATGCGCTGCTCCACTTTTCCAACTGAACGATATTTAGGTGTGGAGTCCGACTTCCTCAGTACACACATGCCATAGGTACCCGTTTATTGGGTAGACAATCATTCATAACACATTCATACAAGGTAAGGACAAAGCCAGGATAGATAGAGAGAGAAAGTACATCTATGCCCGAACCGGGATTCGAACCCAAGGCCTCCCTATCAGCAGTAAGACACGCTGACCGCAAGACAATTTGTGTGGCAATGAAATCCACTAAAATAGGGATGCACACTGATTTTAATATGCGTATAATATATTTTAATATATATATATATATATATATATATATATATATATATATATATATATATATATATATATATATATATATATATATATATATTGTTTTAGCTTTAAAAATGCTATCGGAATTTTATATTTAATACGATAAACCAATTCATATTTCAAATGAAAACATAAAAGATTTTGCCCAGTTGTACACAAATTTGGCTAATAATTTGGAACATAAATTTAAAACAAAATTTAATCGAATAAATGATACAATAAAAAAAAAGTTAATAATGAAATAAAAAGTTTTCCAAAGTACAAGGTGAAAAGGTGAAAGGTACAAGGTAAAGGTCAAAGTTTTAAAATCTTTAATCAGGTACTTTGAATGCGCAAAAAAATGAAACAAATATTTATAGTACCAAAATTACAAATAATGAAATTTATAAAATTAACATAAATAAAATCTAAGATACATTTTAAAATATGTTAATTATGATCAAATTTATATCACATAAAAATTAGTTTCTAAAGGAAAAAGTAAACTATAATGAAATATAAAAAACATTTAGTTAAAAATTTTAAATGTTAGCAACGGTTACAGTTACCATTTTTTTATATTTTTATATAATTATGTCCACATTATTTAATATTTATTAAATTAACTACATTTAGGAAATAGCTGAAGAAGTGGATAAAATAAATAAATACTTTAAAAAACAATTAATAACCATAAAATTATTATTGGAATGCTCGTCCTTCTGTATGCTATAATTACATTAGAAGATGCATTTAAAATATACTTACCGTAAAAATACTTAAAAGCTGTGAACAAATTCCAAATTATTAGTGTCGTAATAACTGGGTACATTTCTTATTAAATTGAAAAATAATTTATGAAGTATAAATATGTTCATCATATTAAGTTTACAGTATTATTGCATTTGAAAATATTTGATTGAAAATTCAAAATTAAAATCACACAAATAGAAAGAAGATTAAACAAAAATAGTTAAAAATACGCAATCACTTTTCTTATGTTGGCATTAAATTAATATTTGATGGAGAAAAAATATAACTCCTGGCAGTCTATTAATAAAAAAAAATTATCAGTTATGTACGAAGAAAGATATATAAGTTATTGAAAATTATACTCATAACCAATTAAGCTAAATATGAACATCATTGTTTTTTTAAATATAAAACATGTGTTTAAAATTTTAATTTACACCTGTTAATGGTTTAGTTACAATATTTTTTGGAACGAATATTACATTGGGCTCTCAACATATATTTATTAGAATCTTTAATTTGAAATTTAGTCCTAATATTTTAATATTTAAGGTTATTATAGTTTGGTTTTAGTTTATTAAAACCCTTACGTACATTAATCTTACGTACGTAAAAAATTAAATCATTCATAAAAATATAGAGTGAGTTCGACATATAATTTAGGTCAGCCCCTTCTTTAAACCACTTATTTTAACATTCAATATCCTTCAAGAAAAATCAAATTATTAAAATTACAACTATTATTAATTTTTTTTACTTAATTATTTAATTTTAACTAATTTTTTTTAAATTAAATTATTAATTTTATTATTATTTTTTTATTTATATATATACATATATATATATATATATATATATATATATATATATATATATATATATATATATATATATATATATATATATATATATATATATATATATATATATATATATATATATATATATATATATATATATATATATATAATCAGCTAAGTATATTGTATTATATTATCAGTTTTAAATTCAAATTAAGGATTAAAATATTTACAAGCATTAGCTATTGTAGAAAAATAGAAATAAATTTCTACAATTGAAAATATTTAAGTAATACAGCAATTATTTAAATAAAGAAAATTTTCTGGTTAAAACCTAATAATAGAGGTAATTTTGCCATGATAAAATTCAATTTATGGATCATTATTGGTTAAGTATAGTTGCTACTTGCAAACTGAATAGTTATTTATTCATTCGCAAATTTGATTTTAATGTGAAATATTTCCAAAAATTTCTTTTTTTTATTATTTTCATTGCAATAAAATTTAAATCATACTCTAAATCCAAGAATAAATCATAGATATATATGCATATATATCAGCTTATCGCTGGAAAGAATATTACCTTTTCAAATAAATGATAAATGTTTTATTATTGAATTATAAAAATACACAAAAATATCTTATGCCATTTTTGATATTCAAAAATTTAGAACAGGTATGCAGAAGGGATTGATAGCTTGGGTTATAAATAAGCAGAAAAAATAAACTAATCGATCATGTTTTACTCAAAGGAAGTCTCATAAGTAATTTCCTTTATAAAATAAAACAATGAATACTGAAGTAGACATTTGATTAAATATTTCAGTTGAATAAAAAATGAAAATACACCTTTTTAAACCACCTCAACCATAGAAAGTAATTTCCATTTTCAATTTGAATTTTTAAAATTGAATGGTTTATTACATTAGAATTTACATTAATACTGATTTAAATATGGTTGGCGTTTTTTGGGTTCTCTTATAAAAAACATTTTCAGGGAAAATATCTTAAGTGAACAGTCGCAACTGGCGAAATGATATTAAGAATATCTCTATTCTTAAGAATTGCATATTAGAATTTATTTCATACATGAAACATATATTTAAATTATATGTATTTTTTTCTTTTTATTCTATTTCCTAAGTAGCAAAAAATATACTTCTCGCAAGACTTATTATTTTCGTATTGAAAAATTCATCTTTTTAATTTATCAAACAAAGGAATCATCAAATTATTACATGTCTAGACAGATTAAATTACTAATTATAATTTTTTTTAAATTAGTTAAATGTATGTAATAGGTTTTAAAAATAGATTCCAAAGTCCACAGAATAATAATTTCTTTCATAAACTTAAATATTCATGTATTAAGCTAATATCGGAAAATATTATTAATTTTATTACTATTTATTGCTATTATTTAAAGTTTTCTAATTCCATACGCAAAATTCTTAACGTAATTTAAGACTGTAGCATTATTTTAACAGCTCAAAAGTAAACAATATTTAAATTATTAAATTCATAATTAATATTTGTTTATTAATATTAATTAATATTCATAATTAACAATTGATATTTGTACAACACAGCTTTTTTTTCTATTTGGTACTTTGATTAAAATTAATGCATTCCAACTTAAACTAACTTTTTATAATACATTATAAGATCTTCACTAAAACATAATTCTTGAACTTTGGTAAAGTAACTTTTTTCTAATATGAACTTAAAAATGTAATAGCTTATAGTAAATTTATAAAAGCAAGAATAATATCATATCACGAAAATTACTCTTAAAATTTTAACAACTTAGTAATTTTATAGAAAAATGAATGATTTTATAGAACGGTAGTTTCATAACAATTAAAGCTCATTACTTTTTACATTTTTGGCGCTATTTGTAAAAAAAATGAGTAAATTGCTGGCCATATAAGCTAAAATTGAAAGAAAATACACTCCAAAAAATTGCTCATCTTTAATATGAATTCGTACAATTTCCCATTAAAAATAAAATTTATGATACCTTGTCTATAAGAAATATTTCTAATAAAATTAATTGTTCACTATTATCGTGTATTTTTACAAAATATCTTTTTATATCACTTTATTCATTAAATTTAGGGACATGAGAGAAACATGTTACAGAAATAATAAATCCTGTTAGATGAAAATTGAACAGAAGTTTGATTTATTGTAATAATAATTGTAATAATAAAGAAAATTTGAACATTAAAAATTTTAATATATAAATGAAAAGCAACATGAATATAAGCAATTAATGAAATTAAATAGCATTTTTCATAAAAATCATATAGTTATAAATATTTCTTATTCAAAAAATGATGTGTAAAAGTTAAATAAAGTGTAGAAGATTTTGGTTATAATGTGATTCAGTTGATAAAAATATATTTTCAAAACAAATCTAACAGAAGTGTTTTCTGAATACATATAAGCATAAAATCTTAAACTGGAAAAAGAAGTCTGGAAAAACTGATAAAGAGATCACTTCCATAGCTGAAGCAACCAACTTCAACGGGAGAACAATTTGTTTGTAAAATTCTAACAATCATGGGGGGCATATTTTAATTTTATTATTTAAAACAGTTTATTTTTATTTATTTCAATTCAAAATTTCATATGGAAAATATATCATTACTACTTTAAAAAACTTCATATTATATATACGTCCATGATATTTTCATGAATAGGACAATTTTTATTGTTATAAATGCACATACTTTCAACATTATTAGTTTAGATAAAACTTATTTAGGGGAAATGTGTTTATAATGTAGGTTTAAAAATAATATCAATCACCAATACATACAATTAATCAATTTAAGAGAAATTTTCATTACTTCTGGATAAAATAATGATTTTAAATACGTTTTAAATTTATTATATCCAGATTTCCAATTTATTTTACTTTGTAATAATTATTGAATTTAAATAATACACATACACATTTAAATAATTTTGTATACATAAATTTAATTTATAAAATCCAAATTTATTTATTTTAATTTAAATGTACTTTTTCAAATTTTTCACTTTTTTATTAAAATTAACAATATTTATACAGCAAAAAATGAACATTTTCAACAATAATTATTTTTATGATAGAAGATTACAATGCTACAAGAATAATTTTTGAATAATGATTTCACTACGTTATTAATTAAACATAATCTACATGAAAATAATTCTTTGTATTTGATGAATTTTAATTTTAAGAATAAAATTTGCTGATAAATTTCACATGGAAACGTCTTTTATGCTTTGAACTTTTATTAATTTTTGATAAATTGCATATGTAATTAATTTTCCATACAAAATGATAAAATGTATGAAAAAATTGAAATGTTAAAGATAAAAAAGAGAATGTTATTTTCTTCAGTAATTATAAAAGTATTTTAAGAATTTTTTGGCTTCATTGCTATTATTGTATATTTTTGTGAATCCATGCTATCAATTGATTATTTTTAAGAAATATTAATGTTTAAAAATACTTGAAAAAGTAATAAATGTGAGGGCGCGCCAGTCAGTGACGCAAGAACAAGCGTGGGTGAGGAGAAGGAACGGAGAATTGATAGAAGGAGGGATAGCGAAAGTCCCGCTCCAGGATTGATGTAACTTAGAAAATATGTATATGTATTTATAATTTTTGTTTGTATTAATAATTGTGTTCCTCTATGTTATCAAATAAAAGTGTTGTCAGGTATTTTGTGTCAATGAAATATCCTGAAGGCAACGTGCTGTTGGTACAACGTTGCAGCTCGACAACTTAACGTTAACCACGCCGCGTTATGTTACAATAAATATGTAAATATGTTGCGAAAATAATTTATTTAACATACTATTTTTAAATAGTCCTTGTAAGAACTGATATATAAGGAATGATTTTCATTTTTTCTTTTCATTCCTTATTAATGTTTTAAAAATTTATATACAATAAAGTTCTTTACAACTTTATATATCCTTAAGCAAATGAAATTTCTAATTATGAAATCAGATAAGCATTGCAAAACTTTCTAAAGAAACTGATTTTATATTAAGCTAGATGTTAAGCAACATATTTTAATTTTTAAATGTATGATCACAATTCACCCAAAATCGCATTTTTATAAAATTAGAACTTGATGTAAAAATGTGTTTTTTAAAGTTTTTTAAAATTGTAAAATTGGGTTTATAAAGATTCAGGCATGTTGTGAGCAGAAACAGTGAGATTTGTACATGCCATCGTATTCCCTCCTACAGTGAGACATATCCATCCTATTCTCACTTCTTGGAACTTCTAGTAGTTTTGGAAAACATCTTTGTCTTTGGTTGGCCAATTTTTTGTTTTGATTAACTAATCCTTATAAATTCTTTAAATATTTGTTAGAAAAAATGTTTAGATAAAGTGTGATCATGTAAGTTTGTAGACCATCTAGGCAAAAGCTAATGTATCCCAATTAAAATCGGTTATATGATATTTTTTTCTCATGAGGACTGTTAATGCACTTCCAGTAGAATGGTGGGTTAAAAGCTTAATACGAGTAATAACTGTCACTAGACAAATTGACACCAACAAATTTCAAGGCTAACACTATTTATTCTTGGTTCATAATAAACTAGCAATCAATTGTATATAAAAGCATATATACTTTACGGCTTATAAAATATATTTATCTTTAGAAAACAGCTTAACATTTTTTAATTTCTATTTCACTTAAATTCTTACAAATCGAAAACCATTTTATTTAATAAAGAGACTGTTATATTTGTGATTTTTCTGAAGTAATATTGTTTAGATGTTAAAAAATTGATTTTGTTATGTTTAAATTAACGTAATCAAATTTGATTAAATTATCTTAACATATTTTAACTCTGTTTGAACTTATAATTTATATGTCTATCTGAGACAAATTTATTTTTTCCATGTTTAAGTAGGAAATTTTTCAATTCATTATTAAATAATTTAGAAGCTTTATACTCTTAATATTTCATTGCATAAAAATCTACTTTCATTCATTTATTATTATTATTAGTTAATAAAGAATATTTCTTATGGTTCATTTCAAAGTTTAAAGAAATTGTTGTTAAAAATGTATTATAAAACCACCTTTTAAAAAGTTAATATTTTTAAATTTATTTATTTCAATCAATAGATTATCTATTAGTTGTTCTTATGCTACAATGTATTATTTTTCAAATTAACAAATAGAACTTTAATTGGATAACATGAAGTTTGTTAAAATATTTGCATTTTAATTTACTTAACTTTTAGTGGTTGACTGTTTAGATCAAACACAAATTGGGGTAGTATTTACTTTCAGTTTAATTTTATTTTCCTTCAGTAACTATATTTTCCTTCGTTTAATATAACTGCTGATAGATTCCTTAACAAAACTTCGAGTTTAATTTATACTATTGGACCTTCGCATTTCAATATTTGTTGAAATTAAACTCTTTTGGAAGCTTTCTATGCAACTTTAATCATACTTGAACATAAAAATATATTATAAATGCTTACATATATGAAGTAGAAAAAATACGAATAAAAAAAATTCTACTCAATAATTTATCACTATTTCCAGATAAAATTATTCAGTTGTCTGACTTGTTTCTTTTAAACATTTTAAAATCTTCTTCACTTTTCTTGAAAATAAATAAGAAATGCATCCTGCTACAAAGCAGCTAGACAGATTACATTTCGCTGAATGGATTTACTAGATATACATGTGTTATAGTTAAAAAAATATTGCGAAAATTTTCGTTTTTAAAGTAGAGAGAAACTAATAAAAATTTATATAGTATATCAAATATGTATTTAGCTAGATTAGGATTGAAAATTTTTGTAAAAAAATCAATTTATTAAAAGTTTTATTTTCCAGAAATATGTTAGAGTTAAAATAACCTATAAATTTCCAGCAAACGCTTATAAATATGAATTCAAATTTAGTGACTATTAATAAAAATTTCAAATTTAGTGAAATTAATAAAACTAATTTATGCAGAAATTGCGATTTAAATGAATGGATGTAATGAGTAATATATAACTGCTGAAAATAAATAGTTGGAAATTTTAATTACTTAATTCTATAATTAATGTTATATGATGTGTATTGATGTTTAACGTGAGATTCACTTACCACACTATGAACTGAAAATATATTAATCTGTATAGAATATTTCATAAAGATGCTCTTTTTTGTGATTTTACTCATCATTTAGACATTAGGACATATTTCAATTTATATTGATAATTAAGTACAAATTAAATAATAATTTTTTTAACTGATCCTGAATTAGCATTAATGTAAATTTTATAAATCTTCATGAGCTTTGCAAACTTGCATTTTCAGTTTTTTTTTTCAATTTAAACATTTATGACGCTTGTTGCTCTATAAATACATTTTTTATATTATAACGATAATATATGCACACACAAGGTATACAAATAAAAATAAAACTAAAACACAAAAAATCAGTTAATCCACAGTAAAAAGGATTTTAACGATATTTGAAAAATTAAAACGACAAAAAGATATAATTTATGAAAGATATTTTATTATAATTTTACTAATAGCATCATTTATTTTTGTACGTTTAAAACATTAAGTGAAAATTAATACATACAAAAATCAATCATACTCATATAATTTTAAGAATATAATTTGGTAAATATGAATTTTTCCATACTCTGAATATATTCTTATGGTAATTTTAAAGTATTTAATGATCATAAACAGTATCTTATTTTTTTAAAATTTATTTAGGGGCTTTTGAGTCAGAAACTTTAAGTGCGTTTTCGGAATTATTGAATTATATAATTAATTATGAATTATATACTTTATATCATAAATTGAAAAATATGCTGATCAAATAAATATCTCAAAAGGTAGACTGTTAATTTATACAGACTCTAAACTTCAAATTAAAAACAGATCTTTAAAAGTAGAACCTTATTTTATCTATATAAGGGATTTTAGTGCATAATAAAATAAAGTATTTCCATGAGAGTGTTTCAGTTATTACTGTGCTTTTAAAATGTCCACGAAATTGCTTTTCGTACACATCTTAAAATTTATAAGTAGACTTATAATGGAAGTTGAGTCTGTCGATTGAACAGAAAATTCAACTCTTTTCTATTAATAATTAATATTAAAACTGTAAAATCTAAAAAAATAAAATAGAGACATGGTCAGTTACTAGAGACTGTACATAGATAGAAAGAAGACACTTAGAAAGGAAGCAGATATACATAAAATACATTTTCATAATTTAAATACGTCGTAATTACATTTTAATAACTAGCAAACATATATTGTTTCAATTTGTCATCAATGAAATTTCAGAATACTGCATTTCAATATGGTTTGCTTACCATTCTATGCTTATCTTATATATATATATATATATATATATATATATATATATATATATATATATATATATATATATATATATATATATATATATATATATATATATATATATATATATATATATATATATATATATATATATATATATATATATATATATATATATATATATATATATATATATATATATATATATATATATATATATATATATATATATATATATATATATATATATATATATATATATATATATATATATATATATATATATATATATATATATATATATATATATATATATATATATATATATATATATATATATATATATATATATATATATATATATATATATATATATATATATATATATATATATATATATATTTATATATATATATATTTATATATATATATATATATATATTTATATATATATTTATATATATATATATATATTTATATATATATATATATATATATATATATATATATATATATATATATATATATATATATATATATATATATATATATGTAACAGATACATAATAACTATACTGACGATAGAGGGCGTTACTGGCCAATACAAAATATTCTATTTACAATAGAATTAGAAGAGAGTGTAGAGGACTGTGAGGAATGGAAGCCGAACCATCCGGTTCGTAAATATTTCCGTGTTTATAGTGTGCAGGTACTATGTAACCTTATTATTAACCAAATGTTTTCTTTGTAACTATTATTATTATTTTTTATCATGTGTAATGTTGTAATAAATATAATATTTTTTTCTGCATAGTTCTAACTCCATTTTCTTACGTCCCCTACAAAATGGCGCTCCAACTAGTGGCCCTTCCCACTGTTTTCTATTTAATTAGTTTTGAGTTCTAGCTATATTAATTTGTTAGTTATAATTTCACATCGGAATTTCCCTGATTATGTGTTCATCCGGAATGCATTCCATTTGTGAATTTTCTTGAGTCGTTCTTTTTCATCCAGAAACGGAACAGATGTATTTCATATCGGATTTTCGCCGGACTATAGTTTTCATCCAGAAAACAGGTAAGTTTATTTTGTTCTAACAAATTTCATTATCATCTTTATAATGTGTGCATGTTGTAATAATAGCATGTTTTGTATTAAAACTAATCCAAATAACATAACTTTTGTTTTGTAGTATTAGTTCCTTATAACTTCTGTTTTGATTAAATTTTGTTCAGACGTGTGCATGAATGTTATAAGTTTCGTCAACTAATACTGCATGTATTTGATATATATTTTCTGCACGTCAATTTGCATGTATAGTGAAGTTTAATTTTTGAAATATATAATGTTTTCAGTAAAATTCTTGAATTTAAACTGTTTATATTATAAAAAAAAGTGACTCAAAACGCTGTTCTATATTGTTCTAAAAGGATAAAATCGAAAGAAATCGATTGATTTTTTTATTGTTTTAAATTAGAATAAGCTTTTGATATTGCATATTTAAATTAAAAACTGATTATCTTTGTTTATTTTCATTGAAAGAATTCAGTTAGAATAATTTCTTTGCATAAAAAGATCAATGTTCTGTCTAGACAAAAGTATGGAAGTCGAAGTAATGGCTCCATGAAGGTTGGTTGATAAAAATAAGTAAATATTTTATTTCTTTATTTTTAAATCACAGTGTTTTATATTCGAAAGAAAATTTAAATTTTTTTATCTATGTGGAATCTGTTAAGTTTTAAAACGAAAACAAAACAAAATATAAGAATAATATTTCTGTGGTGTTCTATTCTATTTCTGTTCTATTTTGTATTTACTCTTGATATCTTAAAATTTTTTATTTCTTTTGAAATAAAATAATACTTTGTAGAACTTTGTATTTTATGACATTGCTAAAATAAGATATTAGAAATAAATGTTTTGTATTTATCTGTTTATTTTGAACATTGTCTATGAGTATATTATAATTTAAAATTTTTATAAGATATGGTTTTATTAAATAAAACATAAGAACATTAAATATTTTTACATTGAAAATAATTTGCTTATAAGTTAGTAATTATTAAACTTATGATGTGAAATTGTTTATCAAGTGAAATGCAGAAATTAATTTTTGAATTTATTTAAAAAAATTGTAAAAAAATAAAATTGTCATTATTTTTAGAAATAATTTTGTTTTCACTCAGAACAAAAATTGTGTATTATTTGTTTAATTATTATGGCACTAATTCATTAATTGAATAGTAATTGAAGTTGTTAGAAGATATTGCTTATTATTCATATTTATTCCTTTCTTTTTTAAAAAAATATAACTTTAGTTATTATCATAACTTTTGGTTTGTAATTTAATTTGAATTATAATTTCAACATATATTTACTAGTTTTCTGTATTGTTTCTAGTCTTAGAATGTAATAAATGCGAAAAATATTTTCAAATTAAATTATTGTTGAAATGTAATTAAAAAACATGTGTTTGATTAATTTAACAACTAGTATTTAATTAATGTTGCTTAAGAAGTGTTTAACAAAACTTGTTTAATTGATTAACTTAATTTAAATAATAAGTTATATAATTAGAACTCTTGAGATCAAGATTGGCTTTCCTTTACCGTGCCCGAAAAGAAGATTTAAGTACCTTAGCCGACGAGCTTGGTTTGGTAGTGGGAGATAATTTAAAAATAGTCCAATTAACAGATCTCATTAGCAAAGCTCCTAATTATGATGAAACTATGGTCAAATGTATGCTTCAAGCAATCACTGAAGAACGAGTTGCGAAAGAAACCGCAGCTTTAAGAGAATCCGAAATAGCTGATGCGAAGGAAAAATTTGAGAAACAGCAAAAATATGAACTGGAGATACTCCAGCTTCAAATTGAATCTCAGCGTTTGGCAAGCATAGATTCTCTATCGTCAACTGGTCCTTCGGTAGCACACCAGAAGCTGGATTTTAGTAATTTCAGCACTCTTTTGCCAAAATTCGATCCGAAAAAAGAAGAATTAGGTACAT
Organism: Latrodectus hesperus; assembly: GCA_037975125.1. Classification (NCBI taxonomy): domain Eukaryota; kingdom Metazoa; phylum Arthropoda; class Arachnida; order Araneae; family Theridiidae; genus Latrodectus; species Latrodectus hesperus. The sequence continues at coordinate 12,439,518 of CM075853.1, forward strand.
TCTTCACAGTTTTCGAAAGACAAGTTAAATTTATGGAATTATCTGAATCTTCATGGATTCCTTACTTAATATGCACCCTGCCATCTGACATTTCAGCTCTCATAGTTCGAGAATCTGAAGAAACACATGATTATGCGAAAGTAAAGGAACTACTTCTGAAAAGATTAAACTTGTCTGGAGATCGATTCAGACAACTTTTCGCTCAACACAAAAAAGACCCAGAGAAAACATGGAGAGACTTCTTCTTTGATCTGTCTAGCTATTTTGATGGCTGGCTTGAAGAACTTAAGGTTCAGGATTTTGAAAAGTTAAAACAACTTATTATTGCAGACCAAATCAAGAAGAAAGTTCCCCCTGATGTTAAAGAACATTTTATCGATATTTGGTCTGAATTTATTTCTCCGGGTGATCTCGTTGAGAAGCTTGATGCTTACGAAAGTGTCCGGTGTGGTGTAAAGAAATCTCTCCTTCCAATACATCAAAAGAAGCAGTTTCCCCTTAAACACTTTACCCAAGAAAGAAAACCTCGACATGAAAGAAATGAGAACTATAAGAAAGAGTCAAGCGAAGTTGCCTGTTATGGATGTGGTAGTCCAGGAGTTATTAAACCAAACTGTCCTTCCTGTAAAGGAAAGAGAAAGAAAACTTCTGATACTTTTAGTAGTGTTATTCTCCAATCGGCTTCTAGTGCACCCGCACAGATAGCAACGTTAAGAGTAACTATCAATGGAGTCATGGGTACCGCTTGCGCAAACACTGCTGCAACCCACTCAATCGCAGGAGAAACACTTTACCACATCCTGCAGAAACAAGGTGCAATCTTTGCTTCCAGTACACTACTAATGTCTTTAGCAGATGGTAGTAAAATAAAAAGAAAAGTTCACACAACAAAGGTAAAAATTCGTCTTGGAGGACGTACGTTGCCTTTGAACCTTGTTGCCATCCCTGAGGCAAAAGGAAACAACACCCTGTTGGGTATGGACTTTTTGAATTCGGCTGGGATTGTGTTAAATTTTAAACGGAACATTTGGTTTTTCAATGATCAACCCAAACAACACTTTTTCTTTGAAGAGCCGATGCCAGCTCTTTGTGGGTCGCTACAAACAAATGCTTCCCAAACGGTTGCACCGCTAACTGTGAGTGAAAAAGGTGGTACTGTTGAAGATGAAACATTCCATTTGACTCCCACCCGGGAAAAGAAATTAAAGAATCATCTTCATCAACTGCGTGAAGATGAAGGCATTCACCTGACTGCTAAACAGAGAATTGAACTAACTGAACTCTTATCCCAGTATGAAACTATCTTCAGTCCAGGGGGAGAGGCAACCCCATTTATTGAACAACAAAATAAAAGCAAGGTTTTTGCGGATCAGAGAAGGAGACCAGCTCCTACATGTAAATCAGGAGATATAGTTTTGGTTAGCAAACCAAATTTAAGTAATAAAATTGCTGGTGTTGCTGCAAAATTTTCGCCTCGTCACGATGGACCATTTATCATCGTTACTCAAAAATCTCCTGTATCATATTCTGTGGCAAGCACAGATTCTCCAAATATACCAATAGGAGTATACCACACTTCGGCATTGACTCCTTTTCAAGGAAAGAAAACTTCCCCTATCAAAGCTTTGCGCAGAAGAGGTAGGCCAACAAAAATTAACTGTCCAAAAACTCCCACTCCTGCCATAGCTCATGCTCAAGAACAAAACCATTCCAGGAAAACTCCTGCTGACCCCTGGTCGGGACGTCTTCGGGGTCAGAGGGGGAGGTTGTAACAGATCCATAATAACTATACTGACGATAGATGGCGTTACTGGCCAATACAAAATATTCTATTTACAATAGAATTAGAAGAGAGTGTAGAGGACTGTGAGGAATGGAAGCCGAACCATCCGGTTCGTAAATATTTCCGTGTTTATAGTGTGCAGGTACTATGTAACCTTATTATTAACCAAATGTTTTCTTTGTAACTATTATTATTTTTTTATCATGTGTAATGTTGTAATAAATATAATATTTTTTCTGCATAGTTCTAACTCCATTTTCTTACGTCCCCTACATATATATATATACATAATATGAATTATTCAGAAATACCTTTTATTGAGAAATGAAAAATGAATTGTCTTTTGACATTTACATTACTTTTAGCATTACAGAGCATTTACAAATCATAGCATTTACATTGAATGTAAATACTATGATTACAATCGAACTTTTTTATAAAATGCTTAAGCCAGTCATTCATTTACTACCCATCTATATCATAAATAGTAGAATATACTAATTAGTTGATGCAGGAAACAAATAAAAAATTGAAAAAAAACAATGTTATTTATGTTTTTTTTAGATTTTTAGAGCATACATAATGTATGTATGCTCTAAAAATCTAAAGAATAAAATCTGCTTATATGACGATTGTACTGTTGATATATCCAAATGTTCATTATTTACGTATGTGAACATAAATTAAAAAAATTTGATTCCACAGTCAAGATTGCTCTCCTAAAATAACATTGTACCCAGCTCGAAATCCAAAATAAATTAGTTATATCTATTAGTGGTTTGGCTTTTGATTATGAAGTCAGAGCAATACATTAAGTAAATGAGGTAAATACTTTAATATTAAGAGTATTTAAGGAAGTAATAGAGAGAGTCCTGTAAGATAAATGACTCATATACAGTATGATGTTCACTTGTTGCATGTTCTATCTCAAACAAAGGAATCATTTCAACTCCTTCAATTAAATTACTTTGTATTCGTGTTTCTTGGAAAGATAGGTCTTCCGAATAAATTTTACATATATGGACCCTGAATTACATTTAAGTAAACAAAAAGGTCCAACCACACACCATTTCGTGATTTACTGGTTAAGACATATTATTCTTGATTGCCTAGCTTGTTTAAGGCAATGATTAGTAGAATTCTAGCTTGGATTAGCAAGATATCCAACATGTACTACAGGTTGCGTTAAGGGGATTCTATCCGCGCCATACTGAAAACGAGGACAAATGTTAAGTCTAATGGAAAAATTTGAAGCATATTCCTCAAGTTCTATTACAACTAAACCTTCACTTATTGTAGGTATTCATAATGCGCAAAAATAATAATTTATTCAGTTTTGAAATTTATTTTTAAAATTATTTTAACTATTTTTAAATTGGCTCAGTAATTTGATAATATGCTTAAAAAATTAATAACTTAAAAAAGCTAAGGAATTTAGAAATTTTAAAAACAGACTTTTGTTGCAAATATATTTATAAATGAGATGAATTTTTTTACTTCATCAATGATAGAATTTTTTTTATTTGTATGCGTAAAACTTAAAATTTTTCGTAAAAATTTGCAACACCCACATGGCGGATAAATACATGATTGTTTAAATAATCAATCCAATCAATTGCATGCTTTAGTCAACCAGCTCCTCCTCACACACTAAAATTTGAAGTTATCTATTTCGCAGTTCTAAGAGATAATTTGTGTTTTCCCTTCCCTCACCCCCAGCAAACGATGCGGGTGTTCTTTGTTTCCGGGTCTTGCTGCAAAAATATACTTCTAAATTGGCAGGAGAAGGAACATTTATTTCCCCTTTAATATATAGGAAAGGCTCTGAGGATTTTCCCATGATGAATCTTTATCTTTCCATAGTGGTCCTGCAGTAATTTTCACGAAGAATGATGGGCTTATATGGGACATTTATACATTTCTCATGTAGTGAACTTAATTCTTTTATACTTTTGATGTAATTTTTCAAGAAGTATATCTACATGATATTGTGATACATATCTATAGACATTGCATAGTTCACCAATTCCATATTTTTAAATCTTTGTTTTTTAAAAACTTCTTAAATTTTTTTTATAATTTTGTGTTTGATCCTTTGATCTTTTGATTTTGAGTTTATTTCTGCAAAGTTTCGGTTTTTTAGTAAGTAAAAACATTCCTTTCTAAATTGGAATCCGTATCGGTTTCGATGATGTTTTGGACAATAATAAATATGTTCATTGGCTTTACACAATTTAAAAATTTTAGGAAGAATATCCTTCTTATTAGTTAATATGAAACTTGTAAGGTGCAGGAAATTGAGAAACACTCTTGAACAAATGTGTTACAGAAGATTCTTCGACTATAGAAAATGTTACTTTTATTAATTCAAATATGACATCAATGCACCAAAATTAATATTTCAAAATATATTCTAGTATTTTCAAAATGCATGTGTCGTGAGTCATTGCATATGTTTTTAGTATTCTAAAAATCAAAAATTTGACATGCATTACATATAATACATTTGTAAAATTGTATCCTCCTTTTTTCTGTAGGAATATATCACACTTTCTACGAATTTTATATTACTGATATCGAAAGGTTAGGCGGATATTACGTATGGAATCGATAGGAAAATCGGAAAAATTTATTAAAAAAAAACTTTAAATGTGATTTTTGGAAAGTCAAGTATTTTTTTTAAATCTCCATGTTCTATTACAATTTTCCTCAAGATTTATCCTATTTTTTATTAATAAAATCTGATATCTACCCACAATCTAGTAATTTTTGATAAATTTACTTTCCAAAAGTTTTATAAAATCTGTCACCTCAGATTTCTTTCACAAAACAAGGGTTTTTATTAATTATTCAAATTATCATTAGCATTTTATATTGTCTTTATTATTCTACTCAATTACAAGAATAGACCTAAACATTTGGTTTACTTTTACTTTTGGCCTTGTACATTTTATTTGCAGCATACGCAAGTGGAAGTTTATAAAATTATTATCTTTATTTAGCTACTTTTGTTATTAAACTTATAATATTTTTATGGAAAAGTAAAGCTAATGCAAGCAAATAAAAAAATGCAAAATATGTGGTATAAAACATTTTCCTTTGTTGATGTTCTAAAATGCATTTTATGACGAAAAAACTTATGACGAAATCACTTCAAAAAGAAATTACTGGGATGCGAAAATACTTTTTAAAACATTTATAAAATTTCATTATTGCATTTAGTATCACAATACTTATTATTTTCGAAAATTAGAAAAGGATAAAAATAAAAATGATGGCTGAACTGCCTTTTCGTTTCCTGCATGCAAAAAGAGATAGAATTCAACTACCAAACAAATAGGGCCTCTAACGGGATTTACTTACAGCCATGAAAAAGAGAAAAGTTGGCTCATCACGCATACACTTTCCCAGCTTTACTTCAGAGTAGTAGTGTAACGTCTTTAGGAATCAACTAGGAATGCTCTTTTCTCATTCAGTTTGCCTTACAATATGTTTATATCTACCTATCTATCTATCTATCTCTATATATATATGGGAAAAATCTTAATAACTGTATTTTCAAATTTCCAGCTTTAAATATATTTTGATAAATAACAGTACTGAAAAATTATAAAAAGAGTAGATTATTATATGCTGAAAATGATTTGAAATCCTCTAAAAAAATTTTTTAGTTCAAGTGGGAAAACGATTAAGAAATTAAAATCAAATGAAGAAAACACTTTTAAATGAAGCACAAAAATTGAGAACATTGATATATATAAAAATACTTTAATAGGAAAATACAAATTTGAAGGTGATGTAGAAGAATTATTTATTTACTTATATACCTAAAAATGAGAAAAATGTATACCTAAATTGTCTCTTGATACTTTTAAAATGAACACATAAGATCATTATCTTCAAAATTTTATAATTTTTTGCGAGTTAAAATGAGAATAAATACGCTAAGAGTTAATATAAAAAATATTTAAAGATGATGTTATAAATTTGGCTGCATGCTTGGAGCTCTGATGGTGGATACCTGGAGTTCTAAAATTTTGTTACAGAAAATTTAAGAAATTTGAAAATGGTATGTACATTGAGTTTAGATTAAATGTAAGACCCTAAACTATTTTACAAAATTTCGACGAATGAAATATTCAGAACATTTTTTAATGTTTATATGATTTCATTGAGAAGAACATTCTATTTTAATTTGTTAAGAGGCTAAAAATATAAATAAATAAAAATTATACATTTGCTTCTTCCCAAAAAGAGAAGATTATTTAATTCTTTAAAGGCTCTATTTTTCTTGAGGTGAATTCATTTCTTCAGATGCGAATGATGATATCGCCATATTTGAACTAAAAAGTGCGGATTATGTACTAAGTTATATTGCTTTTAAAGTTTGGTTAGAAATATATCAAGAAACAATGTCGAGATCCCAGATCAATCCAAAAAGAGAGATTCTATTTCTACAAAAATCATGGATAGAAATTATAAACCAAATGTACTGAATTTTCCGTAAATTTTGTATCGAAAAGGAAGAAATGTTATTGTAAAGTTAATATATAAAATCACGTTATTTTATTTTTTTAAGAAAGAGATAAGAAATTCGACATTTGTGTTCACTTGAAAATATTTATAAATGTGAAGTACTTAGAGAGAAGTGCAACTGTTTCGTTTTCTCATAAAACCCATTAAAAATCAAATCTCGTAAAATGAATGCAAATGGAAATTATATCAAGAAAAATAAAATAAGTATATTTTATATTTTTAATTTAATTTAAACATTGATACTAAGTTTTGATCATTTAATGAATAATATTAACAAATTTGTTCAGTTTTTTTATGCATCCGTATAACTTTTCTGCTGAATTCTAGAAGTAAATAAAATGATAGTTCTTCTCAAAATCTCCGAGTACAGCTTTTTCTCTCTCGTTGCTTGACTAAGCCCACAATGGACATTTCCGGTGTCAAATTTGAGAAACATTTGAGGCAGTCTTTTTTTTTCCTCAACCCTGAGATTTACATTCATACATTTCCAGGAAAGAATACCCTGAGGCGAGAGGGGACAAACAGTCTTCAAGACAAACTGACCACATATGCGGAGAAAATCTGCGTCGGACAATGCTAAAGAAAATTATGATGAAAATTATAAGTAGTCTCCGACTCATTCCCCACTTAAAATTTGCCCCAATAGAGTTATGAACTACTTTTTCTTTGTAAACAGGTGTTTTGGCGCGGCTTATGAGTTTAAATTCACCAATCAGTTCTTTCAGTCTTTGTAAGAGGGACTGCCCCCAAACAACTGGGCTAGATGACGCTGAAGCTCGTTTCTAGATTTATTTTGAGGAAGGATTCCCCTTAAGACACTATAAATTCAGGGCTATTACAATTATATCAAGATTAGAAAAAGCGTTCGCTGTTTCTTAAGAAGCTACATTTAAAAAAATGATGAAATGGTGTTGACTTTCATATTTCCCCCCAATAGCATCTTATGGTACGTTCTCAAGCTTCAAGTACATGAAAAAAGTTATTCCAAATATGTATTTTGTTTCATTTTTGGAATTTACTATTTTTTTTATTCAAATACTTAATTCAAAATCAAAACACCAACTTTCACTAAAAAATTGCTTTTTTTAAAACCCTCTCATCACAATATTTTATATATTATACATGTATATAACTTAACTGTAATTTTACTTTGAAACATTTGAAAAAAACATGATAATACTTTGAAATATAAATTAGTTTCAACACGTAAAAGTTGCGTTATGTTGACTTAATTTATTTTAATTTCTTGGTAAGTTAATATGTAAATTTTTTAAATACAGTTATAACTAAATACAAATGCATTATTTTAAATATCATTGTTTTAAAAATTGAGGAAACATTTCTATCTCATTTAAATGCAGATTAATGTGATTTAAAAATTTTAAAATAGAAAATGAGCAATTAATTCATGTAATGTGAATGTTAGAATGTTAATACTTCATAAAGCTTCAGTTCTGCAAAATGTCATAATTCTATTCAGAACTCAGTCAGAAATTCATACATTTATTCACATTATGCACTCTTACAAAGAGCGCTTTATTCCAGTTAATATATATATATATATATATATATATATATATATATATATATATATATATATATATATATATATATATATATATATATATATATATATATATATATATATATAAATAATATATATATATATATATATATATATATATATATATATATAAATAATATATATATATATATATAGAGAGAGAGAGAGAGTGAGAGAGAGAGAAATAGTTATATTATATTCCAGTAATAAATAACAACATTCATATGAAAACATTACATAAATGATACAGGTATTCCGAAATTAATCCTGGTAATTAAAAATTTAATGTATTTAATGAAAAAATAATTAATTTCACTGTCCTTTGTTTTTTATTTTAAATTTAATGATAGTTGTTTTATTCCACTGGAAAATAATTCAAACGAAATATAAAGTTATATATTGTTATTGCCGAGACTATAATATAAATACATTTACTAAAGATTATTTCTGAAGCATTTGCCTATTCGATTGTTACTGAATTTGAACACAACAGGGTAACTCTTAATTAGATATGTTGATTCCAAAATTTCCTATCAAAATTAGAGTTATGACTCTTAAATCAAAATATATGTGAATATATTTCCTAAAATGTTTTTCTATTAATTAAAAATTTAATTATAGAATATTGTGTTCTTGCATTACTTTAAAATTACAGACATATCGATTAGTTATTTCATCCTTACCGAAGCATATGTATGAAATCGATAATGTTTTACTTTACACGATCGAAGTTTTGATTCTGCTGGCATTTCCTGCTGATAACTGATAGTTAGCAGTTACAGTAATTTATCTTCCGGAGAAAAACAAATTTGTATTTCATGTGCTGTCATCGTGTAAACTGTGGTAACTTCAGTTTTGTGCTATCAAAAGTATACAATTTATTTAAAGTCATTTCAGAAGATGTATCTCTTGAAATTATACATATTAAAATAAGTGATTGATATGATATTTATACAATATAATTAGTATTAAGTTAGGTAAACTAAAAAAGAACAGTTCAGATTTTTTCTTCAAATGTAAGTGATGAAATATCTATTCAGTTTTTAAACAAAAATTGCGATATAAATTTAATGAAATTGATAATTTATCGTACTTTATATAATTAAAAATGAAATATATTTCCATTCGTTTTAGATTATTTGCTTTATAAAATCATAAATGATATTATTGAATTTTTCTTCAAACTAAGAATTCCTGCATAAATATTAATTCACATATTACAAATTTTTATTTATATTTTCTAATTTCTCAACTTTATATAGACATTAATTATTATTTTAATTTTAAAAAAATCCAATTTAACATTATATATATTTGCTTGAATTTGTTATAAATCTAATTCAAGCAAATATATTTGAATTTAAGGACATACTTATTGTTTTAAGTAAGATGCAAATCTTGCCAAAATATATATTCCGTTTTAAATTTATCAAAGTTGTTTTTTTCTCTGTATACATTTTATTTTATCTTTATTAACGGCTACTAGTGATAAATTGAATTTTGATTTCCATTTTTGAAACTTGTTTTGTATTATATTTTCTTTCCAATTTTACAGTATAAATAACTGATCAAGGACGAGAAATGTGATGGAGAGTAGTTTTGTCATGCTCAAATGAATAAAATAGTAAATTTAGGGTTAGCAGGAATTGACACGATGATTTTCAAAAATACGATTGAGGAAAACCAAACTAAATGTCAAACATATATATATATGTGTGTGGGGGGGGTCTTTTACAAATTTAAACCCAAATGACATGTGATTATATAATACATTATTTTTCATACATAAATTTTGACTTGTGCAACCTAATAACCATGTTAACGAAATATCAACATACACATTTTATGAATTATTGCATATATTTTTCAAAGCAAATCAACAATTTAGGTATCGTTAGATTTATAAGAATGAAGATTAAATTATGTGCTCAAAAATTTTTGAATTATTCATTTATTTTTATGAATATATTTTTACGTTAAAGAATGCGAAGATACACTTTTTATTTAAGTAAAGAAAATTCTTAAAGTCAAAAATCGATTCTAGTAAAGAGTGAATTTTGTTAAAAAATATTTTCTGCAAATCAATTCAAGTATATTATTTTGCTTAGGTAACAAAAACAATTGTTGCGTAAATAAAGTATGTCTGATATATATGTTTGATAATCTTATATTTAAAACATTTGCATCCTTCGACTATATACTTATAAAGAGATAAACAGCTCAATATATCTTTTTATTTACAGATGTTTAATTTGTCAGTTGCTCAGTAAAGGATTGTTTTAAAGTTTGAATACAGAAAAAAATACTCAAAGTTTAATTTCTTCACATCTTTAGGGCTATTTTTTTATTATCACAAAAATAAGATACACATTACATTTACTTGAATTATTTAATTCAAGTGAATGTATTATAGATGGTGCTGAAATTTCTGAAAGAAATTCTTCGCGTACTCAGTGAAAAATTCAAATGCTTAGTAATCGATAGTTTTGAATAAGAAATATTCGTTTTAATGCTATTTTAAAAAGAAAAAATAAAACAACAATTTTATTAAGAAAAATTTTAACGTGTTTTTGCTGCAAAATTTTTTATTGAATTGATTAAAGTCGATTATAATCACACTGACGAAGGAAAATAGTTAAATAGTAGTGAAGGAAAATAGTAATGCAATTTGGAGACATATTTTTTCTAGTCAAAAAGTTTCTCAAATGTTTTTGTTTCACAATATGATATGATGATAATGAATAAACTCAATTAGCGTGTCTTATAGATAATTTTTAGTTAATAATTTTTACAACTTGCTTAATTATTCAAAATATAAATAGCATTAATTATAATTTGCTTATAATTTGTTTAATTTGCATTTCTAGATAAGTATTGATGCAATAATCTTTCTTCTGTGATATTCGACATAATTAAGTTACATTACACATTTATTTTAAAACATAACCAGAAAAAATAAGTTAAGAAATTTAAAAACATATTTACGGCAAGGTTAGAAGAGTCTTCAAAATTTCACTATTTCACTGTTATAAATATGAAAACATTCTGCTTCATTCGAAGAATAAAATTGTATTATCACTTAATGTAATGTTTCCTTGTAATTATTTTGTGAGATGTGTAAAAAGTGTACATTTTATTTTTTATTGAAATTCTAAAATTTTAAATCACAAACCTTTGATTATTTTTGTATAGAATTTCATGCATTTTTTTATTTTAACGTAATATTCAAGTTTTGGAAAATGGTAAGTTTTATTATATAATTTCTAAGTGAAAATAACCAATTTTGCTGAATTTTAATAATTTGTTGAATTTTATTTAAGAAACATTTATTTATAAATTAATTTTATCCAATGAAATTTTAATTAAAAATATTTTAGATGTCTTTAGTTTATTATATTAAAGCTGTTATAACATTCTAATATGTTAATTTATGTTTTGCAGACTTTTTAAACTTTTGTTAATTTTTAGACTTTTAGAAGCAGTTAATTAATTTTTATGTGTCTGTAATAACAAAACATTTAATAAGTGTTATGTTGTTATACGTAAATTGTAACTATAATTAAAATTATGGCCACATTTTATCTCAATCATGGTGACTATCATTTATAAATATCTAATTTGCACTTTTCATGTTTGTAGATTAAATTCTGATAGCTAATCCTCAAGTTGGAGAGTGTTTTTAATAATAATCATCATTGATACAGTAATGTGTTTATTGAATTTTTGATTGAATGAATTTTAAAATGCATATTTTCCATTTATTTTACAAAATGAAAACTTTTGATCTAAAAATAAATGCACACATATTTGTGTTTATTTAATTATGTAAATATATATATATATATATATATATAATATCAATAGCATTAAAGGACAAACGCACATTTCATCAATCAAAAGCATTGAAGTAATTCTCACCACAGATACAACTATGTAAAAAATATGAAGAGTTTACCGATTTAAAATACGTCAAACATTTACCCATTTTTTATTTGTGTTTTAATTTCATTTTCAATTGGTTGCATGTATTGTATGTATGCCTTGTAGAATACAATGAGGGAGTTACAAGCAATATTTTTACTTAGAAAGGTAGCTTATAAATTTTGATTTATCTATCAGAGAAATCGGTGATAAAGTTGAACGAAACAAAGCAACTGTGATGCAGATCTGTAATCGCTTGATACAATGATACAAGAGAAAACGCTATATTGAAAGGACAGATCGCATCTACTTAATTAAACCTCTGCACAAGTATATATATATATATATATATATATATATATATATATATATATATATATATATATATATATATATATATATATATATATATATATATATATATATATATATATATATATATGTATATATATATATAATTTCGGCTAGGTATATATATATATATATATATATATATATATATATATATATATGTATATATATATATAATTTCGGCTAGGTATATATATATATATATATATATATATATATATATATATATATATATATATATATATGTATATATATATATAATTTCGGCTAGGTATATATATATATATATATATATATATATATATATATATATATACAATATATTTTTTTAATACATCTGCTGCATATCTGTATACCTGAAGATAATTAAAGATAGAAGACATTGTTGTAAGAAAGCGTTTCTCATGAGTCGTTATTAATATCAATGTTAAATATAAAATATTTAATAATGTTGAAAAATGATTTAGATTATAAAATAATATAAAGTATCTAGAAAACAATTCAGACTAAAAATTAAAAATTGAGAATGTATACCTTTCACAAACTTTAACATTGAAACAGTAATATATTAAATATATGTACCAATTAAATTAGTAATATTGAATTATTATATTAGTCATGTAATTCACGTAAGAATTACCAAAAGAAGGATATTTAAACTTGATAGAGAAAGATATTTTGCTTAACTGTAGATAAAAATAAAATATTGTGTCATTTGAACTTTATTATGATGAAATTAAGCAAATTGTAGTAAAAAGAAAATAGTATAAATTGTGGTTGATGACTACGATTATTAAAAATATTTCTTAATTTATCTTTAATGCAATACATTAACATAATAGAATGCGTTAACATAAAATAATTCTCTGCATTCTCAGTAAGTGCGAAAAAATTAATAATAATCATTTGCCATTGTAAAACATATACCACGTATTAACACGCAAGTAATTAAATCTTTAAAAAGAATTTTATGTGAAGCTGTGCTTTACGCAGAAGGAACTTTAAAAAAGCAAACTGGAATGCAATTAGTGCAGACCTAGAACATAGTTATAAAGATAACATTTTCAATACTTGGTCATTGATGATTCGTTTAACAGGTTCTGTGAGACAATCCGCAAAGTTGTTAAAAATAGGATTCCTTGAGGAAAGCCTCACAAACATAAACCTCTTTCGTCTCCCCACCTCCAGGCTCTGAGAGACCAGTGCAACAAGGCTCGTATTTTTGTTGAGCAGTCAATGAGGGCCGAGTAAGTACAAATCTGGAGGAAATGTGTTGCTAACAATCGAAAGGAAATTTATAAGGCAAAGCGGAACGCTTTAATTCTTTCATCAATACTATGAATTATAAATCAGATTCCAAGAAACTTTTTAAATATGTTAACAACCTAATGGCCGTTTCTTCACAAATTACTAGGGCCCCCTTTAGGGATGTTTTAGCAAGTGAAAAAACGTTGTAAATGCTTTTATCTCGTTTAATTCTAAATCGCAGAGACTAGGACAAGATTTCAGGAGAGATCAAAAGGTATTGAAAAATATCATTCATAAGGCTGTCATTGGCCTTGGTCAATTGGTGTTTAGTGCCAATTTTACCAAATTTGAAGACTCTATAATATCTTAAAAGGGAAAGAGCCCCAGACTATCTTTATTCAGAATTCATAAAGAAGTTATGGCCAAATAGCCGTTCAAAGCTTTTAACGTTGTTCAACAGAAGCTGGAACTCAAATGTATTAGCAATTTTAAAGAAAGCTATTATTTTTCTGATTCATAAGCAGGAAAAACCTTCTAATCAATTAAATGGATATTGACCAATTGTTCTTACAAGCATTTTGGCAAAAATTATGGAGCGAATGATCGCCCTAGGTTGACATGGTCTCTTGAGCACCACCCTCTTATTTATAACTCTCAGGCGGGTTTTAGAAGTTTCCATTCCACTACTCAGCAGGTGACATACCTTAGTCAAAACATCAAAGATGATCTTGACTGCCACAAATCTACTTGAGTGAATTTTATATCAACGATCGCGGACATCTTCAGCCTCACACTCGCTTCGCGAGTAGGCTGTCCGCCTGCGGCGTCGAAATCATTGGAAAACATTCCCGGTATTAAAATTGCTGCATTTGCTACACTTGGCAAAGTGGGCAAGTGGCCCAAAGAACAGGCTCAACGCTGCACTTAATAAGGCCCTTGATCAACTTTGCTTTTGGTGCTCTAAAATTTTCATGTCTGTCAATAAGTCAAAACCCACCTGCCAGTTTTTCTCCTTAAATAAACGTCCTTTTGTACCTAACTTTAAATTCCAGGATACGGCAATTCAAAGAACAGAAAGTACGATATCTAGAATGCATTCTTGATTCAAAGTTGAATGGACATGTTAAATACATGCGTGGAAAAATTCTTAAAAGACTCCCTGTTCTCAAAAGTTTAGCTGGTTGCAAATGGGGATGCAGCAGAGACATTTTGAACACCACCTTCAAGCTCTATATTCAGTCATTCCTCATTTATTGTAATGAAATTTTGGTCTCTTCGCCCACTAGTACAATTGAAAAACTTGAAACTGCACAAACCCAAGCCTTCCGTATTATTACTGGAGCTGTAAGAACCACTCCTATTTAGCAATGCCCTGTAAATCCCAAACCCCTCCAGTAAGAAACGGAATTGAAATATATGCTGTCCTTCTTTATGAAAAGCTGATACAATTACCCAACAAAACTTTTTGGAGGATTATGAGATTTGGGGGATAACCGAAAGAGAAATCTTAAAAATCAAAAAGATTTTATTCAATATGCTCATTCTGCATCCATTGACATTAATGTTCACCTCAATCCTTTACTTCTCTCTGTAGACATGCTTGCCCTTTGTGTTGTAGAGAGATCTTGGTGCGTTTGAAGCTGGATATGCACTTTAACAAAAATCACATGAGCTATAAACAGGTTCGTGCCATTTCTCTCTCTACCATTTACAAAAAAAAGAGACATGTGGGTATATATATATATATATGTATATATATATATATATATATATATATATATATATATATATATATATATATATATATATATATATATATATATATATATATATATATATATATATATACATACATATACAGGGTGATTATAAAAAAACTTTGCCAACATCTGCACTTCTAGCGTCCATTCTATTTAACCGATCAAGATGATATTTCAAATATAGTTCTTTTGAGATATGCGCTCAAGATTCTGTGAATGGCAACACAGTGGCCCTCGCGGTTACAGTTATAGTGACAGAAACTCGAAATTTTTGAAAGGCAACGTCTACTTTTTACCATCGCAAAATGTTCAGCACATGCGAAAACCCTAAATAGCGTTGAAACGGTACCGATATGTCTAAAAACGGACGTGTTCTGCAAACACAAAAAAGAGTTCTGAAAACCGGCCAATAAAACACGATCTGGGCGCACGCAATAAATTTGCATGTGACAGAGTCAAGAAACCAATCACAGAACGCCGGTCGCCAGATATTCAGCGTAGGAAACCTATAAAATACCAAGCGGGTATGCGAAGTCGTCATTCGGGAACTCGCACATGACGACGATATGAGTCTTCCTAGGAAAGTTCTCGGTGAATTGATAAAACTCTATTACCAAAATGGGATGAACGCTGCGGAAGCCTTGCGTGTGTATCGCCGCAATCATCGACAACGACGCGGCCCATGTAATCTGCAAGCTCTGCGTGATTTAGTGCGGAAATTCGAAGATATAGTCTGCACCTGTGACAAACAGCACTCCGGACGGCCAACTGTTTCTGAGAACGTTGTCATGGAAGTGCACCATACAGTGACTGCAGGACACACAGAAACCGAAAGAGGCATAGCGCGCGTGTTGGATATTCCGAACTCAACGGTCCGCAAGCTCTTGCGCTCGGTACTTCACATGTTTCCCTATCGGTTCCAGCGCGTCCAGATGTTGGAGCCGGGTGACACACAACAACGTCTGGACTTCGCAAATGCATTTTTGTTACGATATGATGCGGATAACGACTGGCCACTTCGCATACTATGGACGGACGAGACGCATTTCACCTTAAATGGCAGCATTAACACAAAGAATTTTTGCACTGGGGAGAGACGAATCCTCATGCTGTGGCGCCAGTACCATTATTTGATGCCAAAGTGACTGCGTGGTGCGGCATTACAGCTACATTTGTTCTGGGCCCGTTCTGAAAAATTATGCTGAAAAATTATGTCTTACCGGAGTTGCGTCGGCTGAATGCACTCAATGACATTGTTTGGATGCAAGATGGCGCACCTCCACATATAGCGAGGTCAGTTAAAATGCTCCTGGATCAACATTTTGGTGATCGCATCATCTCACGCTATTATCCTTTTCCGTTGCCTGCGCGATCCCCAGATCTGACGCCTATGGATTTCTGGTTTTGGGGCTATCTCAAATCCAGAGTTTATCTGTGCAATCCTCAAACATTGTCGGACTTAAAGGATTCTATACGGCGTGAGATTGGAAACATCCCTCGTGCCATGTTGCGTGCAGCGACATTGTCCACCGTCTCCCGCATGCAATGCGTAATTGCCTGTGATGGCACTCATGTGGAAAATGTTTGAAATTAATAAAGATTTTTTTCTCTATGTGTTCTCATCATTGAGCAGTGTCTTGTCTCTGTCGTATGCATTATTCCTCCGTGCGCCTTGAAGAACTGTTTGTAGGTGTATAACACGTCGGTTTTCGGACATATCGGTACCGTTTCAACGCTATTCAGGGTTTTCGCATGTGCTGAACATTTTGCGATGGTAAAAAGTAGGCGTTGCCATTCGAAAATTTAGAGTTTCAGTCACTATAACTGTAACCGCGAGGGCCACTGTGTTGCCATTCACAGAATCTCGAGCGCATATTTCAAAAGAACTATATTTGAAGTATCATCTTGATCGGTTAAATAGAATGCTCTCTAGAAGTGCAGATGTTGGCAAAGTTTTTTTATAATCACCCTGTATACATACATACATACATATATATATATATATATATATATATATATATATATATATATATATATATATATATATATATATATATATATATATATATATATATATATATATATATATATATATATATATATATATACCCTTGTGTGTGTGTGTGTGTGTACAGATAAATCAACATTCAACGATGAAAACGAAGCTTTCACCGGTATTTGTAACAAATAAATATTTTTAACATTTGTTGAACACAATATCAGTTTCTGCAGTCTCTAAATAAATCTCTAAATAATAGGTTTCACAATACTATAGATTCATTTTATTTAAGTATTTCAATCAATACATTTCTTTTAAGCAAAAAAAAAAATTAAAAGATTTTTACAAGGCTTTACAGTCACATTCTCTTAAAATGTAAGTGACATATTTGAAACTAATCATAAATAATTTCTGTTTTTATTCCCTAGAGATATTTTCGATTTTGAAGAAGTATGTAGCAAATTATCTATAACTTATTTCGATTTTATAGTACTAATTTTGCTGTCTACGCTGTTAAGTTCTTTGAATGACAGATAATTACTAACCCTCATGCATTACATTTTTTTCATGAAATGCAGCGTATTTAATACAAGAATCAATAGCATGCGAAAATGAAAGGTATAATAATAATGTCCATAAATTTTGAGAAAATTACAGTGGAAGATGATCCTTGCACTGTTATTCCAAAACTTCATGAGAAAAATAAATATCTGATTTCTTTTCAATTTAATAACTCGCATTGCGTTAAAATTAATATCAAGATTCTGTAGGAAGTTTGATGACTTATGAACAATTACATACCAAAATATTTTAAATTTGTGCTTCTTGTGTTGTTTCCAATTTTGTACATTGTTAATAATCTTTGTCATTAAAAATTCATTATTTTCTTATTTCATTGAAAAAAAAACAAGTTTAGCAACATTTGCTTTCTTTATAAATAAAAAAAACATATTTTTGAAATACACAAAAACACGTCTGATTTTAATTTTGATGTAGATATTTGTTCTCTTTTTGCTTCTTAATAAATTTAAAATAATTTAAACTAAATTTCCCAAGTGTTGTACTAAATATCAACATTTGTTAATACACCAACAGAATGAGAGATAGAATGCCCAAAATAAGATTAATTAATTTTCATTAATTTTGTTATTTTTCCCTTGGCAGATTGTGTCTGATATTATAAGAAGTTTTCCTGTAAAGGTATGTGCATTTATCAATTATTTAAATCATATATAATTGCATATACTTATCAGTAAATAATTTGATCAATTTTATGAAAAGGAATTTGTATATTCAGGAGCAATGCAATCAAATACCACTCATAATTTAAAGGAATATATTGTAACCAACTACAAAAAGAAAAAGTAACTATAAAATTATTCCAATAGTATGTTTGCTGAGAAGTTAAAAAAGAAATAGATAACATAATGAAAATCTCTTAACCTTCATTCTCTTAACCTTCTTCTTACTTTTTATTATTTATTTAATGATTTATTTAATTCTTAAATGTTTCATTGCATTAAAAAATTTTTGTAACACGATAAAATATATAAATACTGAAATTTATATTGGCTTCATTCGCGTTTTTCTAATTCATTTAGAAAGCAATGATTCTAACTTAACATTTTTAATTTACGATAAGAAAAAAAAATGTGTGTATAATAAGAATTCAAGGGTTTTCTACAAAAAGGATTGTTATCCCATTTTCTTAACATTCTTTATAATGAAATATTGCATTGCATCAGAGTATTTTGCTTTCTTTTCCCTGTTGCTCCATTATTTCATCGAAAAATAATTTTCACTTATAGAAGTAAACTGAAATCATTCACTATGCATATCATTCGTTTTCATTATAATAAAAACTCATTGGAAAGTATCAAAAGTATTCCTTTAATAAATAAAGTGCAGAAGTTTTTTGAAGCATTAAATTTCACTTAAATTTACTTTTGCAATTATGAAAACGAAACCGAATATTCAAACATTAATTACGTTTCATTATTACCATGTGCACTTTTCATTACTAGTAGTATTTCTTGGTATCGAATTTAAGAATTTAAAATGCAAAGGTATGTATCTCAATTAATATTTATCAAATTATTGTGATCAAGTGAATCTAAGATTCTT
Source organism: Latrodectus hesperus (assembly GCA_037975125.1). Taxonomy (NCBI): domain Eukaryota; kingdom Metazoa; phylum Arthropoda; class Arachnida; order Araneae; family Theridiidae; genus Latrodectus; species Latrodectus hesperus. Next base: position 12,458,804 of record CM075853.1, read on the forward strand.
TAATAAAACTTTAAACTTAATTAATGATGTATATAAGCAAATATTTAAAAATAATATTAATTTTTTATAAAAGTACAGCGAGCAAAAATCATTAATTGCAAATATATTTTAATGTAAACCCCAAATTCATATAGAATTTTATAAAAGTAAAAACCTTTGATACCTTAATGTTTATTTTATTTCTAGAAAAGTCCTTACTTTCATTTTTAAGAAAGTTGGCAATGAAAGAAATTGACTTATCCTTATTTAAAATCCTTTTCATTTAATAAATAATTATTCAATATCGGATAAAATAAATGTGGCTCCAGAATTATTTTTTATCACAAAAATTCTGTTATCTGTCTATAATTTCCTGTAAAAAGAAATATTCTTGTATAAAGAAATTTTGTACTTTTTTTAAATCACAAATTTCTTTTTTATCTTTTAGTCTTGAAACGCGAATTGGATTATTTTTTGCTTCCCTAATCTATAAACTTTCATCATTTGCATCCTAACATATGTACCCCTGTTTTTGTTTTTCAAAAGCATTGAAAATATCATCTTTAATTTTATCAAGAACATAAAATACATCCAATACTGTATGTACTTATAAATTTCATATATAGCAGATATGTAGAGCCATTGAATATGCTTAGACATATATGTGATTAATTTTCGTCTCTGCATAATACTTATAGAACATTTGAGTAAGTTTCTCAAGAAGATATATGGATTAGCGGGTTTTCAAAGCTGTTCTGGAAATATTATCATTCATATTTATGTAAAAAATCTGATTTATTCTTTATAATTTTAATTAAAATCTTCGTATAATTTAGTAGTACTAATTATATTTATTGATAATTTGTATTTTATCAAATAAATATAATTTGTATTAAACATAAAGTGTTACGTAATGAATAATATATAAATTCAGCTCTAAGCAATCAAGTTGATTTAACAAGTGTCTCATTGAGGTAATTTTCTTTCAAAATTAATTTGATGGTAGAATTTAAAAAAATCACAAATGCATTATATAGAAACTTCATCCATACCTCATGTAATAATTAAAGTCATGTTATTTACAATTCCAAAAGAACCAAAAGACATACAATCGTCAACATGAAAAATATGGATTTGTTATTTTCATTTAATTAATAATTAAAAATTATAACTAAAAATAACATTTTTCTATTATTATTATTCTATTATTTAAAATATATAAAATGTATAAAAATTCAAAAAAATATGCAAAAAAAATATCATGAGAAATATGTGGAAGGATTTCTCTTTGATATTTCATTTTATGCTTGATATTTAATTATATGCATTTATTTACAGTCAAAAAAATTCTTTTTGAATATTAATCACGCAATGAAAATGAAACTGGCCACACGATAATTGAATATATGTTAATGAATTCTCAAGAATAGCTTTGCTATAAGTAAATGTTGAACATTTATTGTTTATAAATAATGTTGAACATTTATTTATACATTATAGATTATCTAATTGATAATTATTAAATTAATAATTTCATTAATTTTGAAATATTTTTTAATTAAGGAAAATATTTACTTACAACACAGAACATTATGATTTCCATAATTTTTCTTAAAATTTATGGAATTTGAATATAATAATACTAAATTGGTTTTAAAATACTAAATGACTAAAAATTTTACGAAATTCTATAATTCCTGAGAAATTAAGTAATGTCAAAAATAAAGAAAATTTACAATTGAAATTCTTCTTACTTAGCATGTTGTTAATATCATACACATTTAAAACTAAATAAATTTGTATTGAATAAGTATAAAAATAAGAGTCTTGTAAATCAAATAAATCGCAATTAAATTAACATTTCAACAGTTTGTTTTTAAGAATTTATACGAAAACAAATATTATTTCTTTAGTTATTAATTTAATTTTACAAAACAATCAAATAAATAATTTGAAAAGAGGTTTTTGTATTATCAGTATATCGTAAATACAAATAGCTTTTGGATTCAGATTCTGACTATTATTCCTCAAAAAAAATTAAAATAATCAGCAAAGCATTAAAGTTCCATCATTATTATTGGAATATTTTTTTCTTTAAATTTAGATTTTATGATGAAAAATTCTTACATTCTTTACAATTTTCACATTTTTTAAGTTTATTTAATGACCTCTTACATGTAGCAAACCATTGATGAAATGTGTTATTAAGTTTATAAAATGATATTTAAAATTGAATTTACCTCACGCAAGAATTAATAATATCTGTTACAAGATATTTTAACTAAATATATTTTAATGTTATATATAATACATATATCCCATTTTTTATAAATAAATTTTAACTTGGTGTAAATAATATTATGAAATTTTAATGAGAGTCATTCCTAAAAAATTTTTCCATTGTCAAAAAAATTATTATATTTATTATTATGTATTTACATAATTTTGAAGTCACGGTAACCTAGTTGTTGCGGCATCTACCTTTTACTAGTCGGACCTCGCCTTCCTTCAGGAAGAGCGGGGTTAGACTCCCAATGCCACGAAAGACCAATCCAGTACATGCGATACACGTGCTCGTTTATTTAGCGGATTAGGAAATCCTGTGGTCGCTCTTTGAGCACCTATGGCTGCAATGGTATACAAAAAATTTACTTCCCCTCCACAGAAATGTCAAAATTGAGAGATTAGTCTTTTGTTAGTGCCATCTATCAGAACAATTTACAACAAATTCATACGTTTACCTTCATGTTGCTCTGATTAATAGAAATAAACGCCCTATGACTTAAATTCACATAGCCATCAATATAGTGAGCGTGCTTGTCTAAGTGTAGTAAGTAACAGCAAAAACATCATAAAATTTGATTGCTCAGTTACCAAAAAAAAACTTATATACCCCTTGCTTTTTACATTTTTGTAGCCTTATATTACCAAATGTCCCTTTATTCGTTATTTAAATTAACTTATATTGGTATATAATATTTAAAAACTTGAAAATATGTCAAATATCTTTTAACTGAAACTCTTAACTCTCATTAAAAAACTCTTAGCAAATCTAAATTTTTCTGCTATTTCATACAAAATTTAATATTTCTTTATAATATTATTCGTAAATAATTTTTATAAAGTAAAATCATACATCTTTTTATTTAATATATTTCTAGTTATAATATTAGTAATTTTTCATTCCATATTCTAAAATAAGGTCTATGTGTAATAAGAGTTCATTTTTACCTTTTTGTTTGGTGCCACAAAGCTCTCTATAGTTTCTTCATATTAGTTAATTTCTGATTCTAAAATTGTTGCTGTATAATCTATTAAATATATTGTTATGTAGGTAAATTTTACAGATTGAGATATTTTTATACTTTGTCAGTAAAAACACGTAAAATTAACATCCATTATAATATCCAAACATAACTTGGAATTTGAGTATTGAATATTGACAAAAATACAATATATTTGCACTCGTATGACCTCATAAAATCTTAAATTATTTCATTAAAGCAATATCATTTATTAAAAACATGTTTAGTTTCAAGTTTATATAAAACTTTTTCAATCAATAAAAGTTTTTTTTGAAATTCTATTTACTGCTTATGCAAAGTCACAAGAGTTTTTTTTTAATTAAAAAATATCAGACTAGTACGCTTATGAAAAGTCACAAGAGTATATTTTTTAATTAAATAATATTATACTAGTATGGTTTAATATGATAAATTTAGAAGGGAGCTATTACAAACATTCAACAGACACTGGATTGACATTCTGAAAGCCATTAATGTTTTTGTAGCGTGTATATTTCATAAAAATGTGCACATTTCACATATTAGTAATATGATACATTTAGAAACTTTTTTCTCATATACTGAAAGACTCGTCTCAAATGATATGAAATGTTATTGATTTTAGGTATTTTCCCTTATCTCACCTTTCACGCTGTTAGATTACTTTAAAGAGGTATGAGATTTCCCGATTAATGCTTCCACTGCATATTTTAGGAAATATTTTAGAATTATACATACATAGTGATGAAAACAAATACATACATATATATATATATATATATATATATATATATATATATATATATATATATATATATATATATATATATATATATATATATATATGTGTGTGTGTGTGTGTGTGTGTGTGTGTGTGTGTGTGTGTGTGTGTGTGTGTGTGTGTGTGTGTGTGTGTGTGTGTGTGTGTGTGTGTGTGTGTATATACATATATAATAGATAGATAAATAATTTTAAATAAAAATATCATTTGTTTTACTAAATTACAAATTTTTAAGTAAACTAATTAACAAAGTATAATTTACATAATATAAATTTTTTAATGATTATAAATTTAATTTAAAAACACCTACCGTTATTTTTAAACTTCTATCTATTGCATTATATGCAAAGAATGTTAAGAAATCATAAAATATTTATTCATGTTATGTAACAATTCCATTTGAGTATATTGAAACGGTTAGTTGGTATTATTTGTCATGTTAAAAACGTACCACTGTATTGCACAAAATCCAGTCCAATTTGCTCTCAAATTTTACATGTTATTGTGACATAATATCAAATGAAGTGGTTGTATTACTGATTCATTTATTTCATTGTATGTTAATGCCTAATCTCATTCAACCGAATTTGTAAATATCATGTTTCGTTAGAAATAATACATTTTGTATAAAAACAAAATGTATTTTCCTAATCCCATCCAAGAAATACAGGATAGATCCATACAATAAATATAAGGTATAGAAAATATATATTATTTTCTATAAAAAGAGAGTATATTATATTATTTTATTCCAATACAGGATGACTGTGACAAATATTTAGAAGGAATGTCAAATCAAGAAACGATTCCACTTACTGTACAGGTTATTTACAAAGTTAATTTAATGCATGATAAAGTAATATGTTCCGAGTCCTATCTACAATTTGATTCATCTTAATAAATATTGAATTGATTGGATTTAACTTGTAAATAAATAGATTAAACAAATTTTTGCAAGTATTCTATAATAAATTTTCTGAGTTGGATGGTATAATTTATTAAATATATTTGGATTTTTAGATTTTATGTGTATATCTGAAAATACAAACCATAATTCTTAACCCAGAAAAAATGGTTTATATCATCTTGTGTAGTGTAATTTAAAACAAAACTTTAAATACGTATTAGTAAATTTTTAAATAATATATTGAAATTGTTATTATTTTTAATTTTTAATGTTACTTTCTAATAAAATTTAACAATAATTAAGAGTTTAACAGTTATTTTTAAATTATTATTTCCAGATTTAAATTATATTACATTTTAAAACAATAATTCAAAGTAAATATAATTAAAAATAACGCATATCTGTCATAAAACAACAACATCTAAACACAACTCTCATCATTTTTTTCAAAGATTAATGTCTTTGAAATATTTTCTGTTTAGTTTTATTGCTTGTAAAATGTTTAATTATTTTACAAAAATGTAAGAGTATTTATTATGAATAAAATTAATTTAAATCCAGGAATACTTTTTGTAAGTAATGGATCATATTTACACGTCAAAAGTTATTCACAGATCCTGATGGGCAAACATGTATGCAGAAGCTCAACATCCGGCATTAATTGTTCAAATGGGGCTTGAATTAAATTTTTGATATCCATTTTGAAAAGAGCTGTGCTTTAATTAAGACCGGAAGTCATTTTATTTTAGCTCTTACAATAGTGTAAGCACTAGTCTGTTGTATTATATTTTAATATGCTCCATATGATTTGCTTACTGATAACATTCTTCATAATTAATGAAGAAGGAGGAAAACAAATAAGAAGGGTATAGAAGTCACAAACCAAATTAAACTCAGGCGTTAAATCCCATAGTAGTATATGCAAATGTTAGAATATCAGCAGTCATCTCACTTTGTTTAAAAGTAGCAATGAATAAAGCCATGAAGTCTTCAGCATAAAGGACTAATTCTAAGATATTTTGATGTCCATTGTGTAAATTCTAATTTTTTTATTGAAAACTGGTTAATAGATCTAATGGGGTAGGGACTTAGGAGTATTACAAAGCAGAACAATTTAGATTTCACCCATATAAACGTTCATGTAAATGTTTGCAGCATCTATTTTCTATTGTTCAACAATAACTAGAATCGAGCATGGGACACTTAACATTAAATAATGATGTCGTATTGATTTTTTTTTTGTACTCAAATATATAATTATTGGAGATAGTTTTAAGTATCTTTTCTTGATCCATTAATTAACCTCTTCATTAATAAAATTTATTCAAATTAGTTTATAAAATTTGAATATTTAAAAACATCTTGAATATTCTTTCTTTCAATATTTGCTTAGTTGCTTATTATTTTGGACTGTCTTTTCTTAAAATTAATTCAAAGTATTTGTCAAAATTATATAAAAATTGATTCAAGAGTTTGATTATGATAAAACATAACATTTTAAAGCTTTCCTGTGAATTATTTAATTTGAGAAATAAATACTGAGTACACTCATAATAAATGTTTGTATAGCTATTTTCAAAAAGCAAATTTAAATATTTAATTAAAATATTTTATTTTTATTATCTTTAATAGATGATGTTTTTTTTCAGAAATATTAATGAATATATAATCGTTTTAAATAATATGAAAAAAGTATTAAAATATTTATTACGAAGAAAAATTCACAGAGATATTTTGAAAATACGAGAATTTTTTTATCAGCTGAGAGAATCCAATAAATAACTCAGTGTGATTTCTACTATTATTCTAACACTTCTAAGCCTTATTTTCTTGAGTAGTTAATTTTTACATTTTGAATGGAAAAATGCTCTATTTATGTAATTAATAAATCTTTAAATACAAAAACATCATTTTTATATAGCATGACTAATTATTATAGTATTCATTCTTTTAAACGACTAAGTGAACTAATTCATTTCAGAATAACAAAATTAAAGCAAAGTATCGATTTTTAACTTATTTGAGCAAGTTAAATTTTCTGAAAGACATATCATGAAAATTATCATTCCCATAGAATACACAATTTTTACGATTTTATTTCATTATTTTTAAGATTAGGAAAACGTAAGATATTAAATGAATTTACAAAATGAACGTTGATGCACATTTTCATTTTCTAGAGCACTGTCAATCAGATTTTACTACATTTAAAATAATGTTTTCGTGGTAGAAAACCATTATCGGAATGACTCCTCGTAACAAAGCAATTTAAATTGCCAAGCTTTAAACAAAACAGAAAACTCAAATTGTATGCTTTTATTTTGAAATGATCTAAAAATAATGTAGAAATATAATTCAATTTCAATTCACAGAATAAAACAGAGTAAAAAATGAAAATTTAAATTTCTCTTGCTCGATTTAGATCTTTCATTCTTAAAATTGCTTTACTTCAAGTGAATAAAAATATCTTTTAATGAGATTTGAAGCATTACTATTGAATCATGTTTAAGTTTCTTTTGAAAGATTAAGGTAATGGTTCCCCATATTTGAAGAGGAAACTTTTGGTTCAATATAAAATGTATGTAAATTGTTCGTTTCCTCACCAAAAGTTTTATATTCTTTTAATTTGATGATTGGTGGTGAATGTTTAGGCAAATTCTCAGTATTTCTTATGAAATTTCTTGATAGCTTTCTCAGAATATACTCATCAACTAAATATTTTTATTACTTGGGTGGACAAAATGAAATGCTTCCTAATATTTTAAGCGTTAAAATGCATTATCAATATTTGATGTTAAAATATTTTGATTACAAAATTACTATTATTCAGTTTTCTTTCCAGTGAGCTTCATGAGGCACTGTTTAAATCTGTATTTTTTACAAAGTAACTGTATGAAAAATGTATTAGATAATAATTTAAAAATGTGTGTGTGTGTTTTAAAAGCAATCGGAAGCAGATTCATTGGTTTAAATACGGATTTTAATTAATATACTTATATATATATATATATATATATATATATATATATATATATATATATATATATATATATATATATATATATATATATATATATATATTATTATATATATATATATATATATATATATATATATATATATATATATATATATATATATATATATATGTATATATATATATATATATATATATATATATATATATATATATATATATATATATATATATATATATATATATATATATATATATATATATATATATATATATATTTGATTTTGAATTGTTAATTAGAATAGTTGGCAGTTGCATAGTATTTTCCGCTTGGGTTGAAAAAAATAGAGTTTTATAATTACTTTTATTTTGCGTTAAGTCACCATAAACCTTTTCAGTACACAAATGTAATTCTTAAAGTTCTTTCCAAAAACGGTAAATTTGAGAAGTCCATTTAATTAATGTACGTTAAATTATAAGAAAATATTTTTATAGCTTCATATCATTTATTGCTTACAAACATATGATAATATCAGACTTGGGTTATCTTAAAATTTAATAAAGGAGACTGATTAATTTGAGAACAGAGTAAATTGTGTGCGTAAATCACAAACATTAAACAATATGAATCAAAACCATTAAGTTTTTAAATTGTAAGTATGTTAGAATTTTTTCCGAGATATGCTGTGATGTCCAACACACGAATCATTTCCTGTTATAATAACATTACTCTATGTTTACTTATTCGAAGGAAAAGTAAAATCGTATTTTCCTTGCTTAATTTATAAGAAAATAATTATTAAATTTTGATGATGCGAAATATATTAAGCATAAACATAGAGATTTTATCTGGTATACGTTTGTGCAAATCCATCGCTGGTGCTCGACTTAACTGGGGTTCATGATGTCATGCGTCTGATCTAGCTGCTGCTAAATCTCGGAAGGATTGGAAACTACAGCAACAAGCATAGAGAAGAAAAAATATTTCAAGTGCAAAAATTTTCTCTTTTTTTCTCAAAATACCTATAAGTAGAGGGTGTGGATTGATAAATTAAAAACAATTGTTTCTAGAGAGAGTGTTTAAATTAAATATTTTGTAGTTCTCCTGTTAAACATACATTTTTCTTGTCACTTACACTTTCAAGTATCCCTACAGTTTAAATCTGTTAACTGCACAATTATTTTATGAGATGCCTAATCGCTTTTAAATCAGGAATTGCCTTTCTGTCATCTTTTCTCTTCTAATAAGAATGGTATGTATCGAATAAAAGTAAAAAAATCATTTTGCTGCAAGTGTATGAATTCACTTACAGCATGATCGTTGCCTATCGATTGTATGGTTTATCATTTTTTTTCATAGTCCCACTAGAGAGTACTGAACTAAATATAAACCAGTGATATAAGAATACTAAATTAATGGGTTGATGGTTCATATATAACTGCGTACTTGATCTCAATGCCCTTAATTATAAGTGCATAAGAGGACAAATACATTGGTAGACCAACCTTGAAAATCTCTAAAACCAAATCATAGACCATTAGTTAGATAAAACATTTTTTCGTGGTACATCTAATAGCCGCATTTAAAGTGTAAGAACATTTTTAATACCATGGACAATCAACATTGTTATCTGTAGCACCCTTGACAACGTAGAGTAGAATATATTATTTTCATACAAGCTCTCAATTCTATGTGAAAATTTAAATTTATGTATTAAATATAACTGTAGGTACTCTGCTCCTAATGTAGTCATATTAATCGATATTGGTTCATGATACTTAAATCTCGTAATTAAAAATTATATACATATATATATATATATATATATATATATATATATATATATATATATATATATATATATATATATATATATATATATATATATATATATATATATATATATATATATATATATATATATATATATATATATATATATATATATATAATAAATAATAAAGAACTATCTATATCCTGGTACTTTACTTACTCAAATATTAACTACACAGAATCCTAAGGAATAATGAAAACTATTAATAATTACAATTTAAAATTAACGATTAGTTTCACAAATTTATCTATAAACTTATTGTTAAATTAATTTAATTTTTATGTATAGCAAGTTTCATATTAAATATTATTAATTCACATATTTTAGAAAATTTGCTGTAAAATGTTTGAAAAAATAATTTACCAATTCCACCAAATGTATTATTATTGTCTTAAGAAATATATAAGAAAATTGAAATTTTATAGTTCATATCAATACTCTTTTACCTTACGACAACCTGTTATTTCCTACAATCAGGAATTGTGAAATCATTAATTCAATATTAAATTGGTAGGAATATACAATTTTAAATAGCGCTTTAATGCATTACAAAGCTATACTTTAAAAGTGCGCATGTATTTTGAGTTAATATACTTTTAGATACAATAATTAAGCATTTATAAATTATGTTAAGATTAAGCTTCATTAAGAAAAATACTGCAAAATTTTCTTGAATATCTATGTTAAAAGATTTTTACATGCTGCATTAGAGAAAAGAAGTCTAGTTAGTAACCACCTATGCATGTAAAACTCTCTTTAGCACCCACACATTAATATTTTCTATGATACTAAATATCAAGAATAGCTCTTTTCTAAAAACTGTTTTTTTAAATCAATAAACAATGTTAAAAATATTGTTTAGGAACAAATTAACGCAACTATATTCATGTTTGGTTCACATTTATTTTTGTTTTTTAAATCATGTCCTATATTTTCTCTAATATTTATTTACATATTTCTCTTACAATGTAAGAAAATATAAAAATAATTGTAAATTCTATATATTCTTAAAAATAAAGTTTGTGAATTAGTTAAAAATAAAGTTTATGCGAGAGTTATAGAGAAAGAAACACACACATTTGAAAAACTGTTATTAGAATACATAAAAATTAAAATTAGAACTCGCCGACACGTGGTATTTTTTAGCAAAAAATGACTGTTTTTTGAATTCAGAAACTATTAAAGGGATCTTGTTTAATAATCCATTAACACTTTTTTAAAATTAATAGTGGATAAAATAGTCGAATACAAAAATTTATAATTTCTTTCCCTTGAATACATAATTTAATATTAATTAAGAGATTTTCTTGATTTTAAAATTATGCACTAATACTTATATAAATTGCTTAAAATCAAACAAATTTATTACAAAATTATTCCCTAGAATTTTCCCTTAGAATAGGGAACAAATTCAAACAGTCTTCATAAATTGACTTCCTTTATAAAATACAACCTAAATATTTTATTACGTTCTTTTTAGAAATATTTCTAAATACATGTTTTATTCATTTTTTCCATCAGGGTAGAAATTGAATGAAATATGAAATACAATTTTGAATCTTTATTTGTATTTTTTATTAACATAAGGTTGAATTATTTCCAATAGGTAATATAATAAGCATTAAAAATATATAAAAAAATCAGTACACAGAAATGTGTATTTTATTTCTTTCTATAATGTACTGATATTCTCCTTCACTACATTTTCCCATTTCTAGAGATAGATTTTCTTCCTCCTGAATTCCCAAAAATAATGGGCAACTCTAGTGCAGTGAAGAAAAAAATCTTTTGCTTGTATCGAATTTTTGTTGATATATTTTGAATATAAGATTGATAACTGCATACAAACTTGGATCAGCACGATTTAAAAAACAACAACTTTTTTGAGTATAAAATAACATACATATCTACAATGCTTTGCGTTATGTATATATGTATATATTTCTTGGATATTTCCCTTTCTTTCCAATTTTTAAAATATTTCATATAAATTAAGATTTATTTCTATGCATATAAATGCGCACAAATGATTAACAAAACTATTCTGTGAAAAATATATAGATTACTTTCCAGATTTTTTACCTGAAACACTCATTATTTCTGTTGCTCATATTTATAAATCATTACTGAATTTCTTAAAATGCATTTGTTTTTATCACTAAGAATGTTAATTATATGCTTGTAATTTACTAAAATAATTTTTCATAAAAAAGTTAACAAGATAATCCTTTTCGAATAATATAAACAATATAAAATGACTTAATGTGTTGGAAATTTATATACATAATTTAAAAAACTATACCATATTACTTTTTAACTTGTGTAAATAACAATTTGATATATATATATATATATATATATATATACATATATTGTAAGTAATTAATAGATCTGGTTGGTATTGTAAGATTATTTCTTTCATTTGAGTATGAGTAAAGTAAGAAATTAATGAATTTATTCTAGAATATTTAACACCCTAAACTTAACCCTGATGTATGTTTTAAAATAAAAGGCTTTTATATATATCTCTCGGTGACTTTGGAATTGAGCAATTTCTTTAAAAATCATAAAGTTTACTGAACGATCTAGAAATTGGATTATGATTAAATTAATAAGTAGAATTAATATAATCTGAGGCCAACAAGTTATAAAAAACTTTCGCTTTAAATAAATTTTATGTGTTTAGAATTTATATATTTTTTCATATGTTATGTTTAATTTGTTTTAAATAATAATGCATTTCGTTACAGAGTTCAATATTTTTCATATTTCAACCATTTTATCAAATAGACACATACTGATTGTTATAAAATACTCGGTATATAATTTTTTTAAATTTTGACGAAGATAACTAGATTTGAAAATGTAAAGGAAAGTGAGAAAAATAAAATAATCACTTTTGTATTAATACAGGATATTATTGATAATAACTAAATAATTGAGAAGCACACTTAAATTAAAATGAATAAGTTATTTTGATTTAGTTATGCTCTTCAATCCTATCTAATGTTTTTTGAAAGTAAAAATTGTTTTCTTCATAATGGATACGTTTGTGGATGGAAAGTAGTGAAATTCTGTTGAAATCAACAAAACTCACTCTAAAGTTTCAAAAACTTAATTTCCTATTGAATTAGTGATATCATTACATATCATATGTGCTCATAAGTATATTCCCAGTGTTATTTGTTATAAAAACATTTTTTGAAAAAAAAATTGTTTATCCTATTTGAATTTACCAGGTGTATGCATATCAAATGAAACGATTGCTAACAGATGTCACCACGCATATATTCAAACATTACGAAACCGTGATACGTTATTTTTTATAGTTTGACCTTTGATACTTACGGTTTAGTTTATATTTGAAAGAGTTTCAGTGTGGATTGTGTTTTGCTTATTGTTTTGAAAATGTCAAATTTTAGATTTCCGACCACGATTTCCGGTCAGCCCTAATTTTTTGTTTCCCTCTGAAAAAAAAAATGCAGCCGAATCGCCTCAAATGCTTGTAGAAGCATACGGTGACAATGCTCTGAGCCACGCGCAGTGTTACAGGTGTTTGAAAAGTTTCAAAATGGTAATTTCGAATTGCAAAACTAGAAGCGCGTCAGGCCAGCATAAAAAAATTGAAGATGGTGAATTCCAAGCATTTCTTGATGAAGATGGTGATCAAACACAAGAACATCTTGTAGAACAATTGAATGTTGGCCAGAGCCCCGTTTTCCGCCGTCTCAAAGTAATGGGCAAGATAATAAAGGTCGGTAGATGGTTATCACACTAGCTAACGTCAGTAGGAAACCGAAAATTCATGTGCGAAATGTTACTTGACTGTACAGACGCAAGTCATATCTCCATCATATTGAGACAAGAGATGAAAAATGGATTTATTTTGAGAATCACAAGCGTAATCAATCATATGATAACCCCGGATTGCCGTTCAAACCGATCGCAATGCCGAATCGCTTCGGCCGCAGAACAAAATTGTGTATTTTCTGGGATCAGGAGGGGCCAATCTATTATGAACTTCTCAAACCCATCGAAACCGTTAATACTGATCGCTACTATCTACAATTACTTGATTTGAACGATGCTATACTGGAGAAACTTGAGCAATACAAGAAACGACAGCACAAAGGGATTTTCCTTGAAAACGCACCGTGCTAAACCTACGAAGGATACCGTTAACGCGCACGTCTGGGAGCCCATAGCGCATGCGGTTTATTTGTTAAACTTGGCACCTTTTGATTTCCACCTATTTGCATCATTAGGAAATGCATTGGCTAACGAGCGCTGCACTTCTTGTGAAAAATTCAAATCTTGGCTTGATGACTGAAAGATGGGAAAAGTGTGTAGCTAGTGATGGATATTATTTCAAATAAAGAAATACTAAGAGTTCTCTCAAATTTATTGTGTTTTTTTAGCCATCGTCTCATTTCATTTCCACCTGGTATTAAAGCCTGCATACACCTGGTATTAAGCATACACCTGGTATTAAAGATAACTGGGTACATATATATATATATATATATATATATATATATATATATATATATAATAGAATGTTTCAAGCAATTTTATACCAGAGAGATATTTGGATATTAATTATCTCTTTGTTGTTTCTGTGCATAACCAAAGATTTACCTACATAGTAAAAGCCAACCACCAATGGTTTCACTGAATGTTTTTTTCAAATTCATAGATATCCAGTATGATAATTTACAGGTCGAAAATTCATTCTCTCACTGCGAAATCTTTATAACTATTGTTTAAGCGATAAGTGATATTATTGCTGAAAATAATCGTTAATTATTCATTTATGTGTATATACCCATAATTGAATATAACCTTTTTCTTTAAATTGATTTAAAATAATAGAATATGTGATATTTTTTGCAAATGCAAAATTTTAATATAAGAAATTAAGTAGCACTTCGAAGTAGCTTCAATATAATTTGAAATATGCATTTTAAGCTTAGGAGTATTTTTCTGTATTTTTCAGAACAAATGGCTCGTATTATGCAGTAAAACATCTCTGCAATGTATTTAAGAAAAAGACTTAACTCTATCAGCGTTAATAATACTCGTAAACTTTAGTACACAAAAGTCACACTCACTGATTTCAACTTCTTAAAATATCTTAAAAGTGACTTCACTGCTTTTTTACACAATATAAATGTTTATAAATGTACTTTTTGTCCCTTCTTGAATTCATTTCATTTAATTATACTATTTTATGTAAATTTGTTTTCACTCCACTTGAAAATAGTAAATTTGTCTTTTAAGTATGCTAAATATAAAACTATTTTACAATGTTTTTATAACTATTTTACATCCTTCTGAAACATTTTTCGAGAAAAATATACTTATATAAATTCCACTAGAGTACATTAAAAGAAATATTTATGGATATAATCTTTATATGCATGCTTTAATCTTAAAAATTTCAAAGAAAAAACAAATTACTATTCGTAAAATTAGTTTTTCTCCTAAGCATTACTTAAAATGTATTAAATGACGATGTGTTTAACACATGTAAAAAAATGTTAGCTCTATATTATTTCCCTTTTTATTACGGTTGGTTTAATTTCATATTATTTTCAACTGTTTCCAACAACTTTACATTATAAACTCTCCATTTTCATTTTTTTCTTTAAAAATAGCTTACGACTTCTTTAATCCGGCTATAGTTTTTTTTTCCTCTTTGGTATTAATTATTTCAGATGAAGCATTTTTGTAGTGTCTGGTTCATCAATATTAAAGATTTAAACACTCATTTATATGTTTACATTTTGTTAGTTTATTTATAATTAAAGGAAATACATATTAAAAGAAATAAAAAAGGCTTTTTAAAAATGTATGTTACAAAAGATCAAAATTAATAAAATTGATTTGAGTATGGTAGTGCATAAATGTTAGTAATTTTACCTATTTGAAACTTATTTATCCAAGCTATTTTATTTTTGTTGAGATATTTTAGTATTAATAACTCGTAAATATATTCATTGCTATAAGAAATTAAAAATAAATTATTTAGCAATTATAAAAGTTTACTACTTATAATAAAAATTGAAAATATAATTTAAAAAAACAGCTTTAATAAATCTTATTTTTTTGAAAAATAAATAGCAAAATTTATGTTGATGTAAACATGCATATTGCATTTTTTCCGAAATTTAATATCATTTAGCAAAATATGTTGCGTGAAATTATAAAAAAAAATTCTCAATTCATTGAATTCTCATCTCAGAGTTGGTTGATTGTTGCTTCAAAATTTAAAATCTTAAAAATTTTTTGTTTTGATTATAATATTATATCCCATAAAGATACTTTGTTTGATATATATTAAAATGTTTGATAATATAGCTAATATTACGCCAAATATCACATTTGTTCATTTAAATGACAACTTAATTTGTCTTTATAATTCAAAATATCACCACTAAATAAAACAATAATAACTTTTAAGACCATTAATAGGATTAAAAAAAATATTTTTTTTAATTTAAGATTTGTGTGTAATTTTCAGTACAGATCAAATTTTATAAATAATTTTTTATATTATTATTAATTTTTATTAAATATCATTGATTATTTTAACTTCTTGACTTCAAATTTCAAAAATATGCATGATATTTGTAACTAAAAATCAATTTTTTAAAGTCTGTTGACAGAACTTTTCTGATATTTATGATGCTATTTTTCTAGAATAAAATTTTTAAATTACGTGAAATACATTTTTTTAATTTTTAAAATAATAAATTTTCTATATAATCGTAACATATTTTAAAAATGTTTGCGGTAACTGTAGAATGCTTAGATTCATAATTAACCGATGAAAATGAAATTATACGATATGACTGATTTTTAAATTAAGAGCTGGATTACAAAATATTAGAGTTTCTAAGTAATTATTTATATTATCTAAACCATATCATATTTTAATTCAAATATTAACCTATTTTTAAAATAATAAATAAAACAAAAATTAAAATTTATTTTACTACAAAAAGTATATTTTTGGTGATGTATTGAAGCAATTAATTTTTTGATTCTTAAATATGAAATTAATATTTAAGTGATGACATGAAAATCACAAGGAATTATTCATGTATTATTCGATGATAAGCATGTGTTTATATTTTAACTTTCTTGAAACGGTGTGCAAACATGAAGGTATCTAGATTTATTTAATAATAATGCTGCATAAATAAAATACGAGTTCAAACAGTGTGAAGTTTCAAATTATATGTTCAGTGAAGACACACGAATTAATTGATAAATAAATTTAGAGCTTGATAAATACATTTTCTTTGATAATTGATGATTATCATAGAAATTTAAGAATGTAGAAATGTGAATAATATAGTGTGTTTATAAAAGTGCATTGCTGGAAATGATAATAAGGTATTAAATGTTGCTAATTAATGGAATTAGTTAATTGAACCATTTTGAATTTCATAAAGTCTCAAATTATATCATACATCATGGTAATGCTTTCTAATTTAAATTTTTTGTTTTTGCTAATGATTTGTCTGATTTCTTAAAACAGTTTTAATTATACTTTTTGATGAAAACTAATGTAATAAATTACATTAATGATGGGTTCTGTGACAAGTATTAATGAACATTGTGTCCAGTTATTTTGTATTGAATGCATTGATATGTTTAATTTAATCCTTACTTATTTGGGTACATATTTCTATACATAAGCGCTCTGATTTATAAATCTCTTAAAAATTAATTAATCCATTCATGTATTTCAGTCTAGAGTAATAAATATGAAAGTTTTGATTTGAGTACAAATTAAAAACTTCTAAAATAATATCACCTAAACTACATATCCGTCTCTAACAAAACTTTATTCAACAAAATTTAATTTAATATTTATTCCTTCAACCTAATCAAACTATCATTCATCACACACAATAACAGATTAGAAAATAAATAATGAATAGAAACCACATAATTTCAGAAAAAAATGATACATTTTTATTTGAAAAATAAATTATCTTACAAATGAAAATACGATTCAAATGATTTGAATCGTATAGTTAAAATTTTTAATATTAATGAAAGATGTAATTGAAACTCATTTATTAAATAGTAAAAATGTGAAAAATTACCAAAAAATATATTTTTTTATAAAATATACATTGCCAAAAAAATCAGCATTTTAAAAATTTTATCAGAGGTACAATTACTGAACTAAATACTAGTAACTTAGAATTTCTAAAGTAAAATACTTTGCTAAAAGGTACGAGTAAATTATACAATCGATGAAAAATTTGCAATTAATGATAAAGAAGTAAATGAATATTTCTGAATCAATTTTAAACTTTAAAAAAACTAGTCTGAATTTTAAAGTTTAAGTTAATTAATTTCAAGACCAAATCCCAAGAGTCATGTAAATTAAGTTTTTGATATATTGCCAACTAATAACTGTGTTAAAAAGTAAAAGTTAAGAATAAAAAGTTTAAAGCAACTAAAATTTCATACCTAAAATGTATTAAATTAAAAGAACTTTTGAGATGGTTTAAAATAAAGTTTGATATGACACATACTTTTATTAACCAAAATATTCTTTCAATGTTACTGCATTTGCAAACTGCAAATGATAAACCACAAAATATAACTTAATATTTCTATTATCTGTCAAACAAATTTATAAAATTATGCAAGTATAACATAAAAGCTTTCATTCAGTTCAATAATATTGTTTATTTTTTCGAACACAAATATTAATAACAACTCCTTTGAAAAATTTGTCAAATGAAAATTAAAAAGAAAACAATACAAAATTACAAAGTAATCTGCAAAATTACAAGCAATCAACAATTACAATTACAAAGCAAAATTACAACAATCAAAATGAAGATGTAATGAATTTTGGTATTTTGAATGTCTTAAACGTGTTAAGTAATTAAAATAATAGGGGAACCAATATTGATGATTTTATTAAAAAAATTTAGTGTGAAATAATTCACTGTGAAATAAATTTCCACCCTGTAAAATCATCTAAAGTGCAAATTTAAATGCAATGAGATTGCATTTAAATTTGTCTTAAACGTGTTAAGTAATTAAAATAATAGGGGAACCAATATTAACGATTTTATCAAAAAACCTTAGTGTGAAATGATTCACTATGAAATATATTTCCACCCTTTAAAATCATCTAAAGTGCAAATTTAAATGCAATGAGATTGTTTTTATATTTTTACTACTTAAAGTTAAATAATTATTAGTTTAGTATTTATAGTTCAATAAAAGATTTTAATAATACCAGTCTAAAAGTGATTAAACTATTTCTCTCAACTAAATATCGAAAATGATTTATTTAAGGACTTGAAAAACTTAAGACTATCTGAATTCATTAATGTTTAAAAACACTCAAATTACTTAAGGGAGTGTATTTCATTGTCATTGGAGTAATACATAAAATACTTTTTAAAACAATAGTAACTAAATTCTTCATTGAATAATAGATCACGTAAAAGTATAAGTTTATTAATAACTTTACGATAAAATTGAGATTATTATAATTATATAAAATATGCATAGCATAAAAATCGAGATTTTGACACAGTTATTCGTTGTAAGAAACAAGAGAAAGTAATTGTTAATTTGTACTAGAAAACATTTGATCAAATTTCAATGAAAGTTAAATTTGGATTAAAAGTCCAGGTAGTTTATATTTTGTAAAACATATAAGTACTGCTTAGATTGATTGATGAAATTATTTTACAATATAGAATTTAATCATAAGTAAATATTCTCAATATGATTACCTCAAAGAGATTTGAAAAGAGACAGATATAAATCTCATTAAAATGTTAAAACTAATCATTGTTGACGTGTCATCTAAGTACTCAAATATATGTATTAATATAACCAATTTACAATAACAAGGGAAATATATTTCACTTTCAAAATGTTCTTTTTAACCAACTCACCATAAAACTCAGATACATCAAAATTAGTTTTCAACATATTTATTTTAATTGCAAAATATCTTTTGAATGATTAAGCCAAGTAAGAGTAATTTAAATACAATTAATATGCCGACATTATTTTTTGATGAAATGTAAATATCCTGAAATTAACAAGTACATTTTAGCTTGATTACTATATGGTGTTATTTGTCATATATTTTAAAAAGTGAAGAAACGAAATCCATAAATTGTAAGATTTAGCTCATATCTTCACAAAATATTTCAATTCGATTAAATATTTAATTTAACTTGAAAAGTATAATTTGAACGTATAATTGAATTTAAAAATTAAATTTGAAAAGTCTGTACATGTTGTTACTAGTGCATATCTTTGAAACTTCAGTTGAATTTTTATTATTACAAATAATGTATTGATAGAAAATATAGAATTCATATCTGCTATTTATGAATTATGTGATGAGCGTAGTGAAATACTCAAGCTAATAAAGTGAGTCGACAATTCTGAAAAAAATTCTTTCATTTCTATTTGTGAAAAAAATTATAAAAACAACCATAAACTTTAATAAATGTTTATTCCAAGCGGAGATGCGAAAATCATAAAATATTTAAAAATCGCAGTGGTTAAAAATGCACTCAATATGAAAAATATGTCAGTGCATCAATTATTTATCATGGTTAGAGAAAACATTGTAGTTTACAACTCATGTCTAGCAATATGAAATATAAAATATAATCTGTCGACTTAATAATTTTCCGCAAGATCAGACTGCATTTTTCTTACTTTTCATATTTGTTTACGGATTATATTTTCTTCTACTATTGTCTGATTATTAATTTACTTTTACAGTATTCCTTAAGCATTACTGTTATCATCAGAAATTTCAAAAATAATACATCTTTCAAGATTATATTAATCAATTGAAATATTTTGCTGTATATCTTGGTAACACATAACATTTTAAAATCAGTAAAAATGATTTGAAATGCTACAAACATTTCAATGAATGGTGTAGAATGTTTGATAATAGATAATTGTACAATATACCAAGTATTAAAACTTTATGTGAATTAAATACTAACTTTTTAAGAAATTTAAATTGATTGGTTAACTATTTTAAATACATAATTTTCTCAAAAATTATATATCACTGAAAGAATAATAAAATATTACAATAGGTATCACTCATAGTAATGCTCAAGATATATTCTTATACTGTTTCATTTCATAAAATGTTTTAGTCTACTTAATCTATGATAGATATTTATTGTGTTGATGTGAAACTAATTAAAACAATTCTCTAAAAAGTTTTAAATTAAAATATACTATTATTTCATCACTGTTTATGTTTATTTTTATAAGAAAATTTGCATTGGGAAAAGTAATGTTGAGTTAGAATTTCTTCCAAAAGCTTGACTGATAATTTTCTTCGAATTTTTTCAAAATATGTACTTAATTGTAGATCTCTTATCATTCAAATTGGTCAGATAAAGTAAGTCAGTCAGTTACAAAAAACATTTATAAGGTAACAAGAATAAAAAAATTAGACCTTTACATGGAAAATAAATTTCTGTAAAACATCAGTTGTTTCAATATTCCACAAAATTCTACAAAATACTAGGTTCCAAAATATGTAAAGACTATTTAAATCAGTTCTAAATGATGTCCTACACCCGCATGCAACCTAAATTGCAACAAAATAATCAATATTTTCCACAGCATTACTACAAGTACCGAATTTCTTTGGTCACGATATTAAAACTAAGCAAATTACCTTAGTCAGTTAATGCTTACGTTGGCTTCAAATACAGTGAGAAGCATTTATATTTCCGGAGCTACGAAATTCGTAATTGGACTTATCCATGATATTCATTACTCAATTCAACTACAAATTTTCTCGATCAATATGGATCCAGTATATTTTTTCACTATCAAATATAAACATCCACATATCCACAAACTGTTTTTTATTGTCAATTATCTGTCATTATGATACCACACCTGAAAAAAAGTAATTATATTTTGCCTGTTTTAGGAATGTAAATAATATTTTCTTATGTATAACGTAACTGGCTGTACCTCGTATTATCATTAATTGTAAAGTGTATTATAAAATATTATGAACACTACATATACTTTAATAAATCTTAAATATTTCGTTGATGTAATTTTTTTCATCTTAAGTAAATTAAATTTTAAATATTGAAAATATTAAATGTTTATAAATTATTATTATATTCTTTACATTTATCTTGCTTTTATTGTATTCTCTAAATAGGTTAAATATATAAATAAGGTCTGAATTTTTATTGTTATGATAAAAATGGTGTTAAAGATGTGATGATATTAATTATATGAAAATAAGTTTAATTATATATGTATATATATATATATATATATATATATATATATATATATATATATATATATATATATATATATATATATATATATATATATATATATATATATATATATATATATATATATATATATATATATATATATATATATATATATATATATATATATATATATATATGCATTTTCTCTTTTAGTTTCTTATTAAATGCATAATGGAAAAATTTAGTTTAATACATTCTTTTTGGAAAAATATGTTAGCTTAAAAAATATTTCTTGTCTGCTATTTTTAGATCATAGTCCTCCCATTATGTCTTTCTATTAAATCTCTTGTGATTAGAGATCAGACCTGAGGGAAAAAAAAACTTATCATTCTAATATAAGCCTGTAACCTTGCCTTCTTTATCTTTCCACTTCATCTTCAAAAGATCTACCGAAATCGAAATGATTAATGGAGACTGGAATCTATTTCAGTGATATACGCCGATAACGTCACTCTGGGGCCAAACGTCAGAAAACAAGGACTTATCCGCTGTCTTCTTTCAACTCTTACGGTTTTTGTGTTTTTGACAGGTCTTTCAGAAAGGTTATTTACTTTTGTATTCATTGGTATTGCACTTTTTTTTCTGCGAAATTGCAATTTTGTGAAACATTTTGGTTAATGGAGCCAGTAGTTTGTTTTAGCAGAGCTTGTATATTGATGTTAGTTGCATTGCTATACTAGCATTTATTCAATTAAAATATTTAATATCAAGATTCTTTTTGTTAGGAAATTTTGAAATATGAAAACTATAATGTTAAAATATATCAAAAAAGGAAAATAAAATTGAAATAAAAACGTAGTCAAAAAATGAATTCATCATAAAAAGAAACATATTTTAATATACATGATGAATTATGTAGTGTTATAGAATTTTTATTTTAGATAATCTAATTCAATAAAATAAATTATTTTACTTATCATTATAGAATAAGTTTCGAAGTTTATGTTCAATCATTAGTTTAAGATTTTTTATGAATCAAAATAAGCATTGTTTCTAATTATTTTCTATACATTTAAAGAACAATATGTAAATAAATTCATTAGAACATACCATGAATTTTTATACTATAAATTGGAATTAGGATACATTTTTACATTCAGCGTATTATTTTGAATTATTTTTTTAAATTATATGTTTAACATACGCAAAATTTATGTGATGAAATTTTAACTGTAAGTATCATATAGTATGCCATTTTAAACAATTTAATACATTCATTTATTTTGAAAAAATTGGAATAGATGTTTCCGGTTTATTTTTTAGTAAAATAATCACAATAAAGTCTGTAGAATCAAGAGAATTTAACTTAATTTTAAAATATAGTCAAAAATATGACAATTATGCTCTTAAACATTTTTAATTTGAAGTTTATTTATAATATGTCATTCTAATCTTTAGAGAAAGAATGATTTTAATCAAAAATTGTATAAAATAAATATTTTTGACATAAATGCATGAAATTATTCAAATATATTAGAGTTAAAAAATGAATTTTTTGCATCAGCATCATACAATGAGATATTTTGAATATGTATTTTTCTATTTTACAAATCATAAAAACAAAAGGAAATAAATTTGAAAAATAAAGACAATTTTGAGAAAATACTTTTCACATATTTTTAATTAAGATTTAATTTTAGCTACTTCAAACAATTTTTTGGTGCAATGCAAAATTTAAGTTGAATAATTAAGTACACATGTGAGAAATGAAATCTTTTATAATAGAAAGCTTTTTTAATTGTGTTATTTTTATTAAGTTTTTTATTAAAAATATATTTTTCCTATTCTAAATAAATATATTTTAAAAAGAAAATGAAAATAATGTATTGCAGATCATATATCAAGGAAATTTAAAGACTACAGATGAAATCTGCTGTATTTGAGGCAAATTGTTTATCATAAAATAAAATGTTAGATAAATAATGCAGAATATAAATACTAGATAAAATATTTCTGACTTAATGTAGAAAATACATTTTTAAATAATGTAAATTAATAAAAAAATGTGTATTCAAAAATACTTACCACCTTAAATAAGAAAAATTTACTTTTACTTAAACAATAAATTGAATATAAGTTATAAATTAAACAGGAAACATATTTTTTAATATTGGGTCATAATATATCATAAGCAATAAAAATATTTAATTAGAAAATTTTAATTTTGTTAGACTTAATGTTTGTTTTCAAATATCTTTAAAATATATTCCTTCCACATTCTGGAACATTTAGAAAATGAAAAATAATTAAATTGTTAATAATTTTGCAAATAATTGGGGAGTCAATAACTTTTAAGATAAGAATGAAATTTAATCACTGTTAGGAATTTGGATCGGAATTATGTTTGTAAAAAAAATTCCGAAACTTAATTTTGAATTTTAATTTCTAATTTTTATATTATAGACTCTTATAAATAAGTATTTACAATTCATTAAATAATAACGGAATTTTAAAATTTTTATTCTTAATTAGAAGTATCTTATTATCGATATTTTCTAAAATATATATTTCTTAATAACGTTTCGGGGAATTGAAACACATTTATTTAGTTGATACTGAATGAAAAATTAGCCAAGAGATTATTTAGTTTTTTATAGAAAATAGATATAAGCTCATTTTAATTTTTATAAGTATAAGGTTTGATCAAATTGTATTGAATATCTGATTCTCGTGTTGATGGATTACTATATAATATATGTAATTATATTATCTGTGTAGAATACATTGTGAAAATAAAGGCTACATAATCTGCAACTAGCTCATAAATGATGCCTTAAATTTATGTAAAATATAATTAAATCCTTAAACACAATTTACTCTAATTTATTTAAATAGGAGCCTCATTAGTTACAAAAACCGATAGAAATAAATTGATGTATGTTTTTGTTGAAAAATGTCAAGGATGTGGAGCATTTTAATTTTAATGAATCAATCTTGATAATTAATTTGATCAAATGACAAATACTTTCTTATATAAAAGTGTAGAAAAATGCATTTCCTGTTTATCTTTTGATCATTTCTCTCGATCAATGCAGTACTTGTTACAAAGTTTCTAATTCTTATGAAATTAAGACTGAGGAAACTCAATCAACTCAGGAAAAATAAAAGTTTTGTGGTTTCTCAGTAATAGACATTTTTTCAATTTTTTCCCTAAAATTTAAATTTTATTTTTAATATTACATTCAACCCAATAAAAGGTTCAATTTTGACACAATATTGTAACGGGCTAGTTAAAAACACAAATATTTTCAAATCAATTAAACTATTTTAAAATTGCGTTCGAATTACATAGCTCATACATTTTGTACTACATACCAGGTTAGAAATTTCTTGAAGGGAATTTAAAGGGATTTCTTTTTCCAGCGATCATTTTTGAACGCATTAATAAAAATAAAACTAATTCAGTTTTCTTTGTTACGGGATGTTTTCATATACTTTTTGTAGAGGAACAATTAAAGATTCTTGTTAAATATATATTTCATTGTGATTTTGTGATGTGTGATGCGAGTTTCTGAAATTGCAGTATAATCAAAATTACATTTATTATGCTTAAAATTCTTTTATTTATATTAAATGTAAGTAAATTTTATTGGATGTTTTAAGTTATAGTTCTACTAAAATGGTTTTATAAAACATAATTTTTTAATGCAGAGATTTTATCATAAAATATTAAAATAGCTTATCTAATAATAAATTGATAACTGCATTTAAAAATGCTAAAATCAAAAGTGCACTAAAGGAATGATTTTAAACATATTTCAGTTATACTTTCATACATTGTATGAAATAACTATAACGCGAGAATACTTGTAATTATACCTACATACAC
The DNA here is from genome assembly GCA_037975125.1 of Latrodectus hesperus. Taxonomy (NCBI): domain Eukaryota; kingdom Metazoa; phylum Arthropoda; class Arachnida; order Araneae; family Theridiidae; genus Latrodectus; species Latrodectus hesperus. Next base: position 12,484,746 of record CM075853.1, read on the forward strand.
CATACACCTACACGCACACAAACACCCTCCCACACCCACTCAACACACAAACACACACACACACGTATATATATATATATATTTATGTATATATATATATATATATATATATATATATATATATATATATATATATATATATATATATATATATATATATATATATATATATATATATATATATATATATATATATATATATATATATATATATATATATATATATATATATATATATATGTCATTAAAGTTAAATTTATAATTTTCGTTTCAAAGGTAAGAAGTAAAATTGAAAATGTCTATTAGTTTGCATTAAATATGATGAATATGTTTTATTATGCAAATGACATTTTAATAAAATATCACTTTATGTTACAATTTCTTTATAAACAACATAAAATTATTCTTACTGCTCTAAGGTGTAAGGCAATATAACTTAAATCATTTTTTTAATTTACGCTTTTTTCTATGTACAAAAATAATTAACAAATATACCTAATGCAACTTTAAATCTTCCCTTCATACACTATAACTACATTAAGCATGTAAAAAAACTCACTTTAGAAAATAGGGAATAAAATTTGATTCACTCTGCATTACTCAATGTATAATTTGAGTACTTCGAAAAATTGTCATGAATAGATGAATCCTTAATTTTGGTGATATTTTTTTGCCATCTGAAACCTCAGCCAGTGAATTTGACGACAAATCGCTGCTGTCACTGTGAGTAACGTAATGGAACGAACATACTCAGAAGGTTGCGACAATATGTCAAAATGTATAAGGGAAGAATTCCTTTACGAAAGCAGAAAGTGAAAGGGAAGAGCGAAACAAAAATGCTGAGTTTCGTAACAAAAAGTGTGGCCGATGATTGAGGTAGTCTTTTGTATTTTCGTCCATCTCAATACAAGTTTATACGAGAGAGTAATTGCTCTTTGAAACATACTTTATGTACTTTTAAATAACTCTCAATTATAATAAAATACTTTTTTGAATACATTTTGAAAATTTTATCTCAAAGGTGGCATGTATAATTACAAGATGTCTCAAACTTTTACTTTAATTTTCAATTTTTAATAATGTACTTTATTTAACTGAAATTTGTAATTCAATTTATGATTTGTTTAAATACATAAATTAATATTAGTTTCTTTTTGTAATAATTTCTTGATTTAAATACAAATGTTAATAAATATAATTTAGATAAAACTTAAGTCAAATGCATTCAACTAATACTTATTTGAAATAATAAATTTAAAAAAGATATGCACCATTTAGTTTCTTCAGATCTAATTAAATGACAGTTTTTCATTAATAAAATGGAATTTGTTTATATTTCTTGTTTCAGTTTGCATATTTTTACACATAACTCATTTAATAAAAAGTTTATAATCAGTATTAATTATTGAACAATTAAGCCAATGTTGAAAATGAATGATGCAATGAATGCCAAATAAAATATCAAAACTTTTTTATAATCAATAGCTCTTTTGACAACTTTAAATAAATGAAAGTTTCATTACTAATGTGTTTCCTACTTGTATTTAGAAAACGTATTAAGTAAATGAAAGTATGATTAATTTTTTATACAGGAAGATTATTTTAATTTTTAAGTAGTTTACAAAATTATTTTCTTTTGATATTAATTGAAATTTTTCTATAAAAAATTAAATAAATATCAAATAAAAAAAGCAAAAAAAAACTTCGTATACAATTTTATAAACATTTTTTTAAGGATTTATTACATTCACTTAAATTATTGCTGTTGTTCAAATGTTTTCCAAAACAGTTTCATATTTCTTTATCAAATTAAATGTTTTCTGAAAATTAAAAAGACAAATGAAATTTACTATTTATTTAGGTTTTTAGTGGCAAAAAAATTTAATATTTTTCTGCAAATACTCAAAATTCATTTTTTTTATTTCTCAGAGTTATATTTTGATAGCATTTTTTATTTTGCATACTTTCACAAAGATAAATAATTACATAATGCATGCATGTGATTTAATACATCAACTTAATAGTGATTATAATATTTTTATATTTTGATAATCTTTTGTTTTAGTATAATGTATTTGTAATAAAATAAAATATATTAAATATTGTAGGATTTAAAATTTTTTTTAAAATAACATTTTTTTAAAATCCAACTACACGTAATATATTTTAATTTATTTGTTTTTATATATTTGCTTTTATATATTTACCTTTCATTGCTTTTATATATTTTCACTGCAGCACATTTCATAAAATGTTCTGAATGTTAATTATTTGAGAAATTGAATGCAATGACACGTAAAAAACTATTTGCAAATGTTGGTATCATAACTTTTTAATTTCAGTTCACCTTCTTTTCAAATACTATTTTAGACTTCATTTGTTTATCGAGCAATTATTTTATACATATTACTTTATCTCATCTTTACTTCACATTACTTACTGACATCCTTTAAATGTGTATTTTTCTTAGTATTTTATTTAAACAATTAAGTAAAAATATTTTAAAGTTTCTTGGCATTATTTGTTTAGTTTACATCTTAATAAAGTGATATAATATTATAGAATATATCTTGACTAAAACAATCTCCAACCCGATTTTGAGCACAAGAAGTTGGCTTTGTTCGTTCCCGTTTATTCTACAATAACCATGAATCCAGTAAAGCACTACATAATTATTCTTTAAAGTCATAATTTGCAACTAATCCTGATATTGAAGTATTTTGTAAGATGAAAGAGAACCAGTTGAACCAATGTTCTAAAATGAAACTTGGATATCAGAGAGGAAAACAACTCTTGTAAATTTATAAATCACCAATAGCTACTTTAGAGCATTTTTTGTGGCATCATCCTCTTCGTCGAAAGCTGTTCTATATTTACTCGCAGATATGTGAACGAATAAATAGCCGGAGAAAATTCTGCCCATGCAATCATTTAATTAGGTAATCATCAAAACCAGAGTTATCTGTGCAGACATTCAGATGCCCACCGGTCCATTGCTTAAATGGCACAACAAAGGGCGTAAAGAAGACCTACCTCCTTGTGGTGCACATTGAACAACATTATACGGGAAAATGGCTTACAGATTCAGCAAGTTCTCTCATCCTAGAAAGAGACATGGCAAATGTATAACATTAATTTCACTAGTTTTTTAGTATACATATTTTTTCTTAACATCTACTCAAAAAATATACAAATAAATTGTTAAAAGAAATTTAATTCTTGCAAACTTTTGTTTTTTAGAGGATTAATGATTATTATAAGATATTCTTTTTCAAGATGCTGAATATTTATTATATATATCTACTCTAATAAAGATATGATGATTTATTTTTTGAGAATTATTATTCTATTTATATTTCATGATCAAAATAGAGGAATAATGCACTTTGCATTTCATAAAATAATTAGAATGAAAAAAATATTTATTAGACGATCAATCTGCAGTGTTTTCTGGATTCTGATTACACACACATATATGTATGTATGTGTGTGTGAGTGTGCGTGTGTAACTTTCAAATTATAAATAATGTGTTACCTTATCCAGAAGCAAAAAGAATAGCATAAATTATGAGGTGTTTTATTTTTTAAGATATATGAGTGAAAGTTTGGAGAATAATATTAAATATCAATTTTAAGTAATTAACAAACCATAAAAATCAACATTAAATAAACAATTAATTTATTTTGTCCAACATTTAATTGTTTTGTTATTATTAATAATATTAGTTCTGATAAATGGAACATAATAAAATTATTGATTTTAATAAACATTTTTTATCAAATTAATCTGAATTATGTTTACAAAATTAATTCAAATAAATCTTAATTACATATTTAGTAAGAGTAAATTTTAAACATATTTGTAAAATTCACATTTAGGTATTTTGAGAAGTATAAGAAATAAAACAATTCTTGTTAGCATAATTTATAAATTAAAATTTAGATATTAAACAATGGTATTTCCAATTCTAACTATGCAAAACATTTTACAAGATGATATGCTGACAATTAATTTCTGAATTTTGATTTAAAGCAACAACTCTCGTATGAAGTTTGTTAATCAGTCAATTACATGTATTTACAATGTACATAAGTTTTGAGCTTTCTGTTACTACCCTGATATTTTCCTGAAATAGTAGAAATTGTTATTTATAAGCATTTTTCAGGATTCAATATTACTTAAATATATAACTTAAAATAAATTTAAAAATAAAATAACTACAGATACTCCAACTAAACTTCACAGTTCTAAGACATTTTCTACTCTAACAACCATTGTCATTTGAGATATTCTCTTGATTTTTATTTCTTTTTATGTGTTTTATTTTTTGACTCAGTTGCTATTTAATACTGCTAGCTGCTTCACATTATAATGAAGCAGCAAAGAGGAAGTGATATTTTTAAGTCAGGAAATGAAAACAATTCTACATACTTCTTATCTCCCTTTAAAAAAAGTGTACTGAGTTTTAGCAATTTGGATAACTTAACTTCAATTGTTTGGAATATTGAATTTTAAATTGAGATTTCATAATATTTGCAAAAGTACGTAAAATAATAATTACTTTTTAATATTAAAAATGCTATAACATTTCACCACAACTGAAAATTAATTATTAGATTTTTTAAAAATAAATTTGAAATTTTTAAGAGAATATTTATGATGAAGTTAATTTCTTAAATTGTTTTTTAACTAGGGTTATAGAAAATAGATAAAATGTTTATATTTCTTTGTGTGAAAATTGTTTTGAAACTTTTACTTGCTTAGTGTGAATAGAAACATGTATACGGTATCATAAGTTAAAAATTCATTTAATACTTAAAATAATTAAACAACCTTTTATAAGCATTAGAGTTCATTACCTTAATATAAAGAATGCTAGGAAGAAAATATAAAAGAGAGAGAATAGAAAAATATAAGTAAATTACAATTGAAACTTATTGATAGATGATCTTTTTAAGTAAAAATTATGGCAAACATTTTATTTGTAAATAACGAAAATGTGTGCACATTCATAATCGCACTGATACACACAACACAAACATTTACATTTATAAAATATTTGTGAAAAATGGTGATTAAATATGAGATTTTGAAATTTGTTGAATTCACTTTGTATGAAATGATATTAATAGAATTAAGATTGTGAATTATTATTTTTAGTTCATAAGAGTAATTATTTATTCCTAAATGACTTTCTTAAAAGCATACTTTCATATGTTAAAGTATGCAAAAATTAAAATATAAGCATTAAAATATTGCTTTCATAAAGAAGTATACAAAAGTTAAAAGATCAATTGATATATGTAAAATAAAATTCATATAAAGAGGATCAAAATCATATACAAAATAAAATATCAATATATGAAGAATAAATTGAATAAAATAAAGGATGAAATTATAATTTTGTTGTTTCATTATTTATTGTAACAAAATGATAATTTACTATTTTTTTAAGATTTAAACATTAAAAATATTGATGCTTAAATGTTGAAAAATGGTAAATTATAATAAATAATAAAAAGTAGTAAGATGAAATAAAAAAATAAAATGTAGTTAATAATATTAATATTTTTTTAACATTTAATCACTAAAAATTTGGAAAATAGTGAAATTATAATTTACTATTTTTTTATATTTTTAATGTTAATAATTTCATAGTAAGATTACTTTATAATTCTCTTATAATAAAGTCTGAAAACAATTTGTACTTTTAACTGTTTTTCTATGTGTTAAATTCATGTTGCATGTTGTTAAAGAATCTTACCATAATTGTTTTCTAAGCATATATCCTCATTTCCTTACATTTTTAACCTTAACTCTCTTATTGGTAAAATTTATTATAATTGGTAATTTACCTTTAACTTTTTTCTTGATATCACTTTCAAAATTTTTAGTAAGATATTTTGATAAGAAATAAATTGATGAAGGAAGTTAATGCCCAATAAGAATATTCACAACATCAAAGTTTCATAAATTCCTAAATATGTTATGAAAAGCTAATAACTGTAAAATTGTCTTGAAACTTCTTTAAAAACATTACTACTCAAATTTTTATTGAAAGAAAGTACACTATATTGATTTAAAAAAAGTTTATTTTTGTATCATGTTCATGTACTTATAAATATTTAATGACTTTTAAGTAATAATGATTCCTTTGATGTATAAAATGCTTCAAAGGAATCATTATTTTGGGTTAAAGTAAAAGTTTTATAAAAATAAGTTAAAATTTAACGGATGTTTTTCATTAAAATACCTACTTTAACAGTAACAAAATATTTCTGTTTTCACTTTAAAGGACCATTTATTTAAAAACTCATTTTGATATGAAAAATATTTTTCAGTGCTACAAACTAATTGAATTTTTAAAAAATTCAGTATGTTTATAATGTAAATTATATTTCAGTTTATTATTCCAAAATTATAATTTTAAAAAAATAATCAAAAAAAATTAAGGGAATTTTTGTTTCGTTTTCTATTTTTGAAAACTTTTTTTAGTTACAATATTCTGAACAAACGTAGATTGTCAGTTGATATTTCTCAGTCATAAATTATTATTATATATTTTCTTTCAATAATTTTCAGTTATATATTTTTCGCGTGAAATAAAGAAAAAAATGGAAATGTTTACTTTTGAGAACATATATGCTTTCACTATTGCTCGAACCAATGGCTGATATCTAATTTGATTCTATAGAGATAATGTTACTTTTAACTCACATTTAAGATATTTTTAAAAAAAATCTCTTTATGCAAATTTTTATATGTATTTTTGATTAACGATTTTCATCACTTAATTTTTCAATGCTTTTATTTTATGTTTCAGTTTTCGGAGAAGCATGAATCCTAAGAATTATGGATAACCAGCTTCACTGATGAATTTAAATTCCCTCAAATTTTGAAATGATTCATGGGGGATTTCTCTGCCTAAATTCATTTCCATCTTTGGTAGATCTCCCAATAAATCTAACAATTTTAAAGTGTCAGTTTAAAAAAATGTAAATGTAAGCGGTTAAAATCAGGACATGAGATTGAAATATCATGTATTGTATAAGGTTCATCACACGTTTCACACCATGGATTTAGTTCATTTAGAAACAAAAATAATTAAAATGTAAAAAAAAAGTGTATGTCCGATACAAAGGCGAGTCAAATGACATCAGCACTTTGTAACGGGAAAATTGATAATGGCGTGATAGATGGAGATAAGTCATGGTGCTTGTTGCTGGACCTGCAAGTGAATGAATTCTCCCATAAACATTGAATTAATGGATGTCAGAAGTGGTCCGCCGTTTCAACCAGGGATGCAACAGTACAATATATCATAACCCTCGCCAGCAAGGAATCCAATTCTTTGAAAATTCTAGATGTAATAGGATGCATATGAAATTACTGATCCTCAATGATTTCAACAAGCTCAAAATGTCAATGTACACACAATGTTTGAACAAATCACATTTATCCATGCGCTGTGTGGGTGTGTGAACAGCATAAATATTTCTGTTGTTTCAGATGGAGCAAAATCTAGGAAAGCTGTAGCTATAAAACAGCCTTCCTAGTTCCTGCTGTAAAAAAGAATATTGTGTATTTTTATTATATGTTCGACCATCCTGGACATTTTCCAGTTTCATATAAAATACCGGTATAAGTAGAAAATTTTTGAATATCCACCAAATGCCATCTCAAGCAAGAGGAGAAGTAAGCAAAAGTTTCCTTGTTCTAAGGAGAAGGTGCAATAATGGCAGTTTCAATTTCAGACAGTGTCATTCAAATTTATCCTGCTATCGCTATCGAATGAGTTAGCGAGTATTAGAAGATAGCCAAGCATCAAGAAGAACAAAGACGAATGTGGTTCGAAAATAAAATCAAGAATGTACATTTACGAACATTTAAAATTTGGTTTTACCTGTACTGAAGTAAATGAAGAAGAAATGTCACTGTGTTGCCGAAAAGTGTTGGCAACAGATTGCATGAAACTCAATTGAACTTGAAGCATATTTTTAAACGCTTCTTAGTGAGTACGTCTTGTAATTAAAATCATATGAAAAAGAATTCATTTCAAGAAAATGCTTTGTTAAAGAAAAAGCTTGAATTGCCTCTTACAAAATATCATGTAAAATAATAAAATGTAAACACCTCACACTATTGGTGATTAGCTTTGTTAGCAAAAATTGAAGTTACTGAAAATATTCAGAGATAATGTTGCAAAATCAATTGCAGTTCATAACTCTTTTACATGATATTTTTACCCATCGATTTGTTGGTATGAATGAGTGTGTACAGTGTACGTTTATCTCAATTTTACGTGATAAAGTGTTAACAATATAGCTTGATGAATCGATTGATAGTAATAAAGGTGCTTATTTCATTGACTATGCTTAAGTGTAGGATGATATTAATATCAGAACTATTTTTCTCGAAATAATAGAACACAAAACAACAGAATTTCCATTATTTGATATTTTAAATGAAAAAATGAATGAGACAAACATAGAATGACAGAACTGAGTCGGAATATGAACCAATGGAACTTCTTCAATCTTCAGAAAAAAATCAATTTCAAAAATAAAATAAAATACTAACACAATGCAGCTGAACATAGATACATATTAAAGCTATAGCTTCAAAAATTGAGTCCTTGTCTGCGAATTATGTTAACACTGATTATAACAGCAACTAATTGTATTAAAAAAATTGAAATCAAGCGTATGTTTCCCTTTGCAAAAGAATGGATACTCCGCAGTTATCTTTACTATTTAATTGCAGACAGGATAATTAATAGGTGGAAACATTTGGAAACGGGCTTATGAATTAAGAGAAGAAATTAAAATTTTCCTCTCTAAATGTTAAAAATGGAAGAGAAGCCAATAATTTTCTCAATGGTGGATTTCTTATGAAATTGAGCTACTTAGTCCATATATGCAAGAAATTTAGTCAGTACAATTCTTATTTAAAATGATTGAATAATACATTTTTTAAGAGTTATAATATCGTAGAAAATGGGAATTATATGGAGAATAAATTTAAGGCAAAAATTAAATAGCTTTTGCAAATGTTGATGAGAGTGTTTTAACTTCCAAGGCTGAAGAAAAATATGTAAATTTTTTGCAATCATTAAAAAATATTTAGAAATGCTGTCTAGGAATTTTAATAATTATTTCTTGCTAACGAGAAACTGATAACATGTTATAAATGGGTTAAAGATTCGTTTCATATTTCTTCTGTAAGACAATTGTCAACGCTTCACGACAAATGACTTTACGATTGATTTCATAGAATTCACAAGTGGCGAAATCAAATGGATTGGCCATTTCTGTAATATTTGGCAATTACGTCCTTCTCGAATTCAAACTCATCTGAATTTATTGGCATTTTCAAGCGACAGATATCAGTGCTATTTTTCCATGAATTTAAGCACAGAAAGCATGACACAAGTAAAGGTTTTTTTCATATATTCTTACTTGCAGATATTGTAACTGAATATATCTGATTATACTGCAAATTGGTGTCCAAGAACTTAATTACATTGGCAGTGTAAATAATATATGCATGCAACATTCATACATATTTATATAAATATGTATACGTATACATACATATATAAATATTATGAAGGATTTCTATATAGTTTAGTAAAATATTGAAAGAAAATAACTTAATATCATACAAACACAAAGTATGAAAATTTTTAATGATTTATTTTTAATAAATTGATATTATTACTTCTGAAGATATGATAGATGGTGTACCTATTTATGTTTCAATCATATATTAATAATTCATTCAGAATATAATAACATGTGTATGTGTAATGACTAATATAAATGTATTTTATTTCTACAAATACAATGCAAGTAATTTATATTAGCGAAAAATTAAAATTTTTTATACTAATTAATTTTTTTAAATACTTTGTACTCGTTCTATCGAAATATGATATTAATATATTTTCAATTAAATCTAACAATATATTTATATTAAATATCAATTTCTGGAAAACAAATTTGTGGGTATAATTAAATATTTTTTAAACATTGTAGCTGCATGTAAATTCTAACTTTTTAGCATATTATTTCATATTATTATTCTTAATTTTAGATATACATAAATACCTTTATTTCAAACTAAGAATAACAATTTTTAAAAAAATCATGATATAATTTCTATATTAGAAATAAAAAATTTCAATATATAACGTTCATAAATACAATATTTTTGTTCTTTCTTTTATATTATTTGACATTTAATAAACATTTTGTTTTGTCGGTACTTTTTTCTCACTTGATATCGATTACTTAGATATAAAACGGAAAGGGAACGTTCTCTAGAATGCTGAGAATAATATATCAAAAAATGATATAATTTTTGTTTTAAATGTTTTATTTTGTAAAATAAATACAAACGAAGAAGTAAAACTAAAAATGTGCAGTGAAAATCCAGCAAAAATAAATATACATTTGTGTTACTGGATACATTAATATAGTATATACCATGAATTTCATAATGATTTTAATATGTTCGGAACAGATTCAAAATGTTTATTTTATTATTTTTTGAGAAACAAATATCAATAACATTTTACTATATGCAAAATCGTGGAAAAAATATAAATTATGCCTTGCGAAAGCTGTAAAATTATTAAATCATATCAAATATAAGATTAATTCAGAAAATTTTAAATAAGAGCCAATAATTGGATTAAGACATAAATATTTATTAAAAAAAATGTATTCTAAATCTTAAATCAGTAAAGCATTTGGATAACACGCTTTGGAATTCCAGAGACTACGACTTCTTATCATATTTCTTCAGAAAGCTTAGTAAGCACAGAATTCTCATATTAAACTATCATCCTCAGGTAAATTCTTTTGTCCGTAGGAAAATCCACTGGAAGATATAAATTTTTTAGGCACTGAAAAACATATATTTTGTAATATGCTACTAAAATAGGGGACCAAATTCTATCATTAATTTTCTTTCATTTTGAAAACTGCTATTACAGAGGATTTCTGGTTGGTATGTGGATCCTCACTCAAGTTATCTTTTTGATTTTTTCTGCTTTTCATAGCATTGTAATGAAACGAAGAGCGTCTCAGATTTACATTTGCTGATTTTATGGCACATTAATTTCCTACCTCACAATCATTGCATTCATATCAACATGCATTAGGACAAAATTCTTGCGGACTTGCAGTCACTTGTATGTAAGCAATGACAGCGGTTGCCAAAATCTTCAACTTTCTTATAACAATCTAACCTATCTATGGGGAATAAATACTAAACTCTATAAATTGGAAGATTTAAATCATGTTTCATGAGCGATATGTTCAAAAAACACTTATTAAGAGAAAATCAGCTGGTAAATTCTCAAATAGAAGTTGATTCTGAAGGACAAATATAATTTCCAAAGCAATAATCATCTTATGAATTTTAAAGTTAAAAAACATAAGAAGTCCTGTTTGATATTACTACTTGTACTCCTATTCAAATTAAAAGAAGTAGACATCAAGTTTGTTTAATTTTTACATTAACTTTCGTTTAGTGCATTAAAATTTTAAACTTTAGCCATGATTGCAAACTTATTAGCTGATGTTTATATAAGGAGTCTTTCATTTTTTATGAATTCTTGCATTGGCATCGATATTTACCATTTTCAGTTTCCTTATTTGTTATTAAATTCAATATAGCCTATTTGTGCTTTAATAAGCCTGTTTTTCATATCTTCAAACTACGCCGTCACAAAAGCACCCTAAATCCTTTTTACAATTTTATACTGGATAAGCTTTTCCAAAAGTGTTATTGGTGCGAACCTTTATTATGTTTTCCGTAAATATTTTTGTGTTCTAAAAAAATGATTAATTTTAATTCAAAGCTGACAGAAACATTTCTTAAAAAAGTTTATTTGTCTTAAACCGTAATGTTTTGAGCAAAATTATATTGCGATTAAAATTTTGAAACACGCTTATTAATAATGGATTTAATGGATGGAATTGATTTTTGCTATTATTTTTTATGATAAAATTATTTTTAAAATATCTCACAGCATAATGCCTGCAAAAACTTATATCTGAACACATTTAATTGGAATTTATTTTTCCTTTATGTATTCAGATATGAAATATATATTAAAATAAATTTATACACGTAAAAATTTAAGGAAGTATCTGATGCAAAATTTCTACCTAATTTAAATATAAACTAAAATAGTTTTATTTAAAAAAATAAAAGAACTTCTATCTTAATAAGTGAATTCCATTTAGATTTGAAATAAATTAGTCTTACTTTTTTAGAGAAGTACATCAAGCGCTATTTTCATGTCTTTCATGCTTCACTAAAATTTTATTTTTATTCTCGAATCAAGATATTTACAATTATTCGAATTCTTATAGTATTTTAAAAGAATTGAACAGATTTCCTAAATAATATCGTTTGAAGTTTCTAATAAGTCTTTATGATAACAAATAAAATTATCTTTCACTATATGTAAAAGATCATTTAAATTTAAAAACACCTTCTATTTGACTTCAAAAGCGTATTTTATTCAAACATGTGAAAGGTGTTCATAAAGGTTTCAAAATTATTTTTCTGACTTAAATTATGCAAAGAATGATTCATCTTTGCAATTTTTTTTTAAAAACTTAAGAATAAAATATACTTTTAAAAATTACATGAGAATATGGAGTCATTGTCAATATATTAGTTCAAATCTCTTTCATCATTTTTATAGGTGTTTAATAAACTATATCTCAAAGAATATTTTTGATATTTTAATTCAATACACGCGCCTGCAATACTATTATGTTTTTTCGAAGTATGAACTTTGATGTAACTTTGCATTAAAAGTTAAGATAAAAATGTATAGTCAATGAAAATTTCTAAATTAAAAATGATAGAAAATCTCTAGTTATGTTTTGCTCAATAAATAGAGTTAAATACGAATTCCATTTTTCGATAAATGACTAATATTAAAGGGCACTTTTTAAATTTATGATTAATTTATTTCTGGTTAAATATGCACATTTCAAAGCACGCTATTGTATTTAAATGTCTTTATCTGGTTTCATAAGAAGTGGAACTATTTTTAAATTAATCATACATCACATAAAATAAGAAATTTAGAGGAAGTATTTTGTTTTAAATTCCAAATTAATTTTAGTAACAGAAATGTATTTACATTAATGACTGTTTAGGAGTATTTCGAGATATTTAACATATTTTACAAGTTTTTATTTATATATCATACAAATGTGGTATATTGATACATATGTGATGTTTATATTGCATTAATGCTGATAAATGTTTTCAAAAGTAATTTTTTGTTAAATTTGATTTCTTATTCAAGTTTATTTTTAAGAATTACAATCACTGTTCTCCAATTATGTAAATTCTTAGACACATATATACATTGTATTCAAAAGTGTTAAAGAAATGTTTGTTATTATAATTTGATTAAAAAT